>NTPY01000418.1:666840-686522 GCA_002922825.1 Brachionus calyciflorus
ATTTTCATTTATTTTTTTTTTGTTTCAGCTTTAATCAATTAACAAGAATATTCGAACTTTTTTTAAGTACAATAATTAATATTCTTTTTTTTTTAAGTCTATTTTAAAACAAGCTCATTTGTTAGTAAAAAGAACTCAGTTGTTTCAGATTATAAACTAAATAAACACTTCTAAATCTCAACAGTTTTACATTGAAACACGCTAAATTTCATGATTCCTAATTTTTAACAAATTTCTTTTCCATATTAAACATCTTAATCTTGACAAACTTAACTATGAATACACTAAAACAAAGGGTTAATTTTACACCTTGATCAAAAATGACAAAGTTGATTTAGTTTTGGAATAAAAACATGTAAATAGATATTTAGTTTTGACAAATTTGATCACGCATTAAACGCGTAAAAACAATTTTTTTGAAAAGTGTTAAATGCGGCATTTATTTTCGAAATTTTGAAAATTGTCAGTGCAATTATTCCCAAAAAAATTTGAAAAAAAAGTTGATTTTTTTTGCCAATTTACTGATATTTTGGAGCTAAATTTATTTTGAGATTGATTTTTTTACAAACATATTTACTTATTTATATGGTTGATTCAATTGTCTTTTATACACTTTTGGTTACAATCTTGAAAATAATATAGAAAATGATTGCAACTTTCAAATTTTTTGAAATAAAATTATTTGGGGGTTACATTTGCAATATGCGCAAATATTGAAAATTAAATAAAGCAGTTTTAATCTGATTGATTTAATTTTTTATCTTTTTGATGTAAAATTTTTATTTTATTTTGATTTTTTTAATTTTAGGTCAAAATAATGGTGTTTAGTGGCCAATAATAAAGAAATTAATCTGAAATAAGGTTTTTTAAATTTTAGATAAAAAATTTGTTTGAATTTTATTCCACTCAAAATTGATTATGTTATTATCGATTTTGCCGGTCCAGAATATTTAGCAGTTATTTATTTTACAGTTAGTTCTGTTATTTTTTTTCAAGTATCAAATTTAAGATGTTTATGCTATGATTACGGTAACGGTC
This sequence comes from Brachionus calyciflorus, assembly GCA_002922825.1. Lineage (NCBI taxonomy): Eukaryota > Metazoa > Rotifera > Eurotatoria > Ploima > Brachionidae > Brachionus > Brachionus calyciflorus. The sequence continues at coordinate 667,879 of NTPY01000418.1, forward strand.
AAAAGTTACGGTTGACGTGACTTTAATATAAGAACCACTCTATTGTTTTTGAGTGAAAAACATTTATTCCAATTCTCATTACTCTACATGAAGTAAAGAAAAGGGAATAAAAATTAAAATTAAAAGATCGACTTAAGATTCTCAACAAAAATTGACAATGAATTGTTCTCTAAAACACTCAATCAAACTGTAAAAATAAGAACGGTATTTTTCAATCTAAAATTTTAGAATATCATCTCAAGAAAATAGCATTAAGGACAACTCTTTTATTTTTCTTTATCAATTTAATTTATGATCTGTTAAAATTTTAAGGGATGTTAAACAATTGTGATTCTTAGTTTTAAAAAGTGTGCTGAAACAATTATTCCAAAAAATAAGTTTGTTCTTTTTTTATATTTAGAAAAGGATGAAAAGGTGAAATCAGGAATTTAGCCAAGAGCTTAGAATAACATATTGTTCGATAATAAAAAAATTAAGTTATGATAATCTGTTTAATTTATTACCTTTTCTTGAGGAATTCTTTTCCTCAAAGGTTAATGATAGTATTGTATTCTGAGAAAAACAGGCTGCATAAAAACGGCCTTTTTAGAAGAATGAAAGGAAAATTTATGCTTTTTTTTGCTGGATATTGACTCTTCCTGATCGAAAACCTGAATTTGCACCAATAAGAAAAAACGGGCATGGGTGGAATTTCGTTATTATTCAATATTTTCAGAATTTCAATTACTAGCTTCACTTAAAAAACTTTCTGGCTTTTGACATTAAAATAATTTAATACGAAATCTTTGTGAATTACCTGACTTGAAAAAATATTGGCCAACACTCTTTGTGTCCCAGAATTCTGCAGAATTAAAATCAATAAACATGTTTATTGGTTTATATGAATAAATAAAACTTAGTCAAAGTTTTACTTTTTTCTATTTTTAGAAATAAATTTTGGACAATTACTTAAAATTATCCCATTTTAAGACAAAGTCTAACTTTAACGTAGAAAAACTGAATTTTTTTAAATTAATTTTTCACACAATTAAGAATTTTTTTGGTTATTTTACTCAAAAAGGCTTTATATTTTTAAATATTTAAAGTAAAAATAATCAAAAATTTAAATCCTCTTTTTCTTTTTCTTTAATTACCTGATGATAAACGAGTACAACTGATTCAGGTTTCTTTTAAGGAAAACGAAAAGCAGTTTTCAAAAAATTCTCTTAAAAACTATTTAAATTTGTTTCAAAATCTCTGCTGGAAATAAAATTGTAACCTTTTCGCAAATAAAAATTTATTGAAATATAGCTCCGCTTGAGCCCTTTTGTTATTCAAACGGCAAAACAGAATTTTTTTTTTAATTTCTAAAAAAAAGGCTTCAAGTCTCTGTTATGTATTCATTTTTGAAATTTTTAGCTCTATTTTTATTATTCATTTTTTTTAACTTGTACTTAGTGTTGGGAGGAGTCGACTGTCTTATTTAATAAGTAGACTCAAGTCGACTATTTTTTTTTCAAGTCGACTGACTTTTTTTTCATGTCGACTTGAAATTTTTGAAACAAAAATAAATTAGACGTTTTGTTTCATTAATATGATCTTTTTTGAAAAAGAAAACGGTTTTTAGTATAAAAAATTCAATTTGCAAAAAATGGAATTTAGTGAATTAAGCTGATTTTAGGCTAAAATTTTAGGATTTTTCCATCATTATAACTCTAAATAATTCTTGTCAAACAGAGTGATCTTAATAGTTTAGGATGAAAAAGTTAGCTTTAATTTTTATTTTATATAGTTGATCATAAATGAACAGTCAACCCTACTTAAAGCGGAACGATTCGGACCGAAAAAATGCCATTCCGGATTAATTTTTCCGAATTAGCTTTAAATCGGAATTCAATCAATTTTGTTAAAAATCCGAATAAAAAATTTTTTTCAATGAATTTTTTAAAATTTATTAAAGATTATTACTTATAATAGTTAAAAAATTTTAACTTAAAAATTAATTAGTTGTTTACGAAAAAAATATGAATAGTTATTTTTTAAAATTAGCTAATAATATTTTTATTTTTTCAATCATCAGATCAAATTGATACATTAATCTTTGTTACTTTAAAATTATATTATCTCTCTATATTTTAATGTATGATAAATTATTACGTTCTAAAAAGTTATATTTTAATGTACTAAAACTAAAAGGGTCTTGTAAACCTGGTGATCAATGATCATAGAATTTCATGATCAATTAATTTGATGATCAATTTAAAAAAAAAATTTACCTGTTAATGTAATTTTATGATCAGGTAATAAATCCAATGATCAATTAGAAAATTTGATGATCAAGATTTAATAAATTTCTTCTAATTTTGAATTTCTACCTGATTTTTTTTAAACTAATTAGCGATTCTATTAAAAAGTCTTGAAAGCTAGTGACTGATACATATTATTAAAACTTATTTAATATTCTAATGCTTCCAATATTCTTTATGACAACTCTATTTCCACAGACGAGAATTTTAACTCAATTGGTACAATTACCAGCGACTTAATAAAAGCACAAAGCCGACGCGAGTCAATAAAAGATTCGAATTTATTTGAAATTTTACCAACTTGGACGAATTTTTACCACTTGTGATTAGAATTAAACTAAATGAAATAATTAAAAAATTTGGAGGTTGAGTAAGACCATTTTATTTTATAAGAATCTAATGCTGAAGAAGCGGATGGTTTCTAATGCATATATAGACGTATAAACGAGCGAGGAATAATTAAAATAATTAAATTAAAATTAATTAATTTTTTTCCATCAAATTGATTAATTGGTATTTGATGATCAATCAAAAATTTACATGATCAGGTAAAAATTTGATGATCAATTAATTAAAATTTGATCATCAAATTAATTGATCATGAAATTCTATGATCATAGATCACCAGGTTTACAAGACCCAACTAAAATCTTGACACTTTTTTTTGTCCGAATAATGAAATCAACCGGAATAAAAATCCGACTTAACGAAGTAAATTTACAAAGAGAAGTATTTAGCTAGGGGTAGGAACCAAGAAAACTTATCCGAATACCGAATTGTCCGAATTATCGAGGGTCGACTGTAACGTTTACCGTAACTGTAACCATAGCTAACACATCTTAAAGTTAAAGCTAATTAACACCGGTTACGTGCAAAAGTTACGGTTGACGTCGCGTTTATATAAGAACCACTGTAGATGAAAATATGATTAAAACCAACTTTGATAGCTCAGTTGGTTTCGTCATTGGGGTCCAAGCAGAAAAAATTTTTTAGTTATTTTTTTCAAAAAAAAGATAAAGAATAAAAAGAAAAAATAAAAGTTTGCCTAATTTTCCTTGACTTGATCCAAAGCTTCATCTCTAGACTCTTTAAATGTTTTGAATATGCGTGCCACACGTTCTTGCAAAACAACTTTTCACCATTTAAATTTGTATAATAAACAATATTCAAGTAATTTCATTTAGGTAAAATTTGATCTTAATCAAGTAAACTTAACCCTTTCAAAAAGTCTAGGAAAATAGCAATAACTTTGTTTTTATTATTCTTACCATGTGCGTGTGTGAATCTTATTTCACGCATGTCCCATGTTTTTTTAAGAGACTGGGTCGTATTGGATAATCTTTTTGGACTTAAATAAATTTATATAGTTGCGTGGCGACTTTTCATTTGTGAAAATTAATTTTTCATTTGTGTTCTGATTTTGTTTATTTTTGTTTGTAAATTAGATGGGCAACATTTGTAAACCTTCAAAAACGTCATTTTTGAAAATTGTATAAATTAAGGAAAATACAAGTTTTAAAAATTTTTTTAGCTTTGATAATTCAGCCAATCATTAAAAATAAATAAAATTTTTTTATATAATCATGTTAATTGTTCGACTAATTGACTATGTAACTTCTAAAATATCTTAAAAGCATTAGATATATTTCAATTAAATCGAAGAGACTAGTGTCAAGCCCTGTTTAGGGTCGATTGAACTCATTTATTATTAAAAAATAAATAAATATTAAACAATTAAAGTAAAAAATAAAATAAATTATTAATTAATACACGTTAATTTCTATTTTTAAAATAGTTTTTTTTAATTGTAGAGCGCTCTAAAATTTAAATCAAATTTAGCAAAAACTTTACAAAACTTAGTAAAATGGAAATTTATATTGTTCTCAATTCTCCTGTTGAAGTGGTTAGGTGTTAGATCAAGGTCTCTTACTAAAAATTCATTTAAGAATTTAGAGTAAAAGTAAACGAACGTCCATTCCATGTGGTCATTGTAGATACCTTTGTGCGGAATAAAGAAATTGTTTTTGTTTCTTAAGTCATACGCAACCGGTTTTTGATCGCTGTTTTTGACCAGTGACATTTTAAGACCGCTTGGGGAGTCTTGATTATTAAAAATTTTGAAAATGAAGCGTGCAATTCTTTTAATCAGTCTGTGTTGGTAACAGTCTAAATTGTAATTACTTAATTTATTATTTAGCTTGTTAAAATCTTCTAAATTTGACACCGTCATATCAATGTGTAAAAGTTTGTAAAGGCAATAATAATAAGTATTCGCTAACTTTTGAAGTGAACGTTTAGGAAAATTAATTGACAAAGACATGCAATAATCGAAATAAGGCAATATAAACGATTTAAAGAACTGAAGCCTTACTCTATGAGATAAATAAAATAATCTATCTATAGAATAAAGACGTTTATTGATTGAAATTCTAAGTTCTGATACGTATTTAAGGAATGACAACTTGTTATCTATAGTAATACCAAGTAATTTAAAATTATCAACCACTTGAATCTCATTACTGCCAATAGAAATCTGATTCGGAAGGCTCACATTGCGTTTATTGCTTTCAAACATGATTTTTGTTTTATTCCAGTTGACGTCGATTCGATTATAATAACACCAACTAACTAATTTTGTGATCGAATTATTGAAGTTTGAAATTAAGTTTTCTAGATTACTGTCTGTTTGCAATAAAGTTGTATCATCAGCAAACAGCTTTACCATGAACTTATCTAGATAGCGGACGATATCATTGATAAAGATTAAGAAAAGTAGTGGACCAAGAACACTTCCTTGAGGAACACCCAACTTTATCGACATAGGATCAGAGATACATTAATCGATCTTGACATAATTGAACTCGGTTTTCAAAGAAGCTTTTTATTAGTTCAATAGCAGAGTCTGAAAATCCATACTTTTTTAATTTTACTAATAACAATCGAGAATCAACGGTGTCAAAAGCTTTTTTGAAATCAATAAAAAGCAAGAGGCCTATTAGACGTTCACTTCTAATTTTATTAATTTCCGAAATAATTTCGTGAAGCGCTGATTCGCAACTATCACTTGCTCTAAAACCATGTTGGTCATTTGTTATAATTTTGTTTTTGTTTAGAAGGTTGAGTATCTGTCTGTGTAATAACTTTTCAAACAAGTTTGCTACTGGTGGTAGTATGGATATAGCACGATAATTATTTAGGTCGTCATTTGACCCCTTTTTTTTGTAGAGCGGAGTAACTACGGCTGTTTTCCATATATTTGGAACTGAATTAGTTAAAATTGAGTAATTGAACAGGTACGCTAATGTTGTTTTTAATTTCGACGTTGAGAATTTAAATATTTTAGTTGGTATTCCACTAATACCTGCTGCACTTGTTGATGATATAGACTCGAAAAGCTCATCAATTTCGGTAGCTGTTGTAAATCTAAATTTAAAGTCTGTTATGTTTTTTGTTGAAATATCGACAAATTCTTTATCAATAAAGTCTGTTGCTTCAATAATTGAACAATCAGAGGATGTCGAGATTGATGTAAAAAAACCATTAAAAATATTATGTAAATTGTTCGACTAATTGACTCGAAACTACTATGTAACTTCTAAAATATCTTAAAAGCATTAGAGATTTAGCGAGACAGGCATTTGAAATAATAATATAATTTACTGAAATTGTAAGTTTTCCTGTCGATAAACCCTCAATTGGGTTAGTTTACTCGTAAAATAAATAATGCTGGTTCAAAAAAAAACATAAAATTCGGATTTCTAATAAGTAAATTTATAAAAACTTTCTATAAGAAATGCTCGGCTAGATTATTCATTTTTTAGAATGTATAAGTCTTGCGTTGATTGAAAGAGGAATACTTTAATTCAAGAAAATTATTTTCTTAAATATATATTATAATTCTGTCTATTTGAGGCTTAAAAAAATTTTACTATTTACTAGTTTTCAATTTACTAAATTAACAACAAAAAGCCATTTTTTTTTACCTAAATTTTAAAAAAATTTCAAATAAAAATAAAAAATTAAATCAATCAGATTAAAACTGCTTTATTTAATTTTCAATATTTGCGCATATTGCAAATGTAACCCCCAAATAATTTTATTTCAAAAAATTTTAGAGTTGCAATCATTTTCTATATTATTTTCAAGATTGTAACCAAAAGTGTATAGAAGACAATAGAATCAACCATATTGTTTTACGACTTTTTAATTTCTTTTAATACATTTTTTACAAAACAGACAGCTCGCTGAAAAGTCTTTTAAGGGAAATTTATTAAAAATTTAAAAAATCACTTTTTTCCTAAAAAAAAACATTTAAGAAGACCGTCTTAATGTCTAAATGAGAAATAATATATTAATAGATCAAAATAAATTCGGCGCTAATCAAGAAGATCGTTCCAGCTGCCGCTATCGAGGACATCAACATTTTTTAAATTTTTTTTTAGATGAGTAAAAAAGAAAAGAGTGAAAACTCTCAAAGATCCGCCTTAAACTAAAGTCTCAGTGGCTTTAGACGGGGTTTAATCTTAAAATAGAAAACTGGAAATAAATGCCGGGTTAAAACCCGAATTTTAGAATTAAACCCAGCACTAAAAATTAAAATGAAAAAAACTAAAAATTGAGATTTGGATTTAAGGGCGGGGGTAAAAATTAATTTAATTATTTTTTTAACTAAAAAGTAAAAATTCTAATTTTAAGCGCGACACTAGAAAACGAAATTTAAGATATAAGTTTATTTTCAATTTTAAAAAGAGAGATTTTTTCTGTACAAAAATTTTGATTTAAAAAAAAATCAAATTACTGTTAAATAAATTTTTATTTTTATATTTAATAAACCTAAAATTTTTTTGATATTCTTCCGAGCTGTTTTGCTTAATAATTTGTTGTGCTAAGAGAATTTTTATTTTGTGTAACAGATAAAATAGCTGAAGATGTTTGAAAAGATTACGATGCTCATGCTTGAGCTCATGAATATGACAGGGGCGATGTTGTTGGTGTAGATGACTGAGCTGATGATGATGAGGTGGACGATGTTGGTGTAATTAAATACATTACTCGTTTCAAATAGGTCTAAATCATCACTTTCATCAGTTTTGTCAAAATAATCTTATATTATTTACTTCGATTTTAGCATGTGTGATAAGTTTGTTTGAAGCCATTGTGATGAAACCGTTGTGTGATAAACTCAATTTTTTTAAAAAGAAAAATAAACCTCCTTTTATATAATAACTGCAGAGAAATTTGATGATATAAATTGAGAATATATAAAACTAAAAAAGTATGCTTTTTGTACCAAAAAAATCTCTTAAAATCTTTTTGAAATTGGGAATAAACTTAAATTTCATTTTTTAGTGCCGCGCTTAAAATAAAATTTTTATTTTTAGTTAAAAAAATATTTAAATTAATTTTTAAAATAATTATTAAAACTTATATCTTTTTTATCTATAAAATCACTTGCAAAAAGACTAATATTTAAAATAGTACTCGTAACTAATTAAATAAAAATCAAGTGTTTTTTATAAAAATTTTTTAAAAAATCCCCAAAAAATAATGATTTGAAGAAAGAAAAAAATTAAATGGCTAAATCAAAGACTAAACCAGCTTTCGGGACTCATCGATTTTTTGATGACTTGGGTCAGAGTCAGAGTCATTTGGGCCGATGAGACTTGGTTTTGAGGTTATTTATTAAAGGTTCAACTCAACATCATGACAAAGATTTATATAAAATGAAAATATTTGTTTTTTTGTTATTATTTTGTTATCTGTCAAAGAAAGGCTTTCAAATCAATTCTACGAAAGTTTTGGCTTTAAAAAAAAGATTAAAAAAATTTTCAAAAATAAAATTTTCTTTAATTTTTTTATTTTCTTGAGAACGAAAGTTGTATTAAGTTTTTAAAGTGAAAAAAAATTTATTTCAAAGTTTTAGCGAGTGTGTTGAAACGTCTTTTGAGAGTGCTGAAATGATTCTTGAGTGTGGTGATTAGGAAGACACATTTTTAAATTCAATTAAAAAAATTCTCTTGATTTTTTCAAAATTAGGGAAAAACTTTGGTTCTCTTTCCAAAAAAAAATCGACCTTTAAACCAGAATTCTTAATTATAATATTCAAAAGAGCGGACAACTTTTAAAGTTTTTGGCTCCATAAAGATTTTATCACTTTATCTATTGATCAATTCAACAGTTCGTTTTGATACTGATGTTTCTTTAAAAAAAATTATAAAAACTTTATAATTTTAAGGGTACGGCCCTTATGAAAATTTTCTTAATTTAATATTAGATTTTTTTAATTTTTAATCAAATTTTTTGTCACTATCTTTTAAAAATAGAGAGAAATAAGAAAAATAAACAATTTTAAAATCGAATTGATCGAACATAGTTTCGGTCATAAGTTTCGGTCAATTCGATTTCGAGTTTTGAATGATTTAAAACGACTTAATTTTTCTTTTTATAGGTATGTCCTAAACAAAAAAAGACAAATACAGGGGTTCCAAAGTAAATATAACGTCAACCGTAACTTTTGACCGGAACCGTAACCCATGTTAATTTGACTTTATTTTCAATTTTAAGATGTTTGAGCTATGGTTACGGTTACGGTTACGGTCAAAAGTTACGGTTGACGTTACACTTTTAAAAGAATCACTGTAGGACTTTAAATTTTTAATCAATTAAGCCTAAATCCTAATTTTTTGATTTTTAAAAACAATTCCTTTCAAGTCTTACTTCTATTTTAGATTCGACTCGAGTCAAAGGCACTAAAATAATTTTGACTCAGATTTGAGTCTGATTCAATTTTTATCATAAAAAAAAGATTCGGCTCAAGTCAAAAATAAGTGAGTCAAGCTCGAGTTGTGTACCACTCGAGTCAACTTTTCGAGTTCCGAACTCTGGGCTAAACCGAACGAAAAAGAAGCTCCATTATTTGTTAAGCCAAAAGCCAAATGAAAATGGTCAAAATTATTGCTGAGGAACGGGGTATGCGTGGCTAGCATATTTTAACAAAGGTAAGTTTCTTTAGGTTTGGCCATGCCTTCAGTGAATAAAGTCTCGCTACTCGCGTATAAAGCTCTTCTTCGTGTATCTTAATAATTCAATTTTAGATGCCCAAATTATAAAAAAAAGTAATATTGGCTATGTACATTAAATTTAAATCATTTCAATTTATACAGATTCAAACAACTTTGTAACTGATAAATTATTCTGTAAATTGCTAAGAAATGTTATTAAAACTAAAAATATAGGCCGTAAAGCAATAAAAAGCTGCAGAATGCCAATTGAATCGTTTTCAATTTTCTAAAGGTTCTATTTGCAAATATTCTTTGTTTAGACTCCTTTTAAGATACAGAGTGATTTAGATGGGTCTCACTCAATTACCACTGAATTAGCATGGTTTTTACTAAAACTTAATTCAGTAATCTAAAAAATAAATTAAACGGGGAGGTATGGAGGGGGCGAAGCTCCCTCCATGACTTGTTTATATATAAAAAATATTTTTATTGCATTTTCGCTTAAAAAACAAATTTGAAACTATTTTCAAAATTGAAAATTGAACAAAATTCCAACTTCATGACCATATAGAACTTTTACAGAATGTTTTTAAATTTTTTAATTCATTTCAAGGAAAAGAAAATTAAATTACCTAAAAATTAATATATTTTAATTTTCCTTTTCATAATCGGTTCGTTTTTAATTTGTGGGCAAAATTTTTAATGCAAATCCGGTAAGGCTCTTTTTGAACTTTTCACTTATTAGTTTAAGTCAAAATTTTGAACGATCGGCAATTTTAATTTGGTTTTAATCTAATTAATAAATTTAAAAAAAAAAAGAAATCATTTACATGCTAAAAAAAAATTAGTGACTTTTGCAATTTGAGTAATTCCTAAATTTTACATTAGTTCTTAAAGCTCTTTGGCACATATATATTGCTTAAGGTTGTATTGAAAAATTATAGGAAAGCTTTTCGAAATTATAGGAATTAAATTAAATTTCCGAATATTTTTTATGGCTATTTCTTAATAAACAGAGCTGATGAATATTAGCTTTTTATATTAATAGAGCCTACGCTTACTTTTATCACCCCATCTGTATAAGGCTATTTCTTTATAAAAAAATTATTATAAACCAATTATTTTGGGTTTGGCATAATTTATTTTATTTTCCCCAATATTTTTTTTTCGTTTGACATTAAATTATTTTATTATGTGAAAAATTATCTTCGGGAAAAATTAGATGTATATATCAGGCGTGATAAATTTGGATATTTTTTACATTAAAAAAATTATACATGTTCGGTCAAAAAGCGTGATAAATATGAATAACGTGATAATAAACCGTGATAAATTCGAATTTAAATTAACATGGATCTGAATGGAAAGAAATCCGCTCTTTTCTAAAAGAGTGATAAAATTAAATAAGTGATAAATTCGTAGTGTGATAAAAGTGAGAGTTGACTGTTATTTAATTTATTTGCTGTACAGACAAAAAGCTAAAAGAAAAATAAACTCGAAAATTATCTATCTTGGGTGTCAGGTGTAGTAACTTGATCACAGACCCCTGACTCAACTTACGCTTCGCTAATTGATCCAAAAATCTTATGATATTGTTTGTATAGTAAGGTATTCGTAATTGCTTTATTTAATTATATGAATAGATTTATAAATAATACGAGTACGACGGAATTGTCTTGTGGTATTTTGAGTCAAACATTAACAGGTTGCTATTCACCTGATTTAGCAATTATTAGTAGTACACATCAAATGCGTTTGCCTAGAAATTCAATAAAAACTATAGTTGAGAATCGGTATGTTTTTTTTTGTTTTGTAAATTTAGGAGATCTCGATTTAGAAAAGACCTTAATTGAATAAAAAAAAAAAATTTTTTCACCGTATTCCTTTTTTTCTGGCATTTAGTTTCACAATTTCTTAACATATGAAAAAATGTGAAAATTTTGTCTATTTTAATTTTTCAAAAAATGAAAAAAAAATTCAATATTTTCTCTTTTTTTAGTCATTTTTTTAAAAATATTTCAAATAGGAAAAATCAATGGTGGTTAGCATGGTATTGTCGTCTTTGTTGTTGTTGTTGTTGTTGTTGTTGTTGTACATTCAGCAAAAATCTTATCTATTCTTTTTCTATACCAAAAAGTATCATCTTTTAAAGACTCGCTAGAAGATAAGGAAAAGTACAAAGAGCAATTGTTTGATTTGTATTTTAAATATTCACAATTATTTTGACGAGAGCAGAGTTTAAAACAATCAAATCGTTTCTGAACTTTTAGCGTTTGATTTAAAATTTTAGAACATGAAAAATATTTTTTGAGAGTTTGATTACTCATTTTGATAAATGAGTCATCTTTAAAATAAAAAATGTTTTCATTTATTTAAAAAGAATTAATAGTCAAATCACCATAAATTCGAATCCATGAAAAAGTATTTGAGTAAAAAAAAAACAAGTTCACTACGTTATTTTTCATGCATTTCTATGCTAGAAATCAAATTTGCGTGAAAGCTCGTAAAATTTTGATTTAATGAAAATTATTTTGAAAAAATTAGAGGTCGGAGTTGGCGGAGTTTTTTGAAGCCTTGCTTGGACTGGTCCGTGTTTTTCTAAAAAATGAAGATCTGTGTTTAGTAAACATAAAAAAAAACCTCTAGGAATATTTAAAAAATGTAAATTTTTGTGAAAGTTTTCAAAATCGAATCTAAAATTGAGCTAATAACTTTTAAATTTAGTAAAATTTAATTTTTAAGATTTAAACTAAAATAATTTTGACTTCAAAATCATTTAAAATTGAATAAAAGGATTAAATAAAAAAAAAGCCTCTCGATAGAAAGCTTCTAAATTTAATTCTCTACATTTTTATATAAAAAGAAACGGTTACACTATAGTATCTTCCTCAAAAGAAAAAACTGTCAAATAATATATCAGCTTGTAGATCTCGACGAGCTGATCACGAATATAATAATTTTTAGTTGCATCGATTTTCTTTTAAGAAGCTATGGGTCTTAATTCATAATTCTAAGTAGACCATTCTCTGTAACATAAACGCTGAACTAAAGCAACTTATACAATTCAAATTTTAACATAATTGCCGAATTTATAAAACAAAAATTTCGAAAATTTGTGTCCTAAGACAATTTTATGTTCAAAATTCAAAAATCAAAACTAAAATTCTACATGTCTTATATTAAAATAAATAAAACATATTTTTTAATTTTCTAGCATAAAAATGCATGAAAAATAACGTAGGGAACATGTTTTTTTTTTACTTTTGCACTTTTTCATGGATTCGAATTTATTGACTATTAATTTAAAAAATTTTTACTTATAAACATAAAACCATTCACTAAAATTACAAGCCAAACAAGAAATATCAAAATTTGTATTGATTTTGACATTTTCAAAATTTTTTACTAAATTGTGTTTATTCCAAAAAGTGTTCACATTTAGTAGAACGCTTATTAATTTATAGATTTAAAAAAGAAAGAAAGAGTTAATTTAATTATAATCAAATATTGTCTTACTTCATCATCAATGATTTAGCTCAACAAATCATTAAAATTTGAACATCAATTTAACTTTTTGGAATAAATGTAAAACATTTTAATATTAATATATTTTTTAGAAATTTAAAAAAATTTTTTTTTCTTTTCAGCTTTTTCCCAAATCAAATATGTAAATAACAGAATTTTTTTTCAATTAATTAACTTACTAAATACAGTCAGCTCACCTTAAACCGAACTACTCGCTTATCGAACAAATTCTCATAGTCCCTACTCCCATTAAAACATATTTCCATAATGGACGGCTTAAACGGTTCAGAAGCCAAGTTTCGAAGCGGCTTAAGCCCGGCTCTTGGACCGATTTTCAAAAACCTTGGCTTCGAAACCTGGAAACTAATTATTTGATTTTAGACAATCTGCTTCATCTACATCATCGTCTCTAAATTTAATACAAACATCAACGCCAGTTTTTAATAGAAGTAATATTTTGTCAAGTAATTATGAATCGAAACATGCGTATGGTTCACAATTGTACACGCATAATTCATTTGTACTCAAAGTCTACGTACATAAATACACAAATAAATTAATTACGTCCGATATTACGGGCGATATTAATGTATTTGATTTTAGATTTATGGAAAAAATGTACGATAAAGGTTTTAATAATGAGAAAGCTTCTGCTATGGAATGTCATTCTAATAATGAGTTAATTGCTGTGTAATTAAAACATTTTTTTTTGTCAAATTATATTAAGAGTTTAAAAGAGATATTCGAAGCAGTGTAGAACATCGAACTTTTGACTGAAAATTTTAATTCAATTTTTGTGAAAAAAAATTTTTTTTTTTTTTATGAATATAAAAAAAATTCGGTCACTTAGAAAAAAATAAGTGTTTTTTTTTAGAAAAATTTTTCTTGAAAAGTTCGTACTATTCGGACTTCCAAAATATTTCAAATTATGAAAAAGTTCAAATTTTTTTGGAAGTTCGACTCCAAAGTGTCGAACGCCTTAGACTAATTCGAAATTAAAGAATTTTTTTTGTTTCATCCGTTTTGTGCAAAAAAAATGGTTTAATTTTTTGTGTTCTATTAAAGTTTTACAAAAAATTTCCATACAATCTAGTCGGTTATTAAAATAATCAATAAAAGAATTGATTTTCGGCAAAAAATATGGTTTTTAAAAATATTTTATAAGATTTTTTTTTGGTAAATAGAGCGAATAGTACAAAACAAAATGAGTCAATAAAAGTCTATGACTTCTCAGGTATGGAATTGAGTTGTATTAAACATCACGACGGTTTTATTGGTAAACGTTTATCAACAGTATCGTGCATGGATTGGAATGTCAATTCAAACGAAATACTTTTCGGTAGTTCTGACAATTTTATAACTGTTTTTCGTAATAAAGACAATCAACTACAATCGACACTAAACTAATGGTCTATACATTTGTGTTAAAAAAAATATTGTTTTTGTTGTCAACCAATCAACAATCAAATCATCAAAATATTAACATATTTATTATTTTTAATGTAAATATAAAATCCATTCTTATTTTTTTTTTATATTTTTATTACTTTTTATTTTTTTTGTTGTTGTTATTTACATAACTTTAAAAATTTTATTTTTTTTTTTGTTTTTTGGACTTAAAATTATTGAACAATTTTTTTTTTTTTGAAAATTAGTTTTTCATCGAATTTTCAAAAGTCAAAGACTCTTGTCTCTTTTATTTGGAAAAAAAAATAATATTAATAATTGAAATAACAATGATAATAAAAAAAAACATATGAAAATTTAATTTTTTTTCAAACTTTACTTTTTAGATGAAGAAAAACATACTAAATTTCATTAGAAATTCAAGGCAATTAATTTCCATTGAAAATCTAGATGATTATTTCGCAATAAAAATTAATTACTTTTTTTGTGATTGGAATAAATTGAATGTGTAAAGTGTACAAGAGTGTACAAAATTTGAACTACATTAAAAAGGATTATAAATTTTATGTTTGTCAATTTACGCAGAGAATTTGCAGAGACTGTATAACAAATATAAAAACATTGTATATTTCTGTACAATTTACAGGATCAATCACAAAAAAAGTTTTTATTTAAGGTTAAAAAAAAATTTGTGCAAAAAATTGATTTTTTTAAAGATTTTGAAATTTTTTCTTAAACGAGTCAGAGTAAAGATTTCCTTTCTCATTGTGTAATACTTAGCTGATAATTTTAAATACAACCTGACCTCGATTTCCTGTTAACTGCCTCAGGAACACCAAAAAAAGTTAACTAATTCGAAAATTTTTGTTTTTATTTATAAAAAATTTATAACAAATCGATTGATAAAATAGGGTTTAATCAAAAACTAATTTCAACCAAATTAAAGTGTTTAATTGTCTTTATTTGTTAAATTTCGATATCATCAGTCTCCTCTTTAATAGAATTTAATTTTTTCTCTTCAAGATCAAATGATATTACATCTATAGTTGTGTTATTTCTAATGATTTTGAGCTTAGTAAATTATTATCAAAATCAGTAAAATCAAAATAGTTTAACCCTTTGAGTCCCAGGGTTGAACCACGATAGTTACGAATAAACCAAACATGTTTTCTAGTAAATTCTGGGGCGTGGATGACGAATCTGAAGTCGAAATGGCAAGTTTCGATAGAAATAAGCCTCTAAATTAAGCCTAAAATTAGGCCATTTTTGACATCTCATGAAATAGTCCACAAACCAAACAAGATTATGCCAAAATCGTAATCTACGCATCAAAATTACTCAGAAACTAGGTTTGTATATAGCTTTGTAATATTTTTTTGTACCTTACCGTCAAAAAACTGTTTTTTTGCCTTTTTTAGACGTTTTAATGGCCTAAGAGTTTGATTATTTATTTAATTCAAATCATAATCAGATAATTTTTGTCGTAGAATTCAAAAATGAAGTCGGTTTTTTCTAAAAATAATTTTCTAAAAATAATAATTTTTTGTAGATAGAATATTGATATGCTTTTATGGAGCATTATAACAAGAACAGTAGGTGTGGCGGTAAATTAAGTATCATTTTCGAATTCTACGTCCAAAATTAAGCTAAAAACAAAGGTGTTTAAGATTTCACTAATATTTAATAATTAAGAATATTTAATGCTTTAAAAAATACCAAAAAAGGCGTTTTTTCCCCTAAAATCCAAATAAAAGAGTTATACAATGAGATAAAACTAAAATTTTGTATTATTTTTTTCTGATAAATTTAGCTAATAAGATCAAGAGGCAGAAAAGAAAAAAAAAAAGATACTTTTCCTAAAAAAATAAACAATTTTTTAACATTTCACCGGTTACTTTAAAAATAATACTTTTTCATGTTTTAAAAATTGCTTTTTAAGCGAAAAAAATATTTTATTTATTTTTTATTCTTTCTGAACGTCTTTTTGATGATTATGTTCGACTTTCAATCGAGATTTCTGACACTGAAAATAAAAATTCTCTATAACTTAACTTTTATCAATGCATTATTGAAAGGAAAGATTCTTTAGCCACTGTCATCTTTATAAGATAGAAAAAGATTCTATGCCAATATTAATAGTCTTTTCTATCGGGAAACGATTAATATAGCAGGTATTAAAATAATTTATTCAAAATAGCTGTATATCAATTAAATTACTTCAAAATAGCAAGTGTTAAAAAAAATTTTCAGGTAAAAAAATAGCCAATTAATCAATTAAAAAAGCAGAATCAAAAAAAGTTTTTATTTCAAAATAGCAAAAAAATATAGCCAAAAAATAAATGTTACTTAAAAATAATCAAACAATGATTTTTATAAATTACTTAAATAAAATTTAAAAATTAAGTATAATTTTCGGAATATTGTTTAATCATACTCAATATTAGATCTTCTTAAAAGCAAATTTACATGTTTGTAAATCTATTTTTTCTTTTAAAAATCGAAAATTACCTTTAATGTGCCGAAAAAGAAATAACAAAATTTCATTAAATTTATTTAAAAGTAAATTTATATCACATTAATCAAAAAATTAATGAAAAATATTAAAAGCTATTTTGGAAATTTTTTTTTGAGTTGGCTATTTTAAACAAAAATATTAATCAAATTATTTTGAACATCGCTATTTTGAATAATTTATTATATGCTCATTGGCTATTTTGAATAGATTTTTTTAATACTGCTATTTGATTGTCTGCTATTTTAATATAGAGCCTTTTCTATCTCATTTTTTTACTCAGAGATCATGATGATCTAGACCGCCTATATATTTATATATTTATATAAAAAATTATACTTATTATTGACTTTTTGAAACGTAAATTTGAGGAAAAATGTTCTGTTTGCAGTAATTTAAGCATAAACGAATTAATGATAAAATTTAAACGAATCCTTTCTTTCAATAATGCATTGATAAAAGTTAAGTTATAGAGAATGTAGTAGATTGTTTATTTAGTCTCTGCTAATTTTCTGCTTAAATTGCACAAAGATTTTCTAATTGCAGAAAATTAGAAGAGACTAAATAAACAATGTGCATACGTTGTACATTTTTGTACAATCTATAGATTGTAGATGAAAAAGTTTATTTTTTTTTAAGCAAATTTAGGACAGTTAAATACACTGAATATACGTGTGCCTTTGAAGTAGAGGAAATGGAAATTTTAAATCCGATTAGAGAAAGTCAAACATTGGCCCATTATTTACCATTAGATTTATATAAAATTGATAATAAAAATTTAATTGTACCTAAAGTCAATCTAATAATAACTTAAAAACTTACTTTTGGTTGAATTTTGTTAATATTGAGTTGATATTGTGAGTAAAATAGATAAAAAATAGTTTAATTTTGGTATAAATTTTATTTTTAATTTGATAACAAAAAAATATTTGATAATAATAAATAATTAAAGTTTTATTTAGTTGATCTTTCATGATCACAATGTCTCAAATTCAGTTTGATTGGCGCGTAAAAACGTTAGTCATCAGAAAGAGAACATAAATCACTCTAAATCTATTATTCACATTTTGGTTATTTTTAGAGTCAGTTAAATGTAGTTGAATTAGTTAGATGAATGTGTCTTTTTAATAAAAACACTCCGTCGTGTTTGTTTTCACGTACGTGAAAGCATATGTTTTGAAAAATAGTTATACGTATAACTATTTTTCAAAACATATTAGAGTATTTTTTTAATTTCAAGTGTTTATTTTTAATCAAAAATGAGTTAAATGTGTTTTTTTTTTTTAAAAGACACCAAAAAAATTTACAGTGTGCTTGAATTGAAATAACTATAAATAGAAAAAAACTTAAGTGTTAGAGTTTTTTCATCAGAATAAAGTATTCAAATTCAAAAATAATTTTGAAATATGGTTTCTTTTTTAATTTTTTTGTCTTTTTCATGCTTTTTGATGAATTTTTTTATGTTTTACATCTTCTGGCTGCTTAAAACTAATTATGTTAGGACAACTTTTTAAGAGGAAAAATAATTTAAAAAGAAAATTCTGAAAAAAGGTTGGAACGAACCCTATTGAAACTAAAAAACAAAAAAATCTTCAAATTTGAATATCAATAAGTTAAAAAGGCGAAGCTTTGTATTTTAAATTTTAAATGAAAGAGGAATCTTTGCTGAATAAAAAAATATTTTTGACAAAATGTGAGATGATAAAATGATATATAAAACTAAGGTTTTGCTTGAATTGAAAAATCGTGAAACCCGTACTTAATTTTCCAATCTTTGACAAATATTTTAGTCCTTGGTGTCTTTCTCAAAATGAAAAATTTGAGTTAAAATTACTAGTAATCAATTAGTAATCAGGGTTTATGGTTTGGAGAACCTTAAATTATAAATTAATTTAGAAATATACATTTTATTGA
>NTPY01000418.1:690141-702275 GCA_002922825.1 Brachionus calyciflorus
AAAAGTTAAGTTATAGAGAATGTAGTAGATTGTTTATTTAGTCTCTGCTAATTTTCTGCTAAAATTGCACAAAGATTTTCTAATTGCAGAAAATTAGAAGAGACTAAATAAACAATGTGCATACGTTGTACATTTTTGTACAATCTACAGAATAAATTTATTCCATTTCCAAAAAAATTTTTGCAACAAAAATTCACACTGCCGAAAATATTTTTATTTTGCATCTCTTTAAAAATTTAAAGTTTGGAAATATTCGAATAAGATGAAACTTGAACAAGATTTTAAATTGAATAATTTATTTCAACATTCGAAGGGATTTGATTGTTAAAAAAAAATTGTCTTTTCATCAAAAAAGAAAAAAAAAACAAAAAAAAAATTTTTTTTTTATAAATGCTCTGGATGATTTCTTAAATTATCAATTAGACTTGTGACTGGTTGTTCACCTGAACAAATTCTATGTATAGCTGTCAATAATGGAAAACTTAAACAAAAAAAATTAAAAAAAAAAAGTTTAAAATTTTTAATAAATAAAAATTACTCGTTTTCCATATTTTTTGACCTGAGCAAATGATTGACTTCTTGTGCGGCCTCTGGTCCTTGTAATTTTTGACCATTTAATAACTCAGTCTCCAATTCGGGTATTGTTTTTTGTCCAAGACATCTCGCATAGGCCTCAGCTACTCTTCTATTTCTACCACCATAACATGTTGTTACTAAATCAGCAACGCCACAACTTTCAAAAAAAGTTCTATGTTCATGTTTTTGATAGAAACGATCACAGAATTTCATGACCTCCATTAGACCCAAACGAATTACAGCTGCTTTCGTATTATCACCAAAATTAAGGCCATCACAAAAACCAGCACCAATGGCAACTATATTTTTCAAAGCACCACACGCTTCAACAACTTCAACATCTTCTGAAACAACTATACGAAAGTAATCAGTTTGTAAAACTTCCTTCAACAATAAACCATGAGATTTATTTCTAGATCCAATAGTTGCTTCACAAAATTGACCAGAAGCTACTTCACTAGCAATATTAGCGCCCATTACAACCAAACACTCCAAGCCTAACAAATTTCTAACCATATTCGAAATGAGATCAACATCGCCTTTTGGATTTATGTAAAAACCTTTACATAACGAAACACCAAAAGCGTCTTTTTTCAATTTACCAATCAATGGTTTACATGTATTCGGCATGAATTGATGAGGTACGACAAATATAATTACATCGGCATCATGAGCTACTTCTAATACATCCGGTATGGCGACTACATTTTCAGGTAATTTGTGCCCGGGTAAATATTTAACATTTTCATGTTGGGTATTTATAATCTCAGTTAATTTTTTACCATCGACTATTTCTTCATAAACGTACAATTTAACTTGTTTATCAAATTTAGGATTTGAGAGTACATTTGAGCCGACTATTTTGGCTATAGTTGAGCCCCAATTACCTGAGCCAACAATAGCTACTTTCTTTAATTCCGATGCCATTTTTTTAAACACTGTTAAATAAATCTAAAATTAAAAAAAAAAAAAATTTTTTGCTACAAATAAATTTATGTTTATTTTTACATGTTCGCTAAAAAAAGGAGAGCAATTATGCAATTCTTGAAATTTTAGAATTTATTATGGTAAATTTTTTTGTTTTCTAAGTTGATAAGAAAAAATTAATTTAGTTCTAGTTTTTTTTGTTTCTGTTTGATTCTGTTGTTTAGTTATGTATTTAATTTTTTTTTTGGTTGTTGTTTGAAATTTCTGGATAAATGGTTGTTTTATCCTTTGAAATTGAAATGTTGCATTTTTTGTTGTTGTTTGAAAACTGGGGGACCTTGGGTCGATAGACAGAGTCACTCATCCGAGCACTTACTTTAAAAAAAATGGCTGCGAACTCGACTCTTAGACTACGACTTGGCTTGGAACCCCGGAACCAAGCGATACTTAACTTCGTTTTCAAACTTTTAAACAAAAAAAAAATGAAAAAAATTTTTGTTTTTGATTTGTGATCGTAAAATGTGAGTAAACTAGATCATGTATTTATGTAACACAATCAAAATAAATTGAAGCTTCAATACTAACTTGCAATTTTTATAAAATTGCATAATTTTGAAATACTAAAAAATTTACTTTTTAATATCGTCTGATTTTGACCAATTTTTTGCTTGATTTTAAACACAAAATATATAAAAGTTTATCTCGAATTTAATAAGCTTTTTTTTTTATTTAAAAAGAAGTAGAATGTTTTTATAGAATTATGTAAGTGTACAAGCTCAAAAGCTTTTTTTTTTTGTTTTATTTCTCTATCTAATCAACAACAACAACAATAAAAAAAAGCCAATTGAATAATTTATTCTTGAGAAATTCTGGAAAAAAAAATTGCTTATTTTTTTTGTTGTTGATGAAAAGTTGCATTCGTTGAATTCGTGTTAATACTTAAGGTATCCTATAATATAATGCTTTTTTTTGTTGAAATAAAACAATTATTTTCTTCTCTCTATTAAATAATTTAATAATGAAATAATGATGCAATTATTTGCATACAAATGTAGATCAAATGATGAATATCTACATTATTCATAAGTTTGATCTGCATTTTAAAAAAAGATTGACGTTTTACTACGTCATAAAAAAAAATGAAGCTTTAAAAAAACTTTTGTTCAAGTACTGATGTTTGTTATATAACAAAATGCTCAATTTTAATTATAACAAGTTTCGAGACAAAACATAAAAATTTTTAAATTATATTATATTAAATATCAAAGCAGACTTTTATGAAAATATTGATAATGTTTTAGGGTTACGTTGTGTTCTTAAATTTAGGATTCCCTGTTCTATTGAATTTATGAACCTTTAATTAATTTAACTATCAAAATAGTCTATAAATAATAAGAAAGATTTTTTGAACTAAATTTTTTTCAATTACCGTATTAACTAAAATAGAAGGTCAGGCCGGTCTTTTTTCAAGTTCTTTTATTCGAAAATTTTTCGATGAGATAATATGCCTCGAATAAGAAAAAAAAATCTATTGATAAATCTTTCTAAGATGGGTTCTTCTATTTTCGGGCGCTTCTATTTGAGATAATACGCTAATGAACAAAATTATCAAGCATTAATTTTGTCCCTCTTTAAAAAAGTTTTAAAAAAGTTCAAATAAAATCTCATTATTATTTTATGGCTGTGTCTTTTTTCTCTCCCAAAAAATCAAGTTATATATAAAATGTATTGTACAAATAAAAAAATACTATTTCCAAATAAAAAATCATTTTAAATCCAATTTATTTTTAATTTTCCAGAAGTTAAAGTAATTTCTAAATTTAAACTTGAATTTGTAAGTATAATGGTTAAAACTAAGATTTCATTTAATCTAGCTGTATAACTACATCAATCGAGTGTTAGAATTATTCTTCAACAATTTTTGTCAGGGACAAGCTCTTTTATTTGCGACTTTAATGAAATTTAGGGAGTTTAACTTCTCTATTCCGAAATAAACACGAGTCTCTATTACACTTGATTTTTTCCTATTAAGCAATTTCTGAGAAATGTATCTTCATCATCTGCAAAGTATCATCACTTAGAATGTCAATCATATTTAAGAACATTTCTGGTTCAGAAAAAGAAGCTTTATAAAAAAGTATAATTTTTAGTAAAGTAAATAATTTTTGGAAAAATAATTTTTTTTAGAAGTATAGATTTATTTTAGTGAAAAAAAAAAGATAAATTAGTGGTAAAAAGAAATTAATCCCTTATTTTATTTGAGTTGTTTTTTGAAAAAAAAATCATTCAATAAGAATGCCAATGCTTAATGCTTTATAAAAATAAAAGAATTCAGCTTTCTATCTATTAGATAAATAAATTTCTGAAGCAAAAATATAACTTTGCCCAATTAACCACGGATGTCTAATCCGATATTGACATATTAACAATCAAAGCATAAAATGAAATAAAGAAAATCTGTTCTATTCTTAAACATGTGCTTAAGTTTCTGATCAATCAGATCGTTTTGTTCAATTTTAAACAAAAAGACACGTGTATGTTTTAAAATTATTTTTAAAAAAAAATTTTTAATGAACTGTTTTAAAATTAAAAACTCTTAAAAAGTCAAGTTAAAGTTTGACTTATTTTTTTTTAACCATGTATGACGTGATTGATTATATTAAAGTTTTGTATTGACAATAAAAACTGCTTTCAATCATGTAGACAACCTGAATTCATTTGATTATTTTTTTTTATATGTGATTTTGTAAAAATTAAGACATAAAACTTTGAATTAAAGACAAGGTCACCTTATTTGATGGCGCTTGTTTTAGTGGTCGGCGGCAATCGGTCTCAACCTTAGCATTAGTCTTGGGAGTTGACTTACTTTTTTAT
Source organism: Brachionus calyciflorus (assembly GCA_002922825.1). Taxonomy (NCBI): domain Eukaryota; kingdom Metazoa; phylum Rotifera; class Eurotatoria; order Ploima; family Brachionidae; genus Brachionus; species Brachionus calyciflorus. Next base: position 694,519 of record NTPY01000418.1, read on the forward strand.
CAAGTCGACTTGAAATTTATGAAAAAAAGAATAAATATTTAAGAAGATATTCTTTACCAAAAATATGATCTTTTTTGAAAAAGAAAACGGTAGGTATAATAAAAAATTTAATCCGAAAATAATGAAATTGTGTGAATTAACCTGATTTTAGGCTGAAATTTTAGGATTTTGCCATCTTTATAGGTCTAAATGACTTTTGATGATTGTCAAGTCAAGTGAGCTGAGTAGTTTGGTATGAAAATTTTGGTGTTAACATGTCTTTCAGAGATAAAAATTGGTTGTTAAAAACGATATTTTCGCAATTACGACCAAAAATATGAAAAATTTTGAAAAAAAAGTTATCAATGAGAACAAATATAATTTTTGTAGAACTCGATGAGCTGAATCAATTGGTCTATGGTTAAAGTGTCTTTAATAAATTTCAAATTTATTTCAATAATTTTGGAATATTTTACTATTCACGCGTTTCAAAACCTATTTACCATATACCAATCAAATTTTTCCATATAACTTTTTTTCAAAATTTTTCATATTTTAAATTTTAGTCCAACACTTCAAGTCTAAACATAAAAGATTTGTATTTGATGCTAACTAGTGTTGGGCTTTTTTTTCCAGTCAACTTGAAAAAAAAGCCAAACACAAGTGTTGGACTAAAATTTTTTAAATTGCCTTGAAAACTTGCTCGAAAAATTGATTAAAAACAATTGACAAAAATAAAATACAATTTATTTAATTATTGTTTAAATTTTTTGTGACTAGACCTTTTTTTGTTTAGCTGCACAATTCCTACTTCCTAATTTTTATTCTCTCATGTTTAATAGAAATTTTTAAATACAAACAAAAAATAATTAATAACTTACTTGGGTAAATCTCATTTTTTTCTTTTAAATTTTTCATTGAAAAATTTGATCTGTTTTTTTTTGAAAATAATTTACAAAAATAAACATTTTTGATTTTGAAAAAAATTATTCAACAAATTTTTCCAACAAAAAAATTTCATCGCGCGTACACTTTATTCGAATTTTTTTTTAATTTTTAAAAATTGTAATTTTGTAAAAAAAGAAAAAATTCAACAACAAAAAAAAAGAAGTAAAAAAATGAGTCAAATAATAAATAAAGCAATTCTAATACAAACAAAGCTAAATGCCAATTTGCTAATTACAAATAAAGCTAATAATTTATTGAAAGTAGCCAAGAATTACTATGGAAATACATCTGAACAATTCGATACAACACAACAACAACAAGACATGGAATTACAACGTCATAATTTAAGACGACTTGATGAAAAGTCCAAATATTTAAATTCAAAAATGCTCGATTACAATCCAGGTTGGACTAATTTAAATGTTTTGTCTCTATGTGAAAAATCAGCTGGTAAATTCTATATAAATACAAAAAGCGGTGATTATACTTGTTTGACATGTGAGAAAACAGGCGATTGGAAAGAATTTCAAAAAATGACTGAGAAAATTTTAGAAGAAAATAAATCATCATGTTCAGAAGACGATGAAATCGAAACAGAAACAAAAAAACAAGACAAAATAGAAAAACCAAAATTATATCGTACATGGTCAGAGACTAAACAAATAAAAGATCTAAATGATTCACAATTTAGAGTTCTACTTCGGAATTCCGGTTTGTCTGATGAAATAAAAAAGATCCAATTTGAAAAACATGATATTAGAATACAAGAACAAAATATATTAACGCCTGTTTATGATGCCAAATCTAAACTAGTCGATATAATTCTAGTCAATTCGAATGATCGAGCTGAGACACTTAAAAAAGATCAAGTCTATGGTCTTAATTTAATTGAATTCAAAATGGGTTTGAATGAATTGTACATAACTGATGATATACTTAATTTATTAGCTTTGAAACAAGAGATTAAAAAACCAGTTATAGTAATTAATTCACTGCAGGCTTTAAGTATTAAAGTAATTTTTAAAAATAAAAAAATTTTTTTATTATTTTAAATAAGAATTTTTTTTTATTTAAACAAAAAAAAAGGTTTTAGCTTTGTTGGAAAAATTCGATTCAATTATTATATGGCATAAGGACACTAAATTAAGCTATAATCTAGCTCAAAAATTAAATCAAAATAGATGTAATCTTATCAAGTTAGTAGAGCACTTTTTTTGGAATTTTTTTGCTGAAAATAAATGGTTAATTTAATATAATTATAAAATATTTCAATAGTTTATTAAATGAAAATTATTTGATTGATTCGTGAAACGACGCAAACATATTAAATTCAAATCTTTGTATTTTAAAAATTTCAGTAATAATAAAAAATAAATTTTCATTTTTAAATTTTGACAAATAAAAACTTTTTGTATAAGGTGCTAAAGTCCAGATCTATCATATTTCCAAGTCTCCAACCCCCATAATTCTGATCGAAATGCCATGAAAGTCTTAATGGATCTGATTGACTATAAGTATCTGCTGTATTTTGCGCTATTGTAAAAGAAGGAGAAAAACCAAAGCTTTGACCAGGTGTCATATACCAATAAACTGATCCGACAAGATTGGGTGTATTTAGGATTGTATTTGTCAATATTTGTAGACAATTGCCACATGCAACTAATTCTAAAATATCCGAATTTGTCAAACTACCACCAGCACACAAAATTGAATTTGAATTACAATAACTTCTTGCTAGTGCTAAATCCGAATACATTGTATAATGTGAATAAAATTGATCATAAACTATTTGAAAGCCATTATTTATCAGGTTGGAAATTGGATAATTTCTTGTCAAATTGGGATAGGAATCTTTTCAAAACAAAAATTAAAAATTAAGAGATGAATATTGTTTTCTTAAATTATTTACTAAGATATTTGGTCATCGTACAATCATTAGAAATTCTATCATTTTTATTTTTAAACCAAAATGTACCATCTTCTAAAGACTCATTAAATGATAAGTACAAGTACAAAGAGCAATTGTTTAATTTATATTTTAAATAATCACAATTATTTTGACGAGTACAAAGTTTAAAACAATCGAAACGTTTCTGAACTTGTAACATTTGATTCAAAATTGTAGAACATGAAAAATACTTTTTCTGAGTCTGGTTATTCATTTTTATAAATGAATTGTCTTTAATATAAAAAATTGTTTTAATTTAAAAGTGATCGCTTCAAGGTAACCAACGAGTAAAGAGTTAAGATGTATCACAAACTTAGTCATTGTCTTCATGGCGTGAAATCTTAAAAGAACTAAATATTAATTCATTGATAAGCTGAAAAATGATAATTTGACTTATTTACTTAACTTATTGCGGCATTTACTTAAATTCTTGCTCATCTGCTCATGCTCGATAATTTTTTGTTTAATAACTTTAAAATGGAAATAGATTTTTATGTTCTGCAAAATGAAAAATTAGGCAACAAACATGCTAATTTTTATTTGACACTCTGCAAAAAATCTGCAAATTTTTACAGAATGCACTTAATGTAAAAGTATTGAAATCAACTGCGTAATTAAATTGCACAGTTTTTGCAGAGTTTCAAATAAAATTTAGCATGTTTGTTGCCTAATTTTGCATTTTGCAGAACATAAAAATATATTTCCATTTTAAAGTTATTAAACAAAAAATTATCGAGCATGAGCAGATGAGCAAGAATTTCTCTTTGCCCTTATTGTCTTGTCGCGTTATTTTTCAACATCAAAAATTGTTCTCAAAAAAAGAATATCTTATCCTTAATGCGACAGACTCATCTTGATTTTCTTACCCATCGATTACTTTGAAGCAATAAAACATGTATTTATTAAGAATAAATTTTCAAAAGTGTTACTTAATATCATGAAGCCATTCACTGAAATTACAAAGCAAATAAAAAAAAACGATATTAGTATTGGTATAGACATTTTCAAAATTCAATGAGAATTTTTTTAAATGAAGACTTTTTGGATATGCTTAAAAATATTCTGACAATTGTAGAACACTAAAATTTATAGCTTTAAAAAAGGAAACAACACTTCTCAATTATTTAGACTTTTATAAAATTATTTTTTGTTTTTTTTTCGTCAAACTCTAAATTAACTGTGTGTCAATAAAAATTCATTTAGAAATTTAAATCAAATAATGTCTTAAAATTTAATATGGCTCAAAAAATCATTAAAATTTAATTTGAAAATTATTTTGAAAATTTTTAAAATAAATGTTTAACATTTATTCAAATTTAAAAACTTTTTATTCTCAAATCAAATAAATAAAAAAGAATTTTTCGTTTTATTTATTTGATTTAAGAATAAAAATTATTCAATTATTGAAATGTTTTGCATTTATTTACAAAATTTTCAAATTAAATTTTAATGATTTAAATCAAATTAGCCAAGAAAAAAAAGTTAAGGCTTAAAGAAAATAAGAAAATTTACTAGAGCTATTCACCTAATTCTTTAAAATTTTAAAATATGGTTTAAGATAAGTTTATGTTTTTCTTTTTAAAATTAAATTCAGTAATAATTTAATTTTAGTTTTCATCTAAAGCTATGCTCGAACACCCTATGAATCTCTAATAATGAAAGAAGACTTGGCTAAAATAGTCACAAAAGAAAAATTTCCATTGAAAAACGAATCTATTGTTGATTTTCAAAATTTAAAAGAGAGTGTTCATGCCGAAGTTGTCCATGCTAAAAAATACTGTGGTACTCAAGTAAGCCTTAAAAAATAAATTTCTTTATTTTTAAAATTAAATTTTTCTTTATCAAGTGGAAAAGATTTCCATTATTAAATGAAATTCTAAAAGGACATCGATCTGGTGAACTCACTATATTCACTGGTGCAACTGGTAGTGGGAAAACAACATTTCTAAGTGAATATTCACTCGATTTATGCATTCAAGGTGTTAAAACTTTATGGGGTAGTTTTGAAATACAAAATCATAGATTAGCTAAGATGATGATGTCACAATATTCTGGTTTAAATTTGTACAAAAATGTCGAACTATTTGATTATATATCAACGCAATATTCAAAACTACCACTTAAATTCATGAGTTTTCATGGTCAAGAAACATTGGAGAATGTTTTGAAAACAATGTCTAATGCCGTTGTATTACATGATATAAAACATATAATTATAGATAATTTACAATTTATGATTGGTACACAATTTCCGAATACAATGGATAAATTTTCACAACAAGATATGATTATAGGTGCGTTTAGACGTTTTGCTACTAATTTTAATTGTCACGTGACAATTGTGATTCATCCGCGCAAAGAGAATAGTGATGAATATCTTAAGATATCGTCGATTTTTGGTAGTGCTAAGGCGACACAAGAAGCCGATAATATTTTGATATTACAAGAGCACAAAGCATTGAAAGAAAAGAGTAGTACGTCGTTTAAGTTTGTAGAGGTGTGTAAAAATCGATATGATGGTGATTTGGGTAAAATGATTATAAAATTTGACAAAGACAATTTGTGTTTTTCAACAAACAACAAAGTTAGGCATGATGCTAGTCAAGATGACATTTTGATTAGTTCATTAAATACAGATATAACAAATTTAAATAATAATGATCTAATGATTCATAATGATTTAAATATAATAAAGAAGACTAAAACATAATATTTTTTAAAAAATTTTATTAATAGTCGAAACACCATTTATTATTTAGCAGTGCCTTAAAAATTAATTCCTTTCACTTTCCCTTTTTTTTTTTAAATTTAAAATTCTAATTAAAGTGGATCTTAAATAAATGTAACGTCAACCGTCAACTGTAACTTTTGACCGTAACCGTAACCGTAACCATAGCGCAAACATTTTATAATCGAAAATTAAGGCTAATTGACATGGGTTACGGTTACGATCAAAAGTTACGGTTGACGTTACATTTATATAAGATCCACTGTATATTAGACAATTTTATATTTTACAATTCAAACTCTTACATTCCATGTTTTTGTATTCTTTTTTTTATCCCAATTTGCAGAATCTCAATTTTTAATTGCGTAGTTTTAATTATATACAATACACTTTAATGTTAAATTTTGAAGTTAAATTAGGCAATTTATTTTGAAAATATAAAATAGCAAAAAAAGGAATAAGGTAACTTTTTTTAGTTTTTGATACATTTTTTGTCTTTTTGCTAAAAATTAAAAAGAAAAGTATATAAGTTTAGGGGTCGTTTCTGAGTATTTTTTGGCGTAGAATTGAAATTTAAAATAAAATAATAGGCTTTAAGAAGTACAATTAAGAGAAGGTGTATTGGCAAGTTTTTTTATAATTAGATTTTTTTGATGTTCAATTTTAAATAAAAAAGCCAAAGAATGAAAGTTATGTACTTAAAGAAATCGACAATTTTCGCCGTATTTCATTGTAACTTTAGTTCAAAAAAATTTGAATTTTTGTTTTTTTTTCTAATTTAGAAGACAAGTATACTTTTGCGATGTTAGCATTTTGTCTTCTAAATTGGAACTTTTTCATTGGTCTAAAAGGATGTTTTTTTCTTTTCGGGAAAAGTAATCCTCTTTTTATTTTTAGAATTTTAGAAAAAAAAAATACTCGTAATTCGCAAGTTTCCAAAATTTTCTTAACTGTTATATTAGGTTTAAATTAATTTTTTAATTTAGTAGTATATAATACATTTGAATTTTTAAATTCTTTTTAAGATTTTAAAGAATTTTTTCTTTCTAACTATTTATTTTTCTAAGTAAAAATCTTATGATAATTAAAAATTATTTGTTAAACAAACCATTAATTTTTGAGAGAATAAAAAAAACAAAGTTTTCCTATGTCTTAAGTCAAAAACATACAGTCAATTGTCATTAAGTAGAAGTTTTTGAATGACTCGTTTTGAATCGAATTCAACAATTCCTCTTTTTTCTAATCAGCGGAATAGGCTTTCTTAAAGATACACTTTTTAAGATGTAATCTATTTAATCTATATAATTACCTTTTAAATTAGGAGAAGGTGAAATAACTTATCATAAAAATAAAATTTACCTAGATTTAATAGAATTTCTACCAATTTTTTTTATTTATGCAGCACACAAAACGATAACTTACACATTCCTGTTGAATACTTAAATTCTTTGAATTTATCAAGTTTACCTCCCCATGAGTTAAGTTTGAAAATTAATCAACCAATTATGCTTTTAAGAAATTTATGTACAAACAGGTCATTGTGTAATGGTACAGGACTATTCGTTAAATGCTTATACAGACATATTATCATAGTGGTCAATAAACAAATTTTTGCCAAATAAACAATTTTCGTTTTTAAGCACTAAATATTAATATTTTTTATGTCACAATATCGTAACATTAGTTTTTTTTATGAGAGATGAATCATGCAAAGATAAAAAAATACAAAATTACACTGTAAATTTTTAATGCGTAATAAATTACGCATAAATGTGTAAAAAACAGTAAAAATGAGCTAAAATGCGAATTTTAGGATTTCCTCCATGTATGCGTAGCATTTCCAATATTTCTATTGGTCAATTTTACATTTTTTACACATTTATGTTCGAAATTTTACGCATATATGGAGGAAATCCTCATTACGCATTAAAAATTTACAGTGTAATCGTCAAAAGTAATTTTACACTATCTATCCTATTTTTTAATTTAACAATTAAAATTTTTTTAAAATAAACATTCCCTTTTTTGGCGATTTGAATTTAGGACTCAATTCACACATATCAATACATCAATTCAACATTTAAAGAAAAATAATACATTTTTTATCCAGTTTAATTTAAAAAGAAAGGTTGTAGATTGTTCTACACTTAATGT
>NTPY01000418.1:738217-757034 GCA_002922825.1 Brachionus calyciflorus
GGTGTTTCAGGGTGTATCAATTGTAAAAACCTTTGGGTTCACTTTTCTTACACAAAAAAACATCGCCCGATAAAAATAAAAATTTTCCAGGGGCTATAGACTATGAAGAATATTTTAAAAGAAAAAAAAATAATTCTAGTAGTCATATTTCCCGATTTACACCCGGTGTAACTTTTGAAAAAATTTTAAAGTGTGACTTTTAAAGGATACCTGATTTTTTGGGTGAAGCAAAATTGTTACACTGAATTATAAACACAGTAATTTACAGAATAAGTTTATCACTTTCCATTCATGATTTTATAACAATTTGAATGAATTGAAATTTATTGTACAGAGCCATAAAAGCATTTCTTCTCTAGTAATTTATAAAATTAATCGTAGTTGGAGTCTCAGTAATTTTAAAAACTCATTCAACATTTTTATTTGTTACGAAAAAAAAATAAAATTTTGTTTTGTAATAAAGTTAATAGACTTTAATTCATAAGCTCTTTTTTTCAAATTTTGTAATAAATTCTAAATTTTTATAAAAATATATTTCTTATAAGACTGGTCAGAATCGAGCCAGAGAAGCGAACCAAGTCTCCAGCCACCTCCACCATCAAGATGCCATGAAAGACGCAATGGGTTTTCAAAATCAGTATAGTCAGCTGAAAATTGATAAATAAAATAAACTGGTGAAAATCCAAAACTTGAATATTGAGTCCTATACCAATAAGCAGATCCGACAAAAACTGGTTTGTCTAATTCAGTAGGTGTTAATAAACTATGACAATTAGCACATGAAACCAACTGAAGAATATCTGTATTTACCAAACCTCCTGCAACACATAAAATTGAATTTACTAGACATTGACTTTTTATATTATCTAGTTCCGCCGATGTAGTGGCATGTGAATAATATTGATCATAAATTAATGTGAACCCTAAACTTATTAAATAACTCAATGGATAATTTTTTGTAAGTCCTGGATATTCTTCTTTAACTATAAAAAAAATTTAATTACAACTTAATAATATTTTCTTTAAATTAAAATCAAACTTAAGATTTTTTTGTGCCAAAATGTTCCATCTAAAATCAAATCGTTAATCATAACTGAATAAAAAAGACTACAATTATTTTGTTTGTATTGTACAAAAAAGCAATTCTCATTTAGTGAACATAAACCTAAGCAATCAAATTTATTTCTAATCCAAAAGTTTTCTGTCATATTTGTTTCATTAGCCAATTGGAAATTGTCACCGATTGAATTTACTTTTCCAAAAGAAGATTCTAAAAATGAATTTATTTATTTTAATTGATTTTTTTATTATAAGGCAAGTCTATTTATTACCAAAATTTAATTGACCATCAATAAAACTAAATAATTTATTTAGTGTTAAAAAATTTAAAATTAAATGGTAAGCTTTGAACATTTTTCTCCAAAAAAAAATTTTCTCAATTTGATATTTCAAGTTTTTTCGAATGCTTATATAGATTACGAAAAAATCTGATTTAAAAATGTTTTTTTTCCATGTTTAAATTCGTTTAATTTTAAACAAACATTATTTTGTTTTATTAATGAGTAAATGTTTAATTTTTGAATTTTTAAAATTTTTTTTAAAACAATAAAACCACATTGAAACTAATAATTTTTATGCAAAAAGAGTCAATAACTGTTTCTTTTGTAATTTTAGAATATATGTATTGGTAAATTATTTTTCCAAGAATATTTACTGAGTAAATATCTAATCGTAGGCAAGATTTGTTTCTTCGAAAGATAATTACTTTTTTTTAATTAAATAGAAACATTATTACGTCTTAAATTAATTGAAAAACAAAAGTCTTTTTGGGTCTTGTAAAGCTCAATATCATTGATATTAGAATTTCAGTATCAATCAATTTCAATATCAATTATTCAATTAAGAAAAATTGATACTAAAATCCAATATCAGCTTTAAAAATTTCAATATCACAAATTAATAATTAAGTGTCAATTTGTTAAGTTTGGTACTGTATTCGGTAAAAATCAAATGCTATTAGGTAAATTTTGATAAGATAAAAATTTTAGAATTTGGTTTAAATAGTTTTTTATGTTTCGAATGAAAAGATTTTTTTGGCCCTAAAAGCACCAACGAGTAATTTGACTCGTTTTGATATTTAACAAAAAATATTTATTTTATATCTAAATTAAAAATTATATTTTACAATGTAAACTATTTGACTGATTACGTACTAATAATAACTTTTTCTTATAATTCTTCACTGGTTAGATACTGGGCGATAAAAAATTTACATAATAATTACAGTGGTTGTAATATAAAATGTAACGTCAACCGTAAATTTTGACCGTAATCGTAACCCATGTAATTAATTGCGGAGTGCGGTGCACTTTCATTAAATTCCGAAAAAAAATTTAGAGAAAAACTCTATTTGATCAGTTACTTACAAAATAGAAGTTTTTATGATTAATTAATTAAATAACTTATTAATGAAAAATGAATATCAGTTTCGAAAATTTCAATATCAACTAATTGAATAATTGATATTGAAATTGATTGATATCGAAATTCTAATCTCAATGATATTGAGCTTTACAAGACCCGTCTTTTTTCTACAGTACTACAGTAACTAAGACCTTTCCGAAACCAACTGATTATTACACAAATTCTTAAATATTCTGTTGTTCTTTTTCTTATAGTTTTTATTTTAGATAATTAAGTTAAATTTTAGATAGAATTCTTTTTAGAAATGTGTTTGCTCGTTTGGAGAATTTAGATTATTTAATAAAAAAACCCAACAGTTTTAACCTAAAGGAAAAAAATAAAACTTATGAATACACCATAAGTCTAACTAGGGACCGTAATCATTCAATAGCGGTAGAAATTCAAAATTATACCACCGCTTTGATTAACTCACCCTTATGAAGTTTTGAATAATAAATTGGTTTTTGACAATTTTTTAAAATCTTTGATGGATTTGAAATCAGATAATATTAATTTGTTAAAATATTACATTTTATTTAATTTTGAAAAGAATTTATAAAAAAAAAATGTAAAAAAGGGAGGAAATAAAATAAAATCGATGATAAAAATCGCTTAAAAATTATTAAGAATTGAAATCACTAAAATAATTAGTAAAATCGAGTAATTTCCCAGGCAACTCAATTTTGAAGAAAAATCAAAGTTCATCAGATGATCTTTGATTTTACTTCAAAAAAATGATTCAAAAATGATGAATTTAAAAACCATTTTTTTTTATTTTTAGAACTAAAATTTTCATCGAGTTTTCTTTATTTTATAATTTTGCGTCTCACTTTATAAATATTTCTAATTAATTTTAACCAATAAAATTAAAGGTTAAATGTTAAACGACATTCAACTTGTGCATATTTTTTTATTTCTAAAATCAAGTATAAATAAGAGTAATAAATTCTAAATTTTCAAGTCATAATTTTTTATAAAATTATTGACAAATATCTTTTGAGCTGAATTGGCTCCCTAAAAAGTTTTTTTAGGTGATTGATGAAAAATCGATCAAAGATATATAATTAGCCTAGCATAAATAAAGTAAACATTTATGCCGTTTACTTTTATCATGCGGCTTTTTCTAAATTACACCTGCAAGGTGTGAAATATGAAAATTTTAAAATACTAATCTGTGCTTTATTTAATTTATTTAAAATTATTAATCGTGATTAAAGAAAAAATGATGAAAATAGTCTATCATTCATCGAAGATCATCGATGAATGGTTGGCTATTCCTTCGAATTATCATCGATGAATTTATTCCAAATTTCTTCGATGATCCATCAAAATTGAGTTGCCTGGGTTATTTTGAATTGAAAAAGTGAAAGTGAGTTAGAATCTTGTCGAGAAGGATCTTGACAGAATCCTTTTTTGCAAAAATTTCCTCCGCCGCAATTTGTACCTTCAACACCTGGTACTTCCGATACACACTGAATACTATCAGGACTTTTTTGACAATACAATTGACTACAGATTAAATTTTAAATACAGTCAACTCTCGTTAATCCGAACTTCGATAAGATAACTTTTTGAACTGAAACTGAAAAATTTCGACCACCAAAATTTAGTTTTCCATTCAAATATAGTTCGTTCCCAGGCAACTCAATTTTGATGGATCATCGAAGAATTTTGAAAGAAAATCATCGTTGAAAATTCGAAGGAATAGCCAACCATTCATCGATGATCTTCGATGAATGATAGACTATTTTCATCATTTTTTCTTTAATCAAGATTTTATAATTTAATAAATTTAAAAGTGGTATTAACAGATAAGAATTATAGAATTTTCATATTTCACACCCTACAGGTGTAATTTAGAAAAAGCCGCATGATAAAAGGAAACGGCATAAATGTTTACTTTATCTATGTTAGGCTAATTATATATCTTTGATCGATTTTTCATCAATCACCTAAAAAAACTTTTTAGGGAGCCAATTCAGCTCAAAAGATATTTGTCAATAATTTTATAAAAAATTATGACTTGAAAATTTAGAATTTATTACTCTTATTTATACTTGATTTTAGAAATAAAAAAATATGCACAAGTTGAATGTCGTTTAACTTTTAACCTTTAATTTTATTGGTTAAAATTAATTAGAAATATTTATAAAGTGAGACGCAAAATTATAAAATAAAGAAAACTCGATGAAAATTTTAGTTCTAAAAATAAAAAAAAAATGGTTTTTAAATTCATCATTTTTGAATCATTTTTTTGAAGTAAAATCAAAGATCATCTGATGAACTTTGATTTTTCTTCAAAATTGAGTTGCCTGGGTTAAATCGAACTAAATTAACTCGACCCATGATTTTTTACTCCCAAAAAGTTCGGATTAACGAGAGTTGACTGTATTCCTTAAAAAATATAAATAAAGTTTAAAAAATAAGTATGATCAATAAAAAATTAGTTAAGAGTTTAGTAACTCGCAAAAAACAGCTTCTGGACCATAAACTCTTTTACATTGCTCATTTTCCAAATTTGTCCAGCTTTTAAAATATTAACTGATTGTGACTTGTCTGCATCAGATGGTATTGCATTTTTTAAACAACTAGCTGCATTTGAAGCTTCTCTTTAAGATATGTTTCAATTTTTCAAACAAAAATACAGAAAAAAAATTTATTAAATTTATCCATTATTATTTAATAAGTAATTTTTTAGCTTAATCATAGAACATGGCGGATATTTTTCATTGTTTCAAATTTAAAAGACGATGTCATTATAAACTGATCATTATTCAAACAATTTACAAATCCATAATGCTCTAAGCTTAAACTATGACCAATCTCATGTGCTAATATCTTAGATCAAAAAAATTTTATTTTTATCAACAAATTTAGTTTAAATAATCTGAGTTTTACCTAAGAAAAATTATTATACCTTATAATGGATTCAATAGTTCGTATTATTAAGAATTTGAGCATATTAAGTTTCAAGTGCAATATCTGATGCTTCAATAAAATTTTTATAAAATATTTGAAAGCTTAATTATCTTTGATTTGAGAACAATCTTGCCAAAAAATAAGACTATTTACCTATAATTACACCTTATCTAGCTAAGATTACCGAAAAATTCCCAAAAAAATCAAAAAATGGTCTGAAAAAAGAATACAGACCTAAAACGACTAAAAAATTTTAGATAATTTGAAAGATGAGACAGAGGTCGAAAGAAATCTGTAACATTTTGATTTCTTCTTTGAAAAAATGAACGACACGAATAAATTTAAAAACTAGACAATTAAAATAAAAAACAAGCTTGTTCTAAATTTTTGAGACACACTGCATTTCTTGTAATACGTAAGACTTCTTTGTTTCTTTAATTCAGATTTCATATAAAATATTTAATGCTATTCATTATATTTGTTTTCTTAAAAATATTTCGGGTCTATTAAACTATGTGAACAATTGTTCACCTGAATACGATCAAAAGTGCGAAATCACATACAGGTGAGCAATTCGTTTCAAAAATATATTTTTTATATTTTATCGCTCACATAATTAGGAGCGATTTTAATTGGTGAACAATTAAGTTAATTTAAAAGGTTTTTTAGATAAAATCGTTTATAAAATTAATCTTAAAATTAATAGAATCTCAAATTGAGATTACATTTGATACAATTGAGATTCTCAATTAAATAATTGATTACAGTAAAAAAAATAAAGGAAGTTAAATAATTTATTCTAATAAAGGGATATGAAACTTATCATAGAAAGTTTTTTTAGATAATTTCAATAATAATATAGTCATACAAAAAAGGTACAAGTTTTTATTATTTAATTTATCTAAATATCTAATTTTTTTATTTTTTTCTTAGGGACTTTTGTATAAACTTCTCAAACTTATTTGACCAAAAATATTTTTAATTAATAAAAATCACTGATTGTTTTTTTTCGATGGCAATTATAATGGATGTGCTTCTTTTGATTTCGAAAAAAAAATTAATTTTTTTCTATTATTTTTTTTTAACTGGATAAAAAAAGATCACTTAATTAGTTGATTAAATTTGATCATTAACTGGTGAGCAATAAAAAAAATTTTACAATAAATTGCTCACCTGTATGTGATTTCGCATTTTCGATCATATACAGGTGAACAATTGTTCACATAGTTTAATAGACCCAATATTTCTTACAAGCAAAAAATTCACTATAAACGAGATTCTTATAGAAGATAATAGAAAAATGTGGTATCCGATACCAAATAAATTATATTAAATTGTTACTTAGTTTATATTTTAATTTCTATTTTAATTTTACATGGAAACTGTTAGTTAATTTAACTATTATAAATTAAGTTTATTATATATTTATTTTATTCTAATAAAAACTATAAACCAAATATTTAGTTATTACAAGTGGCGACGAGGAAGTTGAACTGACTTAAGTTAAAGTGACTGAATTTAAGGTAGAAACAAAAGATTTAGATAGTGATAATACGAATAATAATCAGGAAAGAAGTTTAATAGATATTAAGATAGAACCAACTCAACCTATAGAAATTGATTTTAAAATGCTTGAAGGCTCATCTGTACTTATAGAACAATTTGATTGCGATAATAATTTAAATCTCAACGTAAGGTGGAATCAATGGCGTGAACGCCTCGAACAATATTTTGTAGCTGGTAAAATCACTGATGATGCTCAGAAGAAAGCTTTTCTATTTTTATTTGGCGGTAGGCGTTTAAATGAGATACATAATAATTTACCAGCTGAAGTAGCTGATGCGGGAGCTGACACAGAATATAAAAAATCTATTGCAAGACTAAAAGCTTATTTTGAACCAAAACGAAATAAGGTTGTTGAAGTCTATCTTTTTCGTCAAACAAAACAGAATCAGAATGAAACTATTGACCAATTTGTAACCAGATTAAGAGGTCTTGCAAGATATTGCGAGTTTGGAGATACAAATATAGATGATGAGATTTTAAAACAATTAATTCAAGGTTGTAGTTCGAATAGAGTAAGAAGGAAAATTTTGTCAGAGAAAGAGTTAAATTTAACAAAAGCTTTAGAAACTTGTAGACTTCATGATTCAGTTGAGACACAAGCAGGTTACTTTGAGAATAAACAGAGAGATTTTGAAAATGAACATGTAGATTTAGTTGGACGTCACCCTATGAATAAATTTAAGGATAAGAATAATCAGCCAAATACTTCTAAATGTTATTTTTGTGGGGGTAAATATCCTCATTACAATTCTTGTCCAGCAAAAGGTAAAAAATGTAATTATTGTGATAAAATGAATCATTTTGAAAGATGCTGTAGATTAAAAAAACAAAATACTTCTAAATCGAAATCAACAAGTAAAATCAATAAAATTGAACAATTAGCTACTTCTGACTCGGATGATAATGAGGAAGTTTTTTCAATATCAAGTTCAGGCAAAGGTCCTGAAGTTGTTTTAAGTGTATTGGATAAAGAAATTAAATTTAAAATAGATACTGGTGCTGATATAAATATCATCGATGAGTCAACTTTTAACAGATTCAATAAGTTACCTAAATTAAAACCACACAATAAAC
Source organism: Brachionus calyciflorus (assembly GCA_002922825.1). NCBI lineage: Eukaryota > Metazoa > Rotifera > Eurotatoria > Ploima > Brachionidae > Brachionus > Brachionus calyciflorus. The sequence continues at coordinate 746,240 of NTPY01000418.1, forward strand.
AGAGTGATCCGTTACCTTGTTTGGGTGTTTTTTCAACGAGTATTAAACGTAACACTATTTCAAAAATTGTTGAATTTAAAGTTATTAAAGGAAGTTCTGGTTGTTTATTAAGTTTTGTGACTAGTAAAGATTTGAACTTGATTGAGGTTACCTTTAATTTAGAAAGTGCAACAGTTAGCGATAACAATATTCTTTATTGGAAAAATAAGTATCCAAAAGTTTTTAGCGGTAAAATTGGGAAGTTAAAAAATTTCCAACTTAAGTTGCATATTGATAAATCAGTTAAACCGATTCAGGCTAAAATCCGTAATAAACCTTTCCATTTACGGAAAGCTATCGAAAACCAATTGGAATTAAAAGTTAAAAATGATATAATTGAAGAAGTTAAAGGGGAACCAACTGATTGGCTATCAGAAACGGTTTGTGTACCAAAACATGATTCAAAAAAAATAAGACTATGTTAAGATATGAAAGCCGCAAATACGGCGATCAAAAGAGAAAGATATCAAATGCCGAATATAGAAGATATTATCTATAAAGCTAATAATATGAAGAAATTTAGTATTGTTGATTTAAATTCAGCCTATGAACAGGTTGAGCTTCACCCAGCTTCACCCGCGTTTTAGAACGCATAAAGGCATTTATCAATATAAAAGATTATTTTTCGGCATAAGCTCAGCACCTGAGATTTTTCATAATAAGCTTTCGGAGATTCTTGAAGGTATAAAAGATGTACAAAATGCTGTTGATGATATTTTAGTTATGGGCAAAGATGATGAAGAAAATTTTGAGAGGGTGGATGAGGTTCTTAAAACATTAAATGATCATAATTTAACTGTAAACGAGTCGAAATGTAAGTTCAATTTAACAGAAGTAACATTTTTCGGATTAAAACTTTCTGCACAGGGAGTTTCACTGGGTGATCAAAAAGTAGAAGCTATTCGTAATTTCAGAACTCCTAACAATTCTTCAGAGCTACATAGTTTCTTAGGTTTAGCAACTTTTGCTTCAAGGTGGATCCCTGGTTTAGCAAGTTTAGCCGAACCTTTATGGAAATTAATAAATAAAAAAGTAAAGTGGGAATGGAATGAAGTAAATCAGAAAGCATTAGATGCAATAAAACAAGGTATAATTGAATCAGTCGGGTATTTTAGATTAGATTGGGACAATTTATTATTTGTTGATGCTAGCCCGAAGGGTTTATCTGCAGTTTTTTGTCAGGAAAATCCAAAAGATACGGACCAAAAGGTAATTATTATGTGTATTAGTAGGACGTTATCAGACACCGAACAGCGTTATTCACAAATCGAACTTGAAGCTTTAGCTCCTGTGTGGTCTATGGAAAGATTAGAAGTTTATTTGATTGGAAAACCATTCAAATTATTTTGTGATAATAGAGCTATTTCTTTAATTTTTAATAATCCTTTATCTAAACCTCCTGCCAGAATTCAAAGATGGGAACTTCGGTTAGCTCCATTTGAATTCAAAGTTATCCATGTACCTGGTAAAGGAAATATTGCTGATTTCCTATCCAGACATCCTCTAAAAGCTAGAATAGATGATAATATCGATAATGATGATTATGTTAACATGATTGTGGATTGTTCTATTCCTATAAATTTGAGTAAAGATGAATTAAAGAAGAAACAGATAAGGATTTAAAACTAAAAAAACTTAAAGAATGTATTAATGAAAGAAAACAAATTAAAGACGATAATTTAAAACAGTTTAAGACTGTGTTTTCTGAGTTGTCAATTTGTCAGGGTTTAGTTTTAAGAGATACTAGGATAGTCATTCCAGAATCATTGCAGCAACGAGTTGTTGATTTAGCTCATAAAGGTCATTTAGGAATCGTTAAAACCAAGCAATTGTTAAGAACAAAGGTCTGGTTTCCGGGAATAGATAAAATGGTTGAGGAAACAATTTCAAAATGTCTGCCATGTCAAGCAACAGGAAAATCGGGAGCTAATTATGCACCTCTGCAAATGTCAGAAATGCCAGGTAAACCATGGTCAGAAATAGCTATTGACTTTTACGGTCCGATTTATCCATCAAAAGAATATATAACTGTAGCATATGATACTTATTCTCGGAATGTATTTTTTGAAATATACATATTCAACTGCATTCAAACCGGTATCTATAAAGCAAGATGATTTATTTGCAGATGTAGGTATACCTGATAGTATAACGACTGATAATGGTCCTCCTTTCAATGGTCAAGAATTTAAAGATTTTGCTAAACAATACGGCTTTAAGCATAGATTAATTACACCATATTGGCCGAGAGCAAATGGTATGGTTGAATCATTTATGAAGAGATTAAATAAAGCTATTCAAACTGCAAAAATTGAGGGTGTTAATTGGAAGGTAAGGATCAATGAATTTTTGCGTAATTATCGATCAACACCTCATAAAACAACTGGTGTACCTCCAGGAGTTCTTTTTTATAGGAACCCTAAATTCTCAATTATTCCGTCTGTAAATAAGTTTAATAAAACAAAATTTGATAAAATAGCCATCGAAAATGATAAGAAAAATAAAGATAAAATGAAATCAGAAGCCGATAAGCGACTCAAAGTTAAGAGTATTGATTTAAAACAAGGGGATTTTGTATTAGTTAAAAGAGACTCTAAAGCTAAGTCAAGTAGTTTTTTTGAAGAAACACCGTATTTAATCATTGAAATCAAAGGGAATATGATAAGAGCTAAAAACAATTTTAAAGAAGTTACAAGAAATGTCTCATTTTTTAAAAAGTGGAGAGGAAGCGTAGAGACAGTTGAAAAAGATGTTTCTATGTCCTTAGATCATTCAACCATTTTAAAAAATCCTTTTAAAATAAAAGTGGCTGGTTTTGGTGTTGCGACAGATGAGGAGATAATAATTAGACAAGATAATCAAAATAATGAAAGTTCAGAATCATTGAATGATCCTGAAAATGGCCTAGATAGGTCAAGTTTAGAAAATGATTTAGTTCAAACTAATCAACCAACTAGAAGTTCGGAAAGTGATTCTCAACTCTCAAATAATGCTGAATCAGAAAGTGTAGATGATTCTAGTAGAGGGGATTCTCAAACAGTTATTTGTTCTTTGAAAGAAACTCAGGAATTAATTAAAAATCTTATTGGTGGAATAAGTTCAAGTTCTAATACTACATCTGGTAATCAAAGCTCAGCATATAATCTTAGACCCAGAGATAAGCAAATTAATTACAGTGATTCAAGAAGTTATTCAAAACCTTAGGGGGAAAGATGTGGTATCCGATACCAAATAAATTATATTAAATTGTTACTAAGTTTATATTTTAATTTCTATTTTAATTTTACATGGAAACTGTTAGTTAATTTAACTATTATAAATTAAGTTTATTTTATATTTATTTTATTCTAATAAAAACTATAAACCAAATATTTAGTTATTACAAGAAAAAGTTTTCGTTCTAACCAGTATCGTTTCTAATACCCGAATATTTCTTATAACCAGGGACGACCAAAAGTTGCAATCGCAATTTTTCGCAATTTTCGCAATTTTTGCAATTTTTCGCAATTTTTGCAATTTTCGCAATTTTTTCGCATATTTCGCAAATTTTTTGTTAAATTTGTTTTTATTTATGAATATTCGACTTGAAATAAGTTTTGACATTTAAAAAAATTATTATGAAAAAAATTTTATGTAAAAAATAAAATTATTCGATTTTTTAAAATTTAATAAAAATGTTAACCCCCCAAAAAAGATTAAATGAATTTCGCTCGAAACCATTATCTGTCAAAAAACAAAAATTGGTTTGTGATGCATGTCAAATTGAATTAGATCACACACGAAAATCGTCGATAATTAGTCATCTTGAAACAGAAAAACATAAAAAAAATACAATTAAAATCAAAACAGCTAAAACTTTAAATTTCGATAACGATCCTAACAATGAGTTTAAAAAAGATTTAATTTTAGCCTTTTCGTCATCAAATATCCCGCTTCATAAATTACAAAATACGAATTTAAATAAATTTTTCACTAAATATTTACAACCGAATTATACAGTACCTTCGACAAGTTCGGTTCTTCGTTACTTACCAACTGTTTATCAAAATGAGTATGAAAATTTAATTAGTTTTTTTCAACAATCGAAAGTGGCGATTATATGTGACGAAAAATCAGATGTAAAGAACCGCTCTGTTTTTCAAATTATTTTGATAAAATTAGATTTTAATTGTGACTCAAGTCCAAAGCTTGTGGATATATATTTTTAGAGACAGTAGATCATGCATCTATAGCAAGAGCTGTGTGTGCTGCTATGTATAAAATGAAAATTGATTTTGAAAATGTTATGGCTTTTGTTTCAGATAACGCATCATACATGATAAAGTCGTTTAAAACAGTGCTAAAACCACTAATGCAAAACTGTACTCATGTAACTTGTTTTGCTCTCATTATATCTTTAGTTGGAGAAACTTGGCGATCAAATTTAACAACAGTGGATCAAATAGTAGCAAATTTTAAATCTATTTTTTCTAGAGGTTCGTTACGAAAACAGAGATATTTATTATTCCTAAAAGAAAATGGTGTTCAAGATCCAAAAATGTATCCTATGCCAGTAGTTACACGATGGAATACGTGGTTTAAGGCGGAGCAATATATAAGTGAAAATTTTGATTTAATTAAGCTTTTTATTTCTAACGAAATCTTAATAGAGAAAACAATAGCTCTAGAAAAATTAGAAAACTTTTCGAAGTTGAAAATTTAAAAAATGAAATGATTTTTGTAGCGGAAAGATGTGATAAATTTAAATATACGATTCTTAAGTTCGAGAAACAAGATTTTCCTGCTACAAAATGTTATAATTTAATAACCGATTTGTACTTTTGGATGACTGGACAACTTGATATACAAGTAAATACTTTACCAGATGAAAATATTTTTGCTAAAAAACTTTTTACAGATGCTTTGGGTAAATTGAAAAAATATTTAATTGATGGAGCTCAACCTGGAATGGATCTTTTTAGATATAGTCGACTTTTTGACCCAACTGAAGCCAGTTTTTTTTTAAATGTGTTGGCCGAACATAACTTACCGAAACAATTTCTTGATGAAATTATTGATGAATGGCCTATTTATCAATCGATATTAAATGAAGAGTCAATCGATCTAAACAAATTCGATTTAGAAAAGTGGTGGTTCCTTCATAAAAGCAGATTACCCAAAATTTTTAAGCTTGCTCGCTGGTTAGTTAAGGTGCCTTCTAGTTCATGTGATTCAGAAAGGGCTTTATCAAAATATAAAATAATTTTAGCCGATAATCGACAGAATATGTCTGATGAAACCATCAAAATAAACAATTTTTTGTATTTTAATTCGAGAAAAGATCAAATTCTCGAAAGCTCATCTAGTGATAAAAATAATGATGAATTTTCTGATGATGATGATATCGTTCAAATTGAAGATGATTCAGACCAAGAAAATTAAATGAAATTTAATTTATTTTCTAAGACTTAAAAAATTCCGAAATGTTCAAATTAGATTATTTTTCTATATTAAATCAAATAAAATTTGTAATCTTTTTAATTTTTGAATTTAATAATCGCATTTTTTGCAATTTTTATCGCATTTTTTGCAATTTTTATCGCATTTTTTGCAATTTTTAACGCATTGTTTGCAATTTTTAACGCATTGTTTGCAATTTTTTTCGCAATTTTTACCGCATTTTTTGCAAAAAAACTTCCAATAAAACTCTCAATTTTTGACTAGTAAAATCGCAATTTTTGGTCGTCCCTGCTTATAACCGTGTTTCTTATAGACGTATTCTACTGTATAATATAATATTTGTTAATTATTTTTATCTAATTAAAAATAAATATAAAATTACAAAAATAACGCACTGATTCAATGGTAAAAACTTTATCTGCTCTTGCCTGTTATTTGACCAGAAGTTTTATGATGACTTGGTGACTAATTTATTTTTTCTTGTCATATAATAGGTGACCAATTTGATAACCTTGCTATTCTTAAGCTTGCTAAATTAATTAAGATCTTAAAAATAGTGTCAAACTTTTTTTTATTTTTCGTAATATAATCATAAAAATAAATTACATACATAAATCGCTAAAAAGCCTAGATGATCTTCAATTACTAAATATTTCTTATCTGTGCATACACCTGAAAGTAAAGCACCTCCCACCCAATCACTTTTGTCTTGCCACAAATCTTGGCTAAATTTATAAAATTAAATAAAAAATAAAAATAATGATTAAAAAATATGATATTTACGTAAAAAAGCCTGTAGCTGCATCGAAAGCAATATCTAAATTAAGACCATTCATATATTTAGCTAGTTTGTCCAAAGAACTTATTGCATTAATTACTTTCTGACCATTATTTGTATCTGGAATATTTGCATTTATAAGTGGATCAGCCCATTCAAGTCCAGTTGGTTCCTTTTTTTAAAAGATTAAAATTTGAATTAAATTTTTTAATTATTTAAAAATTACATTTGGTATAGGTAGGCTCGTTAATTTCAAAGATATTTTCAAGTCACGATCATTTTTGAAATTATCTTGATATATTTGATCAGCACCAGCGTACACATAAGCAAAATAAGTTTCTATTGCTTTAATTATTTCATCCGATTTGTTGTTTTTAAATATTTACTAAATGAATCTCGAATTGATTTATCAACAACTGCTGTCGCTTCAATAACTAGACTTACAGGTTGTCCGTTAACAGCTCGTTTTTTCGAGTTTGAACTTTTTGTTTTAACAGCCTCGTCAATAAAGCCAGTATCAAAATTAATCGTTTCTAAATTTCTCTTAAAAATTACATGACTTAATGGCATATTTAATCTTGAGTCTCAAATAAAATTAATAATATTTTTTTTTTATCACTAATAAGTTAAGATAGATTTACTTTTGATATTAGAGCTTTGGTAAGGTAATATTCATTTTCACATACTGGTTAGTTTTCAAATCAGAGAATTATTATTAAAAAGCTTACGGCAGTAAAATATTACCTCAAAAAAAATAAATTTACCTCTAATTAAATAGAATTTTAACAAAATAAAAAAATTTTCTTACTTTCAGTTATTTACTTTTAATTTAATAAATTTATAAAATATATGATTTATTTGCCTCTATTAATTCAAAATTGACACAATCTAAATTAGAAATTACCAAATATAAATAATTAATGAACCGCAAATTAGATAATTATTTGCTCAAACAAAAATACATGGTAAACATGAACGAAACACTTTCCAAAGAGAGTTTTTAAGAAGATCCTTCAAATCAGACATTTAATGACGTCGATGATGACATACAAGATGTACTAGAACCATTCAACATGTAGATGAATATTACATGGTCAGAAGTTGAGACAAAAATGATAGCAAAGATTTATCGAGAGGAAAATGTAGAAATTTCATTCATTCAACGCCTGGATGATAAGCCATGGAATAATTTTGATAAAATTTTAAATGATATTATACAATTGTTGTCATACAATTGCTATAGCTTATCCTTTAAAGTTAGTAAATTTCAATGAAATTTTCATGGATCTCAAATATTTTTTGATTTTTTTAATTTTTTTATGGATTTTTTATTAAATTTTTGGTAGCATAATTAAAAAAAAGGTAAAAAATTTTTTTTTGTTATATTTTTATTCAATTTACGGTAATAAAATGAATTTGTTATTACAATACTTTAATTATGATATTTTTATTATTTTAGAGGTAAAAATTATTAAATTAGAGAGATCTTGTTTTTTTTTTGAGGTATAAAAATATTTTGATGATAATTATCCATTACCTTTACGACATAACCTAATCATTACAACTTATTCATCACAGCTTATCGAAAAAGTGAAACGGAATCTAAGCACTAAAGAAGCATTTTATACCTCAAAAAATAATAAAAACAATAATCCGTCATATGTTTAATTTAAAACCGTTTTGTCACATCTCTATAAATTTAAAGGTTATTAACTTATTTAATTTTCGGTTCTATTAATTTTTTCTATAACAAAAAATTTTAGTTTAATTAATGCTTGGCTACGTATCACTACATAGAAAATATTAACATTGAATTTTGACATAGAAAAAAATAACATAGAAATCAATTTATATAGAAATTTTTTTATTGAAAATTACACGTAGAAAATTAATTAGCTAGAAAAAGTTCGTAGAATAAAAATTGAATACAAAAATACATAGAAAATTTAATCGATAAAAAAATAATTGAATTAATTAAGTGTCAATTTTTCAATACTTTAATAACATTATCTAAAAAACTCAAAAAATTTTTTTTTTCATAAGACTTAATTAGACTTAATAACGCTTCATCTCTCTTTTTCTCTCTCTTATCTCTTTGAAAAACTATGCCATGTTTAATTTGCTCAAAACAAATTTCCATCAAATGTTGCTCTTTAATTAAATGACTAATAAATTTATTGATCTTGGGATGGCTGTTAATGTCTTGACTCATAGCTTTGTGCCAGCTTTCTATACTATTATTACTACGTGGCAAATTTTCCAACACTCTCTTAGGTACATTCCAAGTCTCTTTAGGAAATAATGGCACAACACGCCTTTTAGAACCTGGCGATTCAGGCAAGCCAATATAATAATTTTCAAAATAACAGCCACCAATATTTGTTCTTGGATAAAATGGGTGCACTAAAGAACCTCCCCTAACGCAAAACCAAGATAAAATATATATCAGCTTGTAGATCTCGACGAGCTGATCACGAATATATATATTTTATGCTGCAGGGACGTTCCCTTCGAAAGTTATCACGGCTTAAAGTTTAAAAAAATGCCTATCTAATGCATGTAAAATGGGTAAAAAAAAATAAAAAAAATTGCAATTTTCATTTCAAAATTTCTATAACAGGATTGTATGGTAAAAAATGAACATTTTTACAAAAAATCAAATTAAAGAATTCTAACCATAAAATTAGCCACAATTTGCTATGTGAAAAGGCATAGCCGAGTCATATAGCTAATTAGGGCTAATTTTAGGGTTAGAATTGTTTTAATAAAATCTAAAACCAAAAATTTTTAGGGATTTAGGGTAGGGTTAGGAGAGGGTAAGTTTTTAAAAATTAATTTGAGAATTTTTTTATTAAATACTTTCCCTCACTCAAAGACCGTTAATTTTATCTATAATTAATTAAATAATTGATTTTTCAAATTTTTATTGATAAATTAGTTTTTCTTTCATGTTCAAGACTATCCATATAAACAATTAAATAAAAAAAAATTTTTTTTTTTTCATTTTTTTCAAAAAATTGCAATTTTTTTATTTTTTTTTTCCCATTTTACATGCATTAGATAGGCATTTTTTTAAACTTTAAGCCGTGATAACTTTCGAAGGGAGCGTCCCTGCAGCATAAAATATATATATTCGTGATCAGCTCGTCGAGATCTACAAGCTGATATATATTTTATCTTGGTTTTGCGTTAGGGGAGGTTCTATAGTGTATCCGATAAAATTTTTTAACTGCGTTGATTAATTCTGTTTCATAATCACATAGCATGTGATCCGGACTTTTAGTGATATATTGATTGACTAAGCTAAAAAAACGATTTTAAGTGACTTCTTTTTTATTAGGTAAAAAACTGTAAACACATGGCAAATTACGGTTATTTTTACAAACGTTTATTGTAAAAATTTGTTTAAAAGCTGTTGGAATGACTTCGAAACGGCCATCGATAAACCAAACACACTCTGAACTCAATAAAGCCAAATTATCTTAAGTCGCTAAAATGATAATTCTAAATGGATCTGAAGCGCCTGTATCACACAACAGAAAATTTTTACCAGATTTTGTTTTTTTGTATTGATCTTTTATCTCTATCTCTTGTATATTTTTTACATCATTCCAATAATCATAAACTTTTCTTCTCGTTCGATCAATTTGTTGTTTTAAATTATCAATAGTTGGTAAAGCAGACGCTACATCAACGGGTATACTAGTCAAACAATCTTTGATTATGGTACGAGGTTTTTGATGTGTATTTGCAGCCCTTAATTTAATTTCATGACAAAAATTTTCTTTTATAATTTTTTTTTCTTTGTCCTCTCCGCCAAAATCATCCTCTTGATGATAATGAAAATCGTTTTTTAATTTAACAATTTTTTTCTCCAAGTTTGTATGTATTCGAGCATTGCATTGAATCGCTTTAGACACGGTACATCTCCAATAGATTTTTTCTCCATGTGTTTTTTCTTGATCACAATAAACCATTTTTGGTTGTCCTTTAGTTGTAAACGTATATATCGGTTCGAAAGATTTTTCGTTTGATTCATCAAAAGCATCAAAATCAACATGAGATTCAATGTCGTCCGCCTCTTCTTCATAGTACTGTATTTCATTAGATTTATCAAAATTTTCTAAATTACACTCTTCGATCTCGTCATTTAATGAAATTGTATCAAAATCACACTCATCAATTTGGTCATTAACTGTTATCGTAGACTCACTATCACTGTATTCAACAATATTGACAATTGGTTTAGTTATGACTGAATTTGATACTACATTTAAATTAACTTCAGGTTGAATGTTGTCAATATTTTTGTTTTTTTTGTTTTTAGACTTTATTTCAGCTCTTGGTATGATCCCATTATTTCTTAGTACTCTTGGAGACGAATAAACATTTTTATCATCATCATTTAAATTTAATAATCTAAGCTTTTCTTCCATTTTTAAAAAAATTTTTTTTTTCTTTACATAAAAATACAGTATTTCATAAATTTTCTATTTGAATTTGCTATTAGTTTTAGAGTTGGTCGACCGGTTTAGTTTC
>NTPY01000418.1:763864-785792 GCA_002922825.1 Brachionus calyciflorus
AGATTTTTGACTGCTTAAAATCTCTTAAGACGGTCTTAAGCAGCCTCTTAAGCAGACTGTCAACTTATTTCAGAAATGTACTGTAATAACCTTTAAAAGGAAAAAAGGATTGTTAAATTTTGAACAATTTTTTAGAAATTCATTCAAAGCCATTCTGACGATTTATCCTTTAAATTAATACAGTAATGTCTTGCGGCATTTAAACTCGAATTTTCGAATTTATGCCTACGCAATAATTTATTTTGTAGATACATCATTAATGCTACATTTAAGGCAACACAAAAATTTAAATCAATTTTCAATTTTTTTAATTTATTTTTGCAATTTTATAATTGATTTTGAGAAAAATAAAATGAAAATTGATTTAAATTTTTATGTTCGGTGATTTCATAGATAATTTATGATCGTTATCAAACCTTCATCGTTATCAAACCTTCTTCATTAGAAAAAAATTTAACCTAAAAAAAAACATTCGGTTTGTGTTTTATAAAGCCTTTATAAATTAAACGTCTTATAATAAATTTTTAAATTTTAAAAAAGTTTAATTCAAAAGTAAAATTTAATTTAAATTTTCACCAATAGATATTTTTTGTAACTATTATCATTATTTAGATCTGTTAAAGACCCTACCCTGTAACCACCACTAGTTTGATCAAGATGCCACGAAAGTCTAAATGGATCTGATTTATCATAAGTATCTGCTGAAGATTGTGTTATTGAAAAAATAGGAGAGAATCCAAAGCTTAAAGGACAAGTCATATACCAATATACAGTTCCAACTAAATTGGGTGAATTCGAAGTTGTATTCGTCAATATTTGAAAGCAATTACCACATGCTACCAATTCTAAAATATCTGAATTAGCTAAACTACCACCAGCACATTATTATAGACATTCTTTATTTGAAAAAAAAAATTAAATAAGTTTTAATTTTTCTATTATTTTTATGCAACGAATTAATTGATTCAATAACTAATTTTTGTTTTAGTTTTCTTCAATTTTAAAAGCTTTAAAATTCGAAAATGATTTTTTTACTTAAATTAACTTCTTTAGAGATTTTTATTTTTGAAATTTCCTCGTTTTCTTTTTTTTTGTTCAAAATTTCAAAAGGCAAATTGAATTTTCTTTGAGGTATTTTTTTCAAGTGTCAATTATTGAGCTAAAAATAAATATTTAAGCAACATAAAGTCATTCTTTATTAAGTTGTATTTATAAAAATATTTTTAAAATGTACTTCCTTTTAGAATCCCATTTCGAAATCTCCTTTGAGATCTCCTTGAGGAAGATGGAGATTTTGAAAAATGAGAAAAGACAGAGATAAATTAAAGAAAGAAAAGAGAATCTCTTATTTTTTTCTTAATTATTATAATTGAAAAATGATTAATTAACTTTAAAACCTGTTGTCTGTTATTATAAGAAAAAATTAAATGATAAAACAGTAATAAATTATGTTTAAGGATCGTTAATTTTAACAATTAATTTCTTGTTTAATTAAGTATTTTAGAGCGGCGACTTTTTTTAAATTAAATCTTAAAGAATTATTTTTTTTTAAAGCGGCTTCTTAAAAATTTTTAAAAGAGCCGCTTAAAAAAAATTAAAAGTTAAACCGTTGAAAAATATTGTTTTCAAATAAAATTCTATGATTTTTTTTCTCATTATAAATCCCAAATAATTTTCTCACATTTATCTCCAATAGATTAATTTGAGATATCTGTCTTGAAAATCTCCAATGAATCTTAGTATTTCCTCGAAGAGATTCTTATTATTTCTCATTGAGATCTAATATTAGTCGCAATGGAAATTTCGACATGGGATCTTTTATTTAAATGTTTTAAAATTTTAAATTTAGGGTGCATTATAGTATCTCCCACAAAGGAAAAACCGTATCGATTTTAAATTTAGGAGAATACTTTTAATCAAGTTCAATAAATGAAAGATCCTACCTATTTAATGTGAAAGTGCAATATGTGACTTAACAGCCCAACAAATAAATATTTTCGAAATTTTTTCAAAATATACATAATAGGAAGGAATAATAGCAGATATCTAGTTATTACTTCATTTAATTATGAACGAGAGTTCGAGAACGATTATGGAGTTCTTAGGCGAATTCGTTGTGAATTATTAGATTTTCACAAATTATTTTAGTTGGTCAGTCATATACTACTATATATTGTATAATGTGAACTATAAATTTTCACATATAAATTTCACCTATGACATTATCTTAAAATGCTTAAAGAAATAGTAATAAAACTTTATTTTGAGAAAAATATTATTTAAATTTTTTTTTTGTTATCAAATTAATTAAAATTTTATCATTATTTATAAAACGTTATCAGTTCATGATAACATATTTGAATGATAACTTTTTTGTTAACATGAATGATAACATATTAGGTATCGAGCCGATGATAACAAAAAATGTTAACACCTGATATCACTTTAGACCCAAATTAGCCATATAAATTGAACAGGGAATAGGCTAAATAATAAACTAATTAAATTTTGAAAATCTTTTTTTTCGAAAAATTTTTTTTTGTCTTTTAATAAAAAAAAAATAAAACAAAGTCAACTCTTCACTATCGCCTAACCTAAACCCTAATTTTCACAGTTATTTTCATTCTGTTAAAACAATTCTAACCATAATTTGCCATTTGACTCGGCTTTCCCTCGTCAAAAGCCAAAATATAGCTAATTTTATGGTTAGAATTCGTTAACTTAATTTAGTTTTTGAATTTTTTAAAAGAAATTTCATGTTTTTAAAAGTTAGAAAAACGCTATTTTCGGCACTTTAAAGACACATAGCTTCCCGTCGAGATCTACAAGCTGATATATAATTTGATCGTTTTTTCTTTTGGGGGAGATACTATAGTGCACCTTAAATTTTTTTTAATAGAAAATAGGTCTGTGAAATTTTCATCAAAAATTATTTGGAACTTAAGGGCTGAATTAAAAATTTTGCTAGTTTAATTTTCTATAGTTTTTTAGAAGTTCAAAAATTGGCCTAAATCTTCACAGATCCATTTTATTGACCAGCACATTTCACAATTTTTTTGCTTTTTCTCGTAGAGAATTTATTGGTAAACATTAAAATTCTCTGTTTTTATTAAAGGAATTTTTGTGATCTGAGAAGTCCAAAAGGACCCCGAAAATGTCAGACATCGAATCCGGATTTTTCAATAAAATATTATCAACAATACTTGTATTACTGAATATTGAGCGTAGAACACGTTTTGGGTGAGCAACTAAAAATCTAAACTAAAGATTAAAATTAACGGCTTAATTTGATTTATGGAACCCTTACAATTTGAAGTTATTTCCAAGGCAATAAATTGAAAAACTTTGAAAAATTAGTACTCAACAGTATGCTGAAACTCGTTTCCACGCAGAATAACAAAGCGTAAATATTCATTTTTTTTGACAAAATAATTTTTTTACTCGTTAAGGAAACTTTGATGTTTTTTTGCCCAGAATCATTTATTTTGCGAGTATAAATCTAAAGAACTTTGCTTTCAATCTTTGCTTTCTATCTAAAAAAGTTTCAATAATTACCTTCAAAAGAATAAAGCGTTAGATTGCGAATTTTAGTATAATTTCTTCGTTGTTACTTTTTTAATTATGCAATCTAAAATACCATATTGAACTAGCCCAGTAAATTTCTGATTTATTGATTTCACAGTGAAATTTCGGTAAAAAATAAAGCCTTATTTCAGTTTTATTCTTTTATTAAAATCGTCTTTTCAGGTCACTTCTGTCAAAAATCTCGTTAAAAATGGTACCCTCATGAATTATTTTATACAAAACCGAATTCAAATTTGAATTATCAACTAATCCACAATGATCAAATATTTCTTTTAATATATTTGCATTCATATCTCTATATATTTCAGAAACCCAATTTATTACATGTGAATGGTCCGGAGATCTCATATTTCCTTTAGGTGTATAAGAATGCTCTGAATTTATGAACCTATCAGTTCGTTATCGATTAAACTCAGACTTAAACGGTCTAAACAAGCTTATGTCCGCCGGATTAACTTGATTTGTCATACGAGGCGTAACTTTCAAGAGACAGTTTCTCGCCTTCTGCTGTTGCGCCGAAGTGTTGTTGTTTCTCGCCTAAAATTTTTTCTAAAACAGTTTTTGAATCATTTGTTTAGACATGTCTTCGAAAGAGCAAATGAACTTTGACACAATGTCTTTTTCGTGATTTGGTAAATCATTTCCTGTTGTAGACACTCTTCACAAAACCAGATCATGACGATCTCGGAATCGAATATTTGTTAGTCACTTTTCTTTTATTCTCGAAGAGATTAAAATCTTGTATTACTTTAAGCTTAAAAGCTATCGGATAATATGCTTTTCTTACCATTTTAATTTTTTAAAAAATAAAATTAAGAGTTTGTAGAATTCTTTTTTTTAATTCAAATTTTGTTTCAAATTAAAAATAGGACTAGAGAAATTTTTTATTTTTTTCGACCAACATTCACCGAAAATTTTTTAATTTTTAATTTTTTTTTAAATTAGCCCAAAGATAGTTATTAGGTGTTTCAGAACGGGCCATTGACTTTCAAAATAAAAATTAGCCAATTAAATTTGATTTATTCAATTATATCTTTTTGCCAAATTTATATTTCAGATATAACTTAATCGCGTCTTTTGAGATTAACTTCTCGATTATAGACATATTATAGAAATGCAAGTTAAGTGAAAAGTTTTTGAAAAGAAAGATTCGAAGAAAAAGAAAAAATTATCTTTCTCACTTAATCTAATGTAAGATCCTAGGTATTTGAGGTCTTCAACCATAGAGATTTGATGATAATTGTTTAAATAATTAAAGAAAAAATTTTATTTCAAAATTAAATAAAATTTCATTCCAAAAATTAAAATAAATTTCATTAAAATTTGACAAATAAAAGCTTTTTTATTGGATGCTGGTAAACAGATCTGAAATAGTTCTAAGTCTCCAACCCCATAATTTAGACGATAACCACATGCAACCAATTCTTAAATATCTGAATTTGGCAAACTACCACCAGCACACAAAATTGAATTTGAATTATTTAAAATGATTTAATAATTTGTAGGCAAAAAATTAGTGTGTTCAATTTTTGTTTCTGTGGTTTTTAATTTATTTTATAACTGATTTCACAAGAGTTCTAATTTTGAAATTTCATCGTTTTTAAAAACCTAAATTAAATTTTTTTTAAATGTTTTTTATTAAAAAAATATTTTTGAAATTTTAACATTCTTTATATGAAAAGTATTAAATAAATTTTAATGATTCTGTTATTTATAAAAAAAGAGTTAAATGATTCAATACCTTATTTTGTTTTAGCTTTCTTAATTTTTAAAAAGTTCTTTTTCTTAATTTTATTTTTAGTGATTAATTTTTATTTTTGAAATATCCCCCAGGCAACTCAATTTTGATGGATGATCGAAGAAATTTGGAAAAAAATAATCGATGATAATTCGAAGAAATAGCCAACCATTCATCAATGATCTTCGATGAATGATAGACTTTTTTCATCATTTTTTCTTTAATCAAAATTATATTAAAAAATTTAAAAGTTGTATTAACAGATAAGAATTCTAAAAATTTCATATTTCAAACCTTACAGGTGTAAATTAGAAGAAGCCGCATGAAAACTGTAAACTGCATAAATGTTTTCTTTATCTATGTTAGGCTAAATATATATCTTTGATAGATTTTACATCACCTAAATAAAGTTTAATAGTTTTGGGAGCCGATTTAGCTCAAAAGATAATTGTCAATAATTTTATATAAAATTATTTATAAAGTGAGACGCATAATTATAATATAAAGAAAACTCGATGAAAATTATAGTTTTTAAAATAAAAAAAAATGAGTTTTAAATTCATCATTTTTGAATCATTTTTTTGAAGTAAAATCAAAGATAATCTGATGAACTTGTTTTTTCTTCAAAATTGAGTTGCCTGGGCCGTCTTTTCTTTTTATTTTAAGTGTCGATTTTTGAGCTAAAAATAAATATTTTATAAAGGAACTTTCTATTAAGTTGTTTTCGAAAAAATATAAAATATTTTTTAAAATGAACTTTATGAATTTTTTTTTTTTATAAATATTTTAAAAGTTTAAAATGTTGTTAAAGTTGATCTGTGAAATTTGCATTGAAAATTATTTAGGACTTTAAAATCTAGAAATTGATTCTTAAATTGGATCTTATAAGATCTTATAGGCATTATTATCTTGTTTACAAACTTAAAAATCAATTTGGATTTAAGAAGAAATTAAAAAATTCAAAAAGATCTTAAACAACAATTAACAACTTTCTTAAAAATTGAAACAGTAAAATGAAATTTCTTCATTTGAATCAGTTCAATTTATGTTTTTTTATGATCTGTGTATCATAAAATTTACCAGACCCAAAAACCTAAACAATTAGAAAATCCTGAATGCAGAATTGAAGTGAAAAGGTTTTATTGTATTACCTTATTCTAACAACAAATGTCAGGATTTTGCGAGAAGACTGAAAAATTTAGTCGTATAAAATCAATTAAAAAAATTGTGAGAAAACTTCATCGGAAAATGCAAACGAATATTATCGTATCGAATAAATGAACACAAAAAGTCATACTCATTTAACGTTTAGTGGGGTATCAAATACCTAAAATTGCAAAAATATTCAACTAATAAATATTAAGTTTCAAAATTTAAATATTATAATTTTCAATCATTATTATTTTTTAATTTTTTTCTCAAATTTTTCTTGTGCTATTATTTCATTTTGAAAAAATTAACTGTTTCAAAATGGTAACTTCGTTTAAACGAAACGTCGAGAATCGTTAATAAAGTATTCAATAATAAATTTTTATTTTATCTTTTCATATTGAGAGAAAGAGGACATTTTTTTTAAAATGCAACATTTTTCTGATTGGTCAATTCAAGCATGTGAATATCTTTTATAAGCATAAGAATAAAAAATAAAAAATATTGCAATCTTATAAAATTGTTAAATTTGGTTTATTCTTTTGTGTTCTATAACAATTTAACCTACAACTTTGTAATTTCACCTGAAAAGAGATCTCGAGTTTCCTTGTTTCTGTTCTGTATTGTTTTTGTTTCGGATCTGTGTTTGTTTGTGTATGCTCTGTTTAAACATTGTTTATGTTTTCGTTGATTTTTTTCGGATTGTACTGTAGTTTTAGTAAATTTTCCAAATAATTTTATTTTTAAAAAAAATTTAATTTTTTTTCATAGAAATTCAAATTATTTTAAATATTTGGAAATTACTATAACTAAAAAAGCTAATTAGTTGAGATGATTAAATAATTTTGGCTTTTGGGTTCTTAATATTTTGTTTTGATTAACCTTCATTGAAAAAAAATATTGAATTTTTTTTTAAAAAAGTTTGTTCAAAATTTTTGAAATATATTGAAACATCGCTCTTTTCAAATTAAATTTCAATTTGTAGGTAAATTTGATATAGAACACAAAAGAATAAACCATTTAAACTCAAAAAAAAACAAAAGGTTATTGGGTAAAAAATTTTATATTTTTTTGTGTCCATTTGATACTATTTACTTAAATTAAATTATAGGCGATATGACCCAATAACAATTTAACTTAAACACTTTTATACTGGTTGTAATTTTCTTAGTTTATTGGCTACCTCGAGATCTACATGGCGGTTTTCAAAAGCCATTAATGCGACATAGTCGTCTTAATTTAAATTTGTTTTCTTTGGAATCAATACATAATTTATTTTTCCCCATTCAGTAGACGAGGAAAATTCCTCAATTTTAAACTTTAAAAAGTCGTAAAGTTCCCGAACCATTTCGTCTGAATTTTTATTGAAATTTGCAACTCTTCGAATATTTTTGTCGTTCTGCATTATTTTTCTAATACAAAAAAAATTTTTTTTTCCAATTACAAATTTAAAAAAGGAGCGATTTGAAATTTTAAGAAAGAATAATTGAAAGAAAAGTAATTAACTAGGACTCTTATTACGAACCCCACTGTTGTGGTTCTAAGTCGCTATTGAGAAAAACGCACGTTTAATTTATGTTTAAATTTATTTTAATTGGTTTTAGTTCCAATTTGGTTCTTGATAAATTCTATTTAACCCAATACTATTCAGTTTAGTGTTCTGGAACGGTTGAGTTAAAGAAAAATTATTAAAATTATTATTTTTTATTGAGAGAAAACTTTGAATTAATAATAAAGAAAAAAAAATAGTTCCAAGTAAAAAAATTTATTAGAATCGAAGCAGATAAAAACAAAATCGATGAGCTGAATCAGAATTTGATAAAGATTTATTGAAATTTTCGAAAATTATTTTATAAAAGACTGGTAATTTATTAGACCGTCAAGAATTAGACTTAGCTTAAATGTAAACTTTTTAGAAATACTTATTAACTGATAATTCTGTCCCTAAGACGTCTCTTAATGGACTTTCAAATAAGTGGGAAATAAATAATAAATAAATAAGTAATTGAAATAATAACTATTTATTTAAACGTGTTTATGGGTCGAAACCCAAAACAAAAAACAAACAAAAACTAAAAAACAAAACGTAATAATAAACTGAACTAATAATCTAATCTAATTGAAAATAACAATGCTTTTTATATTTAAAAAAACGGAACAACAACTTAAAACATAAAGTGAAATAATAAGCAAAACTTATTTGACTTTTGTTGACTTATGATTTGATACGTCTACACCACTTGGGCCATTTTAGAACCATTCCTCTTCCGAGCTCTCGTTCGGCTCTCTTCTTCTATTATTGAAGTGCCAATTGTAGGCCTTCCAATACTCTGTTTCGATTTTAAACAGTGGCCAATTAATCATCTGAGATGGGTATAGGTTGTAACTTGGATCGAAGCCGCATAGTTCGTCCAACATTTCTATTCTGGCCTTATTCTTGGCTATTTCAGCTTCGTTGTAACCGACGCCGTATCTGTCTTGTTTTTCTCGGACATCTTCCCATATTCTAACAATATTGTTTGATTGTTTCTCAATATAATTCTTATAGAATTTATCGAGAAAAGCTAGATTTTTACCATTACAACAATGTGGTGTTATGGGTTCATCGATTTGTTCGATAGTTTCTTCTTCTTGTTGGACGTCTCGTTGTCCATTTTTGTCTTCATATTCCATTGAGAATCGGATTAACTCGTCCTTTAGGTCATAGACTCTTAGCAATGTAAATGGTTTTTTATTGACTGCTCTATGGTTAATATCGTGGTTGGGCTTGAACTGAACTTAGTGGGTATCGTGAGGTAACATTAGTTGGAGTGTATGTCGCATCTTTCTAATGCATGGGACGTTATCGGTCAAGTTGTAAAAGGATATGAATCCTACGGTATCCACTCTGTTTTGGTCGGGTTCGATTAGGAATCTTGCATACCTAAGTGGACCAATTTCTACTCTTAGGACGTCTACAAATTCTTTTATTTGTTTTTCTGTTAACTCGGCTGGGAAGCATCTCAGCATCACTTGGTTGATCATTTTTGTTTCTTGAAATTTAGCGTGTGTTTTTGATTTAAATTTTATTTTGAAATTAATTAAGAAATATTTAATTTGAAATTTTAATTTAAATTTTTAATTTATAAATTTTTTTTTTTTTATTTTTAATATTTATAATTATTGTAATGAGGTGAAATTATTTTGTCATAAATAATATTTACATTTACGAAATTATTTAATTTACAATTTTAAATTATTGATTTTTATTGGACATTCTAATTAGACGTCAACTTACGTCCATACCAGTCCGGCTGTTTCGTACTGGCCTGTCCGGTACAAAAATTTCTTTAAAAATTTTTTCTTTATGTGTTGGGTCGTTTTTTTCTTCTTTTTGGCTATTATCTGACTCAATCGTATTGTCATCGTGGTCATTTCCTTGTACTGACCCTTGATCAAAATTTGTAATTTGACCATTTATACCATTTTCACTGTTTATTCTATCATCACTTGACTTATTTACTACTGTCTTTTGTTCGTAGATGTCTTGGACGTCAATCAATAGGTTGTCCTTATTAATGTCACCTTCACTTAATTCATTGGGCGACGTTATTATTCTTTTTATAAGGAGTGTTTTGGCTCTTTTTACTATTTCTTTAGCTCTTTTTGAACGAGTTGTGCCAAATTTTTTATAGTTTAACTTTTTACGAGCTTGTTCAACTTGGCTCTCATTCATGTCTTCTATTTTTTCTGGTATGTGAAAATGTTTTTTAAGACGAGACCTGTTGACTGTAATGAGACGTCTATTTTTCTTGTTAATTGGTCTGATTATATAATTAACGTCTCTTATATTTTTTACAATAATGTATGGACCTTTCCAATTGTAAATAAATTTTTTACTCTGACCTTTTTTGACTTGTTCATTTTTTAGCCATACCGCATCGCCTTCTTTGAATTTTGCTGCCATAACTTGTCTATCATAAATTACTTTGTTTTTTAAAACACGGACGTCTCTATTTTTACGTACCGTTTCATACATTTTTGTAAATTTATTTTTTATATATTCAGCATAACCATTTGGATCGAATTTAAGATTTAAATTTGGTGTTTTGTACACTAAATCTATTGGTAATTTGGGTTTCCTCCCATACATGAGTTCGTATGGTGTGAATTTCGTTGTGAAATGAATCGCTGTGTTGTAAGCGAAGCTCAAAGCTGGTAATAATTCATCCCAATTATCATCGTTATCATTTATAAAACATTTTATCATGCGTTTTAATGTTCGATTTAATCTTTCGGATAAACCGTCACACTCTGGGTGGAATCGGCTTGTTCTCAGACGTCTAATGTCGAGTAATTCCCATAATTCTTGGAGTAATTGCGCTTGATAATTTTTACCTTGATCGGACAAGAAAGCTCTTGGAATACCAAATTTGCAAATAAATTCGAATAAAAACTTTGCTGTAGTTTTGGCATCTATATTTTTAATAGCATATAAAACTATCCATTTGGTAAAGTGGTCGATGACTACAAGTATGTATTTGAATCAATTTTTACTTGTTTTTAGTGGACCTAAGATGTCGGTGGTTACAATTTCTAATGGGTAACTTGGTCGTAGTGGATTTAATGGGATTCTTATTTTGTTTTTTGGATCAGACGTCTTTTCACAGATAATACATCTTTCAATGAACTCTTTGACGTGTAAACGTAATTTAGGCCAAAAAAATTTATCTTTTATACGGTCCAATGTTTTATCAAATTTCAAATGACCGCTCAATATTGATTCATGATTGAGTTCTATAATTTTCATTCTTTCATCATTTGGAACTACAAATTGGACTAAATCTTCACTTGTTTTTCGCCATAGTTTCCTCTCGTGAATAAACAAGTTATCTATGTCTTTGAGAAAAGCCAATTTCTCCATATTTAATTCTGACTTATTAATTTTAGATTTGTCAATTTCTTTATTAAAAACTTTTTTGATCCAATCGATATTTTCATCGTTAGATTGATCACTCCAATTATTGACAAACTTTAACATAACAGTGTTCAGAACTTGTTCATTATTTTGGATGTTTACGTTATTTATAACGAACGTATTATCGTCCTCTTGTGTCGTCTCAGTGGGTTTGTCCATCGGCCATCTTGACAAACCATCTGCGTTCTGATTCTTGTTGCCAGCTCTGTACATAATTTCAAACTCATAGTTTTCTAGTCGAATTATCCATCTAACTAGACAAGGAGCTGGATTTTTCACTGTGTTTATCCATTTTAATGGTTGGTGGTCCGTGATGACTGTAAATTCGGTACCATAAAGAAATTCTTTGTAATGTTCGATAGCATTGACTATCACTAACATTTCTTTTTCTGAAGCAGAGTAATTCTGCTCGCTTTTGCTAAGTTTTCTTGAATAGTATGCAATTGATCTCAGCTGGTTCTTTCGTCCATTTGTGAAAGGACTGCACCTATTCCTTTGTTTGAGGCGTCAGTTTCAGTAAATAGAAACGTTTTTCAAAATCTGGAATCATCAAAACAGACTCACTTGTCAATGCGTTTTTTAATTGATCGAAGGCGTCTTGGCATTTTTCGTCCCAATTGAACTTGGTATTTTTAGCACACAGTTCATGAAGTGGACATGCTATTTTCGCAAAATCCTTGATGAATTTTCGGTAGTGAGACGCCATACCAATAAATGCTAATATTTGTTCCACATTTTCTGGTTGTTTTCATGACTTAATTGCCTCAATTTTCTCTTCCGACGGTTGAATTTCACCGTTGCTAACCACATGTCCCAAGAAATCGATAGACGTCTGAAAAAATTTGCACTTTTTAATTTTAATTTTTAGATTATGATTATGATTATGCGTGCCATCAATATTTGAAAATGTCCTGAATGAATATCTATCTTTGAAAAAATTTTCGCTTTTTCCAAACTTCTCAAAGTGACGTCTATTCTTGGTAACGGATAATTATCTTTGACTGTCCGTTTATTTAATGTACGGTAGTCAATTGTCTTACGTATTCCTCCATCTGGTTTCTTTACGAGATGAACTGGTGAGGAATATTGTGATTTACTAGGCCTTATCAAATTTGCCTCTAACATTTCTTCAATGAGTTTCTTAAACTCTTCTTTCTTAGCATATGGAACTGGTCTAGTTCTAATACAAAATGGTGTTTTATCAGTCAATTCAATGGTGTGGTTGGTGTCGCTGGTTGGTGTAAGATCGGTTAAGTTGGTGGCTGAAATGTCCACTATGGTTTTGTACGTCTCTTCGCGAGCTTTATTCAAATTTTGTTCATCAATCTCTGACATTTTTGTGGTGGTTTTTGAATTGATATTATTTGAATATTCGATTAGCACATCTTTACAAAATTTATCTACGAATTTTGTTGTGTCTATTGTCTTTAACAAATCACTAGTTTCACTAACTTTTGTTTCACTGATTGAAGGTTTTATAACGTCTTTTTTAAACATTGGACTAAATTTACCAGGTTCAAATTTGTAAATTGAACTTGAGGTCCATTCTTTAAAATCATCTAAAAGACGTCTTGGCGTCTCGAACTTCTCTAATCCATCGAGACCCAAAATAAAATCATTTACTTAATTTTTAACGACAATTGTCTCTAAGTCGTTTTTCTCTTTATTTATTTCCACCTTCACTTTCACGTTACCTAACGTCTTTATATTATGACCATCGGCATTAACTAATCCGACTCTGGTTTTATTAGGTGTGAGTTTTAATTTTTTACACGTTCGATCACTGAGTATCGAATAATTCGATCCAGTGTCAGCTAAAAATCTTACTTTTTTATTGTTGACTTTACAATAGCCATGAATCGATGTTGGTTGTAAATTGTTCACATTGTCTCTGTTTTTAAGTGGACAGCTGCTACTGTAATGTCCTTCTTTCTTGCATTGGTAACATGTAATTTTATCTGATTTAGATTGGTACGATTGTTGTTGTTGGTGTTGTTGTTTTGAATGTTGTTGTTGATTTGATGAATGTTGTGGTCTGTAATAATACTTTTCTATTTTCTCTTCGAATTCAACTTTCTTTGATCTCTCTGGAAACTCTAGGACGTCTGAAACAGCTTTCTCATACCTTGCTGCCTCATCAATTATATCTTCTAAAGATGATTCTTCACGCATCATTTGGAGTCTAGTGCGTAACATCTTATCTCTAAGTCCTCTAATAAACTGTTCCTTGATCAAGTCATCTTTTTGATATTGTAAAAGTTCGGGATGTGACTGCTTAGCTAATACTTTGAGTTGAGATGCATACAGATGTACATTTTCATTATGATTTTGAACTTGTTCTGTGAATTGTCGTTTCAATTCTAAATTTGACGTTGCTTTCTTTCCATACAATTGGATTAACAATGTGTTTAGCTCTTTATAAGCAGTTTCCTCATGTAGACTAAATTGATTTTTTTCAATAATTCTTCTCGTCTCATGGTCCAAATGCTACATTTTGTTGGTGGTTCAATTCTCGACGTCTGATACAACAACGTGCTATCTTGACTTTCGAGTGAAGATCTCGTTTCTGTCTCTAACTTTGAATTGATTGATGTTCTTCTTTTATCCAACTTATTTGTATTAACGTTTGAACAAACGAAATGTTGGAATTGTTACTTAGCGTCTCTATCAATTGTTCTAAACAATTGATATTTATCGTCAACTTTTTTCTCGTGACGTCTCAACTTTCTCCATGTGATTATTAGTACCATTAGTAATGACATTGTTGTTATTAGCATTTGATATTTGTTCCATGTATTTTCCATGAGGTTGAAATAAAAGTCGAACCATATATCTGGACTTTCTTCTCGTGTTTTTGATGTTTCATATTGTTTCCCGAATATAGCTGATGCTATAATTGAAAGTAATTCTACTGCTTCTTTCATTTTAGTGTCTGTACCTTAAAGTTTCTTTTCCTGAAACTCTGATTAAAACGGATATAATATCCAAAAATTCCAAAAATTTTTAATACTTTTAAAATTTTTCAAAACTCGATTTGCAATAAAATGACGTCACGTCTCTGCGTCCCTAGTCCTACTAATTGTAATAAAATTTTCCTCGTGAGTTCGTCCGAATTGCTAAAATCTATAGCTAATTCAATAAATTAGGCACCACTGTAAACTTTTTAGAATAACTTATACTTATTAACTGATAATTCTGTTCCTAAGACGTCTCTTAATGGACTATCAAATAAGTGGGAAATAAATAATAAATAAATAAGTAATTGAAATAATAACTATTTATTTAAACGTGTTTATGGGTCGAAACCCAAAACAAAAAACAAACAAAAACTAAAAAACAAAACGAAATAATCTAATCTAATTGAAAATAACAATGCTTTTTATACTTAAAAAAAAGGAACAACAACTTAAAAAAACATAAAGTGAAATAATAAGCAAACATTATTTGATTTTTGTTGACTTATGATTTGAGACGTCTACATAAAATAGACCAAAAAATTGAAATCTACATGAAAAATTAGAGTCTTCCAGTTAAACAAAAAAAAACTTGAAAAATGGGGGTTGGTTGGGGGCAGACATCCGAACTCGAAAAAAATCCATTTTCGATTTTCAATTTCGACTTCCGAATTCGAAATCGAAAATCTAATTTGAAAATTGATTTTTTTCGATTTCCAAAATCGAAAATAGAAAAGTTTACATTTAATTCTAAAATATAACTATTTTTTATTTTTTTTTTTCAATTTGAAATTTTGCTTTCAAGTGAATCTTTAGTATTTTATTTTATAATTCCAGCCAGCTCCTTAAAATTTTTTTAAAATAATTCTGATTAAGGTCCACTCTAAAAATTTAAACCTTAATCATTTCGAACAAATCTTGTTTTATTCTTGAACTAATTTATCAAATCAACAATCTATCAAAAGTATAAATTTACTTTTTGTTTAATTAAATTTGATTATATTTTCATAATTTTGTTTAAGGATTTTTAAATAAATAAATTCAGTGTCATTATTAAAAATTAAAACAGTCAACTCTCGTTAATCCGAACTCCGATAAGACGAACTTTTTGAACATGCAAATTTTTCACAACCAAATTGTACTTTTCCATTAAATTACATTTTGTTAAATCGAACAAAATTAACTAAAACCACGATTCCCAAAAGTTCGTATTAACGAGTATTGACTGTATATATCCTGTTGCAAAATAAATTAGTAAAATTAATATTTTAAATACTGTTTGACTCTTTTTTTTAAGTGATTTTCTTTTTATTTTATGACTAAATTTTAAATATCTGAAAAAATTCATGACTTTAGACTTTAATTAAAAAGTAAACTAATCGATAGCTTTGAAATATTTTTTTAGTAAAAAAGTTTTATGTTTTTTTCACTTAAAAATTTTCAAAATTTTTGAAAAACGAAAATTTATGTCGCATTCTCTCTTTTTATGTTTTTTCTCCTATTTTATGTTTTTTCTACCTCTCTCAGAAAAAGAAATGTTTTAATTTTAAAAAAAATGATTTCTTTTTTTTTCAATTATTAAGTATTTAGTAAATAATGATAACTAGATCTAGTACGAGATTAGCTGAAACAACTGAAAATGAAGTGGACGGTTCGACTTCAAATTATGTTCAAAGCGTCCAATTAACAAGGAGAACCATGTCACGAATTTCTCAAGATCGTAATTTGCAAAATAGAATAGTTTTATCTCGTAACGAAAGTTTAAATAATTTAAATTCAACTTTAACACAAGCAACAACTTCAACTCAAGCCAATGAAGAATCATCAGAGGGACCTTCTCAAAGTTCGTCTTCAGTTCAATCAAAAAATAAGAAAGATACGAATGATTTGTTAAAAATTTCATTTAAAGATTTTGATAAACATAAAATATTAAGCGAGATGTTAAAATATTCCAAAAATGAAAAATTCCCTAAAAAATATTTTACAAATAATGGTAAAAAATTTGGCTATACATCTTATCTTCATTTCACACGTTCCGTTGACGAAACAAATACAAAAAAACAATAAATTATTTTTGAGTGTATTTTTTGTGATATTAAAATCAGCGCATTTTTAGGTACTACTTCAAATGTCAAAATGCATTTAGAAAGACACAATGATGTAACTGGTCTTATGAACTGGTTCGCTGAATTCAATCAGTCTTGTTCAACCAGCAATAAAATGAAAATAAATAAAATGACCATTAGATTGGTTAAGTATTTTATAGGTTCAAATTCGGCTTTTAATGAGCTAGATTCACCATTTTTTAGGGAATTATTTAAAGACACTTCCTTTGAAATTCCCTGCTCAAAAACATTTTCTGAAAAAATACTCCCTGAAGTATTTGAAATGGTAAATAAGCAAATCGACATAAAGCTAAACAAATCATTTAATATTTGTTTAATATGTGACATATGGACTAACAAACAAATGAAGGATTTTCTAGGAGTATCTTGTAATTTAACATTTGAGAATTTTGAAAAAGAAATTTTGGTTATTGAAATGATTGAAATGCCCGGAAAGCATACAGCTGAAAACATAAAAATGGCTTTAGAATCATTAATTAACCGATTTTCATTTGATAAATCCAAAATAAGCCGTAATTAATTAAATTTAAAATTTTGATAAATATTATATGAAATATAATTTTGTAGCTTGCTCAACAGATGAAGGAAGCAACTTTGTCCCCTTGTTTAAACCGAAATATATTCCGATTCAAAATTTAGATGAACTTTCAGATGAAGAAGATATAACTGAATATCGAGAAGATACTCTGGAAGAAATAGAAAATGAATACAATGAACAAGGTCATTTAGATACGATAAAGTCAGTAAAAGTAGAGTCTTTAGAATTTGAAAAAGAACTTGGAGAAGTTATAAAACATTTCGACGAAAAAAAATATGATAATAAAATAGATATTTCGAATAGAACAGTCCAATCTAATATTGTGCAAATTTATTTTGATGAATCACAAGAATACGATTTTGAATTTGGTGCGAGAGGTGAGCCTTTTTATGAATTGTCACTCGAAATTGGTTCTGATGAAATTCCTCGAATATCATGTGCATTTCATAAAAATAATATTGCAGTTAGAATGGCAATTCAAAAATCTCCGCAGTTGTCTAAGCTTCTAAGAAAATTAAGCGCTTATGCGGCAAAGCATAAGAATTCAATTAATTCTTCAAGATTTTTCAAGATTTAAGCAAAAAGCACGGTTAAGGATAGAAAATAAGACAAGATGGTCTTCTTCTTTTCTAATGTTAGATTCTTTTCATAAAGCCCTCAAAAAACAAGCCTTTCCACCGGAAGACCCTTGTCCAGTAAGCCTTGAAGTTTTAGAATTATATCTTCAAATATTACAGCCGGCTTTTCTATTTAATTTAATAATGCAAAAATCCAAATCATCAAAAGCTGACGTTTTGCCAGCTTTGAACATTATGCTTTCAAAATGGAACAAGTAACTGGAACATATAGACAATTGTGTGATTATTTAATTTGTGCTTTTAAAAAGAAATTTAAAGACGAAATTAGCTCTTCAGTATACTGTGTTGCATCTTTATTAAATGTTTCTAAATTAACCTGGATGAGTAGGCCAGATTGTTTAACTATGAAAAAAAATGCTTTAGATAGTCTAGTTAATGTTGCTAAGCAAGTAACTCAGAAAAAATCTAAACAACAATCAAATCATCAAAATCATTTAAATGAAACTGTAGTATCAAGTGGAACTGTCGATTCATTGGCCGAATGTATGCGAGATGATGATTATTTAAGCGAAACTGAAGTAGAGAGTGAAATAACTACTTATGAAATCGAGAAAGAAAAGATATATTTCATTCAAAATGTAATAGATAAAAATACTTTTAAATGTAATTCGACAGCTAAATTTTGGACAGAAAAAAACAAAGAAATGCCTATTTTAAAAAAACTAGCAGTTATTTTGTTGAATATACCATCAAGCTCGGCTTGATAGATATGGTTGATTCTATTGTGTTTTATACACTTTTGGTTACAATCTTGAAAATAATATTAAAAATGATAATATTTATAATAATGAGTAGCTAAAATGCTCTTGGAAATTAGTTGAGGAAATTAGAAATTTCAAAAAAGAATTTATACATGTCAATTTTTTTTTTCAATTAGACTTTTTTTTAATTTTCAAAATGCGTCATATTACGTAATGTGACCTAACAGGTCATTTACGTCTCAAGTCGTCCTGTTACGCATCGGACGCACCACGTAATATTACGTCAAATGACGTAACATGAAGTTCAACGACGCAGTGTTACTCTCAAGGTATTTTCGCGTATCGAAGAGTCGTATTACGTAATATGACGTAATGTTACTTCGGGAGTCGCAAAGAGTCGCAATGTTACGATAGTTAGTTAGAATAATTTTTTAGAACAAAAAAATTTTTAATACTTTAAAAAAATATTTTATTGGAATTATTGTAATATTTTACCATTGAAAAAATTTAAAATTGTATGTATTGTTTAAAAAGAACAAATTAAATAAACCTTTTTTTTGTTTAATTTAGGTCCTTATCCTGGCCTGACTCGACAATATTCAATTACAAGCTTACTTACTAATGGGTTTTACAAGGTCTATGATGTATTTTACGATAATTATACATTGGGTTCGGATTTTGATAGAATAAAGGATCAATGTAGTATTTATTCAATTTTATGTGCTGGTGGTGGTTCAGGAGACTCCGATATTTTAGATTTGGTAGCATGTGCAAATTGTTATAGTGTTTTGACACCAACAGAGCAAAATAAGCCTGTATTAGTAGGAGAAGCTTATTGGTATATGACATCTCCTCTTAGTTTTGGTTTTTCTCCGAATTCTACAATCTATCAAAACTCAGCTGATACATTCAACAGTTCAGATCAATTTAGACTTTCCTGGCATTTTGGTCAATCAGCAGGTGGTTGGCGGCTGGGCAACTTAATTGATTTAAATTCTAACAGAAACTATAAAAAATACATTTTCATAAGAAATTAATAAACAAACTTGATCATTTTATTATATTTTTTTAAATTAAGAAAATAAAATAAAAACAAAGTTCTTTTTTCTGATAAAATATTTTATTCAAGCTCCGACAGATTTTATTCAATTCAAAATATTTTATTCAATTTATATACAAAAATTGCAAGTAATTTTGAAGTTAATTCAAAATCATACTAAAATCAAGACAACGAGACGTTCCGTTCAAAAGTTATAATAAAAAAAACATTAAAAATATACAACATTAAATATATGTTTGTATCTCTTCAATCGGAACGAACTAATTGCTCTTTTGGTTTCTTCAATTAACTGGTCTCTATTAGAAAAGTTTTTTGCGTCCATCCTGTTAACTATAGCGTTCCACCAATAAGAATCACAAGGGTTCAAATCGGGTGAATTTCTTTTCTCATAAATATATGTAAATTATTTTTACAATAATTTTGACTAATTTTTGCAGTGTGAGGAGTTTCTCGGTCTTGTTGAAATACTTATTTGTTCGTACCGCATAAACGATTTCCTTCTCGTTTTGCGAATGGTAAAATTCGGAACTTATAAAAATTGGCATTTATCGTTTCATCTTTTCTATGTACTTTAATTTTTAATCGAGATTATTGTTTCCCTGAAATATCTCTTCTCCACGGAACCTTTTCCCCACAAACACTTTTCTCTTCGCCACAAATGACTTTTAAACACAAAAAAATTGTGTTAAGAGAAAAAAAATTATTACAGTCAACCCTCTTTAATCCGAACTTCGATATTCCGGAAATCCTCGATTATCCGAATAATTTTTTCGAAAAAAATCTGCACTTTTCAATGGAAAAAATACTTCGTAATCCGAATTTTCGTTTATCCGTACATAATTTTGGTGAAATTTTCGTTGTTCGGATTAAAGAGGGTTGACTGTATTCCGGTTTTTATAGATATTGAAAAAAATCTTTTCGCCACAATGAATTTTTTGCCAGGATAAATAAAGCTTTTATACTAGAAAAATGGTTTGAAGTTGTAGTTATGACAATTTCTAAATGGAGATTTTCGGATGATTCTTCTGCGAAAATAATGCAGAAAATCTCACAATAATGGGCGAATCTTAATAATTTTGATCTATTTCATGAAGTGAATATGGGTAATCATTGAAAGAAGAAACATTTTCTACCAGTTCAGGCTCATATTTATTATGAGATTAAATTATTGATTTATTTTTCAAAATAATTATTGGTACGGCATCTAAACGAAATCGTTCGTTTTTAAGGCTTTGAAATATGTTTTGTGTTGAAGAGATATCTTTTTTCTTTGAAATTTGTGCTGAAAAGTTTTTAATTTGCGGTGAAGAGATTTTTTAACAAAAAAGGTTGATTTTGTGGCGAAAAGTTTCAAAATGTGGAGAAGAGTTTTTTTATTGTGGGGAGAAGATTTTTGTTTGAGGGGATGAGAGAGACCCTTTTGAATCTTATTAATTTATATATAAATTTTTTATATACCTTTTTTTAAACAATAAGGTTTTGTAAGTCAAAACTTTGTCATTCCCATCCAAACCATTACAGATATGGGGTTTTTTGTTTTCCCGAAAATTCCTCCGTTAAGAACAGCTTTTTTTCTAGAATATCGCATTAGCTACTTCTCTAGAAAAATATTTTGGCCAATTTAAACCATTTATTTTTTAAAGTGATTATTTACCTACAAAATGGAAAAAATTTGATTTAAGTTTCTTATTCCATTCAAAAGATATACCTATTAAATCTAAATAACCCACTTTTTAACATATATTTAATTTTGTATATTTTTAATGGTTTTTTTATTATAACTTTTAAACGGAACGTCGCTTTGTCTTGATTTTAGTATCATTAAAATCCTCATTAAATTATCTTTCTACTGATATTTAATAGATATTGTCATTAGGTGAAATGAGCGAGTACATTTTTAGAGATTGTAGGGGGTCATGGTCATTCATGCCTATCCAACCGTAAAAGTCGCCTTCTTTAAGCGGATATTTTTTTAGAACAAGAAATCCTCCTCTACTTTTGGATAAAATTGTTTTGAATTTGAGGCTAGGTACCAAGGTATTAGCCATGATAATTTTTTAGATGGCGTAACAAAGATATTAATTGTAAACATCATTTTATCAAGTATTTTCTTTTTTTCACTACTACCAATTTAAAGACAATAATATATAGTTAACTATTTTATTAATAAATACTTAAATATCGAATTGAAGCTACCAAGAATAGGATCCCAAAATCTACTTGCTTTTAAAAAGAAATGTAAGAATCTCGAAGCCTCGAGCTTCTAAGATACATGTTTAGCAAGTAAATATATACATACAGTACATTTCTGAAATAAGTTGACAACTTTTTAAGCAAATCTTGAAAATTGTGCAATTTTAATTGCGTATTTAAATTAGAGTAAATTTGCACAGAATTCACAGATTTTTGAAATGTTGCAATAAAAATTATTTTCTGCAAATTGCACACCATTAAAAAAGTCTAATTTAAATACGCAATTAAA
>NTPY01000418.1:786024-802693 GCA_002922825.1 Brachionus calyciflorus
TGTTTAATAGCAAAATATTGGAAAAACGTCTTAAGCAGAAAATCGTCTTAAGCAACTCTTAAGCAGTTTTTGCTTAAGCAAAAGCATCGTCTTAAGCAACCTCTTAAGCAGACTGTAAACTTATTTCAGAAATGTACTGTATTAAAGTTTTATTTTTTATAAACAAAAACATTTTTTAAGTCAAAATGTTTCGAAAAATACAATTTCCAAAAAAGTAGTTGAATTTCTTTTCATCAATTAGAATTTTTTAAACTTATTTCTAACTTAATTGAAAGGAATAGCTTAACGATTCTAAGAAAATGAAATCACAATTTTTAAGACAAGTTATTTTTCTTTTTTTTATGGAAGAAAAACAAAGTTTAAATGGAAAAAAATAGTCCTTATCTTGCCCAGACTTGTGACTTGAACACAAATCTGATCCGAATATAGTGTGGACTTTTTGCATTTGCCAAACATAAGAATATTTTAATTTTCCAAAAAATATTGAGCTGTGATTTACATTAAAAAATTTATTTACAAAAATTAACATATAAAGCAAGCACATTAAGCTAATTTCGAGTTGGAGTTTTTTTGTCAGTAATTGACGACTCATTTGGTCTAATATTAAATCTACCGAAACATTTTGAATTAAAAGCTATACATTTTAAAATCTCATTTCGAAATATTTTATTAGAGGCTAAATGAATAAAAATATTAAATGAATAATTTATAAATGCTACAGTTGTTGAGCTTAATTCCAACAATAATAGAAAAGCGCTATAAGTCATTCTTTGCTTAATAGCATTATTTGTTTGAAATAAATTACTCAAAATTAACCATACTATATTTGGTATAAAACTAATTAAAAATATAAATGTAGAGGCTATTACAGTAAATAAAAATCTTAATTCTTGCCTTTTTGATTTATTCATATTCAGCCGTTTTTTGGATTCTGTTACTTTAAAAACAAGAATGATGTTCATAATTAGCATCAGAGTAAAAGGTAGAGCGGTTCTCATTGTAATAGTCTGAATATTTCGAATTAATAAAATATCACTAGTCGAAGTACAAAATCTATTTGTGTATATTGGTGCAGTAGAATTGGGATTAATAGTCACAATATACATAAAAAAATTCGGTATATTTGTCAAGCATATAAATCCAAATAATCCAAATAAAATTAAAAAAATAATTTTATAATTTTTTTGAAATTCGAATTTATTTGGAAATATAATGAAAATAAATCTATCTGCAGTTATAATTACATTTAGCCATGAACTTGCTTGATACAGAACTCTAAGTATGAAATTATAGATTTGACATGAAAAGTTAGAGTCAAGACTTAAGATTGCTTGAAATAACGCCGAAAATAAATAAACAAATAAATGAAGTATTATAATTATATTTAAAATTGAGTTGACGGAAAAATAAAATCCCATGGTTGTTTTAGAAAATTTTTTCATGCGAAAAATTAGAATTTCTAAAAGGTTGAAAAAAACTCCCATGGGCATAATTATTAGGCATAAATATTTGTTTACAGACGAGGCGGTCATTGAAGCCCATGTAATGTAGTCAAAATCTTCTAAAGTTGAATTCATTTTTTTCTTAAATTTTTTAATAAAATTTTGAGAAGATATTTATACGTTTATAAAATTTTCAAATTGAATTCAATAAAATATTTTATTTTCTAACAGATGGCTTTTGAAATTGGAAAATATAATTGAAAACCAATCATCTATATAATTATTAGAAAATAGTTTACAGATGTTGGAAAATTCAATTAGATTTTCTGTGCCACTGTTTTTGTCGGACTGTAAAATTTATTCACTCATTCAATTCAGAAATTTCAATTAGCTTTTAGAAAAATTTTATTACAGAATAAAAAACCTTACAAAAATAAAACCTTTTTTACAGAACTAATTTAATATAAAGGAAATTCTATTTTACAGTGCTTTTTAATTTTGTATTTTGTGTTTTTATCAAAATTTCGTGTTATGTTGTTAGTATTTTTATTTTAGAAGCATGTGTTCAAAGATTGGTAATTCTTTTTTAGACGACTCGGCTTGAAAAAAAAAAGTTACCGAAATAACATTAAGGTTCCACAAACGATAAAGCCTAGTTTACTAAAAACTCTTCAACTCATTTAAGTAACAACATTTTTTGACAACTAAAATTACATATTGAAGATAGTTTTATTCTCTTTAAAACTTACTATAAGCTTTGTGAAATTGATTGCTTTTTTAAAAAGAAAATGAGAAAAAAGTAAATTTTTACCGTAATTTTCCAAAATTAATTGTGAAAGTACAAAGCTAATCACGTTTATAACTATACTTTTTAACGGCTGTATTCAAAATAGCAGTCTACCAGATGAATGGAAATGTGCTGTTCTTACACCATTATACAGGAAAAAAGGCGACACTGATGATATAAACAACTATAGAGGAATATTAGTTCTACCACAAAAAGCTAAGGTTTTCGAAAAATTAATATCTTCACAAATAGTTAATTAATTTGACAGTAATAAATTATTAACAAAGAGCAACTTGGTTTTCGAGCAAATCGTCAAGCAATTCTTTTTATATAATTTTTTTAAAAAAAACTCTCATTGTTAATTTACTTTTTATTATTTTATTTATTTCTTTTTTTACTAATAAATTGGTTCGATCTGCTCGAAAGAGACAATGGTCTTTTTGATCGAATTGAAATATAAAAAAAGAATGTAAAAATGTCTTTTGTCTTCTTTAATAATTAATTTATAGATATTTTTGACGTAGTTTTTATTATAAAATTTTTAAAAAATAGCCCTGAATAAAATCTTATATGAATTTTGTTGATCTCAAAAAGCTTTTTGATTGTTGAATATGAAAAAAATTGTAAAATATAATATGAATCTTTGAAACTAGAATCTATTTCACGCATTTACTTGAAACACAAATTTATTTTCTTCAAGCAAATTCTATGTTACAATTTATGCAAAGACCTCTTTAAGGAAATAAAAAAGTACCTCCGGTATTTAGTCGATCAGACTTGTCGTTTATTAGACAAATTTGAATCTTAGAAGAGAAGCTCAACATTTTTATTCAACATTACGATTTTAAATTCATTATCGAATTGAAGATATGTTTAGATCAGAAGCTAAAGGGTTGGATGATTCAATCAAATGTATATTTAAAGAGAATAAATCTATCTTTCGATAAGCTGGGTTTCACAAAATATATAAAAAAAAATTGAAGATAAAAAATAAAATCTCATGTTTAATTTTTACCGCTAATTTATACAAAGGATTTTTGAATTAAAAATTTTTTTTTTATTTTTTCTTTAATTGAATGTGAGCGTCCTCACTCCTATAAATAGAAGTGAAGACTTATATCATTATTAATAAAACATATTTAGAAATAAAATTCTATATTTTATTGGTCCAAGACCCCACTCCCAGGCCCCTACTTACATTGGTGATAGCGGGTTAAGCTTTAAAATTGTAAGCTAATCAAGTCGAAGCGTGTATCAAGTTTTGTTAAGCTTTAAGTGTCGTAAGCTGGAGTAAAGGTAAGAGCGTGTCTCAGATAAGTTTTTAGTAGAGAAAAAAAAAATAAAAAGTGTTGTTCAAGTTATAGTAAGAAAACATTTAGTGTATCAAGTGTGCGTTAGTTGTTGCAAAGACAAAAAATATTAAAAAATTTAATTCTTAATAGCGTGTGAGAATATTTCAATTTGAAATTCACACAGTGTTTATTTTAAAATTTTAAATTGTGTTTCAATTCTTTTCTATTGTTGTTGTTGTTGTTTTTTCTGTCGAGGATTGGAAAAAAAAATATCAAGTGATAGTTTTTAGTATTAGTCAAGAATTGTATTGTAATTAAGCTTTGTGGTATTAACTTAATCGAAAAATCAAGTTTCAGTTTTTATCAAGTGATAGTCAATTTTTTGTTGTTAGTATTTTAAAGTGATTAAGTTTAGTATAGGCTCAAGTATAGATAAAAATGAGACGTGGTATTAGTAATAATTTGGTTTATGATGGTGAAAATGGAACATTTGACGAATTCTAAGCTGCATTCAAGTATGACTGTATTATTTACAATTGGAATGATGCTAAGAAGATAGAAGCTATTCAAATTTGTTTAACTGGAAAAGTAAAAAAGTTATTTGAACAAATGAACGAAATCGACAAGACTTCAATCAAATCAATTTTCGAGAAACTCAAGAGAGGTTGTGTCAAGTCTCCAGAATATTATTTGAATCTATTTTATTCGCGACAGCTCAAGCACGAAGAGAAAATTTCAACATTTTGTTACGAGATTGAGAAATTAATTGATAAAGGTCTACCGAGATTAGACGAAGAAAATAGAACAAGAATGTTGAGATCAAGACTGTTATCAGCTGTTCCAGAAACAATCAAGAATTACTTAGAATTGCTCTCAGACAAGAAATGGCCTGAGATTGTTCAGATATTCGACAAAACAGTCGATTACAAAGAGATATATCAAGGTAAATTCCAAATTAAAGAAGAAGTCGATTTGAACAAAATCGAGCAGTCAAGATCTAACAAGTTTAATGGAACATGTAACTTTTCTCAAAGATTTGGACACATGGAAAGTGATTGTAAAGCAAGAATGAATCAATCTAGAGCTCCAAACCCAAGTAATTTTCAAAAAAGACTCAGATTTCAGGAAAACAACGAATATCAAACACAAAATCATACAAGACCAAGTTCCAGTAATTTGCGAAGTCAAAGGACATAAATAATCAACCAGAAAGAAGTTATGAATCAAACCGAAATATCTTCAACAGTCAAAATAATCAAAGAAAAGAACAACAAGGATATATGATCGAAGCTGAGATCGAAGAGGAATCAGACAAGTATCAGGAGACAAACCTAATTGAGTGCCAAAACATTGTTTGTTGTGACAAAAGCATTTTACCAAGAGTGGAGTCAAATGTTGAGTTTTTTGAAAAGAGTGTAAAACTAAATTTTCTTGCAGATTCAGGCTCAAGTGCTTCTTTTATTAGTCCAAAATCATTACCTAAAAGTATGTCAGACAGAATAGAAAATTTTATTAAGACTGGCAATCAGTCTAAAGATTTAGATTTTAGGAAAACAAACCTCACTATCAAATCAGCGTTTAATTCAGAAGAAGCTAAATGTGCTGTCGGAAAAGTTAAATTCAAGATGAATGAATGGGAAGGCGAACATGAATTTATATTCGCAAACATATCAGAGCCTGCTATAATAGGTATAGATTTCTTTACCAAATTTGGCGCTAATTTCGATTTCGCAGGGCAGAAGATAGTCATCAAGTTTAATAATCAAGTTCACAAAATCACCATGATAAATGACTTAGAACCGGATGTCGAAGCTAACAAGGTCAAGCTTGAAAATGAAATTTCCGAAAAAGCGTACCCAGAAAATTTAGTCAAAATCAAAGTTAATAATTTCAAGCCAAATGATGAAAGTAGGTTTGAACCTAAAGAAGTAAAAATCAAAGATCTTACCAGAAGTATCGAATGAGCAAGTAGTTTGAACACTGTAAAGGAAGACGGTACCGTGTTAATTAGTGTGCTAAACGCAAAAGATGAAGTGTTTTTTGTTGACAAAGAGGCAGTGGTTGGATTTTTTTTTTATGCCGAAGAATTTAGGGTTACTGATGATAGTCAAGATTCAAAAAGAGAGCAAGAGAACAAGAAAGAAGACATCAAAATGGATGTAAGGAAAATCAAGATAGTAGAAGCTGATAGTAAACGCAATCAGCTTTTTCAACTATTGGAAAAATATAAACATGTTTTCCGAATCAAAAATTACTGGTCAAAGGCCGAAGCAAGCAGTTTAATTTTTATTTTTTCCTCAAAGTTTGTTTCAGAAATGAATTCTTAGTATTTTTCAATTTTTCTCAAGTTTTTGTTGTTTAAGATATTTTATTTTTTTAACGTTAATACTATTTCTGTCAAGCCAGTTTCATCGAAAAATTTATCAATTATTTTCTTTTAAGTAAATTTACCGAAATTTCGACCTTTTTAAATAATAATAATTTGAAGAAATAAAAATTTTTAAATTTATTTTTAGATCAGGGGTTAAAATTAAAATTTTAATTATAAGGTCATTTTCGGATGTAATACCGGACCTTATAAAGCACTCGTCAAATGTAACCCCATGGGGTCTGAAGCGCGGCACTACGATATGTTTGTATTCAGTTATATCACCATTTTTCGTCAGAACTGGTTGGATTACATAATCAAGCCTTGAATGAATTTAATAACTAATGCACAATAAACCATGATAAGTAAAACAGAGAAATAGACTCTTTAAACCTCAAAACAACTAAAACATAAATAAAATATAGAATTTATAAATGTTCTCCTAAGAATAAAAAATTTCGAATTTTTGATAAATTAAATCTTCAAATTTAGTTAAAAACTTGATGTATGATTTTTTTATCTTTAAAAATTTTATCTAAAACTTAAAAAAAGTAATAAATAAAAAAATTCAATCGAAAGACTTTAAATTAAAAATGAAATTTATAATAATAGCATTTTTCTTGCTTGTAAATTCAAGCCTTCAATTTTTATCTGTAAAAACTAGTGAACAGAATTGGAATTGCCCATTGCCTTTTAAAGACGCAATAGAATCTTTCAAAAACAAAATTGTGTTAAATGAATATCCCTATTTTGACGTTGATCCATATACAAATCAAACGGCGCAATCATTAACTGTAATAAATCAAACACTAAATAATTTAGATTTAGTTTGTGCCATTAAATATTCGGATTTTAACAAAATAAAATACGAAATTAAAAATTTTGACAATTCGTCCATCGCAATAAAAAACGATTTTATAATAACTCATCAAGGTCGATGTGGTGCATGTTCAACTCTTAACGATTTGGCAATTTATTTGTCAATTAATCTAACAGTTCCCACAAGACAATGTGGTATGCTGGCTACTTTTTCTGAATCAAAAGGTCTTAAATGCCTAAAAGATATTGGTTTTAGCGATCAATGTGCTCAAATTTGGTTATTTAATACAAAAAATACACGTAAACATTGTTTCATGGTTTGCTTGGTATCTTGGATTTTAAACGAGCCTTTTACTAATAAGGACGGTTCATTGAATGAATGTTTACAGTGTGATGAAAATCAATCCGGGCCCATTTTCAAATATTATTCTGGACGTACGAGACGAAATTCTGGTATTAGAAGTGAAATCGATAGACCGACTGATCAAATTTACAACATTTCACATTGCTATTATTAGAGGCTCAATTTTTCAAAAGACAATTTAATTAATTAACAAAATTTTATTTCTATATTCTAAGAGAAAATAATTTTATTTCTTAACTATTTATTTAAAAACTAATTTCTTTTATAAAGCGTTGGGATAAATATTTTTGAGTCGGAATATTAATTAAATTTTTGGGGTCTTGTGAACTATGTGACCGGTTTCATCAACATCGATGATCCCCTATTATGAAAACAAAAACCTCTAAACCTTTTTAAAAAAAAATTGTAGTGATTAAACTTTATGCTCTTTTGAGTCTTGTTGAAATACGGTCAATAGATTCATGATAATCAGAAGTTTCTCAAGAAAAACTTGATGAAATTCACGTAAAAAACAAGTTAAAAAGATAGCAAGTTTAAACGGTGTAGAAGAAATTTCTCTGTCTCTTTAAAATAGTTTCTACTATAGATTATTTATTTATTTATTTATTGAATAGAATTAACCTCCAGATTTGGAGAAGTAAATAGAAAATAAAAGTAAATTAAATTAAAGTAGCGTTTCGACGGCCACAAGCTGGGTTAGTTAGGTGTTTTACTCAATATAACACCAGGAGATAATTTGGAAACTCATTTGAATTTTTTTTGACTCGCAAAGGATTTGTACTCTCGACCTTCTGCTTGGACGCCCATGACGGTAACAACTGAGCTATCTCCCCCCGATAGATTATACATTTAACATTTTATTTCATACAAATAAAACTGTGAAAGCTAAAAGTATAACACATAAAATCGCTTGACACCGAAATTTCACAATTCCTTTGATGAGCATTGTATTAATACAAGTTTGATTAGATATTTTTCTGTTAATCTGAATGAGTCCTGACAATAAAACTGAGTAAAATCTATTCAATTCTTTCCTTTTTCTTACAAAATAAATTTTTTTTGGGTACTTTATTTTTTCATCAATATTTTAAGAAATTTTATATAGATTAAGAAATCTAAATTCAAATTAGAAATCTTAAACAAAAAAATATTCGTTGGAAGAATTCAGAAATTTTATTTTTTGGTCTAGAATTTTTGGTGTTAAATAAGAAATTTTAGTGATAAAAAAATAAATAGCCATATTTTCGAGATATTTTTGTCTGAAACATTTATTAAGGAAAGATTGAAACTTTTTGAAAGGCAAAACTTCTCTATCTTAAATTGCAATCTAAATAACCTTTTTTTTTTTAAATTTCTCTAAATTAACCGAATTAAATTTGGCAAAAAACGAAAACATCGACATTAACATCGATTTTGATTGTTTAAAATCTCTTAAGACTTTTTTAAACAACTTACTAAACTTACTGTCAACTTATTTCAGAAATGTGCAGTAATAATTTTCAAAGTTTCTTTTCTGAAAAAAAATAAAAATTTTGATATTATTTTATTAGATAAAAAAAATTAAATCCAAAAAGGTCAAATTCTTGCTAACTAAAGTTTGGCGATCGTAAAGATAACCTAGTCGCTTTGATACCTTTGGTCACATTTTTTTGATTATTTCGATTAAATTAAAAATAAATAAAAATTGGAATAAGAATTAATGTTATTTAACACTTTTATTGCTTGACCGAAAAAGTATATTAAATGATTTTCTGATAGCATCATTAAAATTCCGATTAAAAAAATAATAAACAAATGTTGAATATGAACATGTAATCAAATAGAAAAAATTTCCACTTTGGTAATAGTTGGTGCAAATTTTATTCATAAAATTACAAACACTATAAGTTGAAATCTTATTTTTGAAAACGATCAAATTCATTATAAATTCAAAAGTACGAAATATAAATAATAAATTACAATTAACAATTATTGTAGTTGTAGTTCTCAAGTTTTTCTCTTCATTTTTCTTATCTATAACATCAATATTATTCTTGCCAAAAAATCTTTTTTTAGATAACATATTTGACTTGAATTTAAGCAAAAGCAAAACATCGACAAACGTTAAAGCAAAAAATAAGAAAAAATCATTAATTACAAAATTGATGCAAAAAATAGCAAAATAAAGCGGATTCTTCGCTCTAGCTAAATAGCTTCTTGCTATTGGCACAGCTTCTGAATCAAACAATCCAGTAAATGTGTTCTTTATTGGAAATTCAAAATACCCACTATAATTATCATTGATTAGATTATCTTTATTTATAAAACTAGTCAAAAGCCTATCTATATTAACCAAAAAAACAAAAATTATAATAAATAAAATCATTAATTTTTTATATAGACCATTCACTCTTAATTTTAAAAAAAGAGAATTCTTTTCCAATGTCGTATATCGATTAATAGATATACTTACATTAAGTATATTTGATAAAACTTTTAAAATTCCGCCTAGAAAGTCAACTACTACAATTTCGTAATACTGAACTATCTCAGATCTGCTTATAAACAAACAATAAACACCATTTATTGAAATACAAACATTTAATAAGTGAAACATGTAAATAAAACAATAGAATAAATTTATAATTGAATTATAAAACATGAATTGGTACATCATGATGTGTACCTCTTTTTGTTTGGCAAATATTTTCATGTCATACTTTAGAATTTTAATATTTATCATATTAGTAATAAGACCGAGAATACAAACAAAGGGTGTTAGAATACTAACAATAAGATTAAGTAATTCAGAATCATAAAAATAATCAAAAAGAGTTTTTTGTTCAGATTTTTTTTCATATAATTTATAATCACATTTTTTAAGTAGATATGTAAAATTACATGCGTCCATATCTTGTGAATTTGAGCAGTAGTCTTTTATTAATTTAATGCCTTCATTATTATAATAATTATTAAATAGCCAAAAATTAAGACATGTACATTGAGTTCCATAGTAATCAGGACTAAGTGATAAGAAACGATTCCTAGGAAATTCTCTAAATAAACATATATCTTCATTTGGAAATTCATAAAAACTAAAATAAATGGTGATTGTATTGTCAACAGTAAGATTCATGTTTGAATTTAAAAAGTTCAAAAATTTCAAATTTTCACTTATAAATTTAAAATCTTTATTCGTATTTATATTTAAAGTTTTCAACTGTTTAAAGCTAGAAAATGATTTTTCATTTATGAATTTTAATTGTCCATTGAAATAAATATCTCTTACATTTCTAAACACTTGAAAATTTAACATTTTACTATTAATTTTAATTTTATAAAATTCAAAATTTGCAATTTCAATACTAGATTCTATATCAAAGTTATCTACTCTCTCGAATCCAATTAAATTTCTTTTTATTAGAGTATCGCTTAGACCTGATAAAATTAATTTATTAATTGTACTTTTATAGAAAAGCAAAGGACTGGAATTTTCATTATACTTACAAGTAATTGAAAATTTTAAGTCAGTTAAATTTTTAAAAATTGCTTGAGTTTTATTTAGATTTGGACATTTTGAAAATTCAAGAGATGAATAGTAGAAATCGACGTTAATTTGTGAGTAATTGCTTCGAATTAAATTATCAAATATATTTAAATTTGAGTCTATATTTTTCATATAAACAAAATAGAGATTAATAAAATTATTTTTTGGTGCTTTGAATGTTAAATTTAAATTATTATCAAGTGTGAGTGGATAATTTGGTATTATGGTGATTGAAGAAATAGCTAGAATATTATTAGAGAAACATTCTAAGCTGAATTGATTAAAATAATTGAAATTTTTTAATTTAATTTCGAGAAATTTTCCATAATATTTAATAATATTAATTGAGAAGTAATGGTTCATTTCACGACATCGAGGTGACTTGTTATGAGTAAAATTTTGTGAAAGATAATTGTTATTTTTGGCCGCATTTGAGCAAAATGAAAAGATCATAATAAATAAAGCTATTGAGTATTTTAACATTTTTTTAAGAATTTTTCGAATTTAGAAAAAAAATAAAAAAAGATGTTTTGATTTATTGACAAAAATTCCTCAGAATGAACTGAATAAAAATGAAATATTTTTGTTGGTTATTGTTTTTCATCCATTTAGGCATATAGTATCTTTTAAATTTGAAAAAACATGAGACATTCGTGAAAAATCTCATGATTTGAAATTTTAAAAATTTCTAGTCAGCTATATAAAATATTACGACATTCAAAAACTTGAGTAAAATAATGACATATTTAAATATCGAGTTGCATTAAAAGTGTCGCTTTTACTAATTGAACGATATAATTATAAAAGAAAAAAATTCGGTTCAATTTTTATATCTTAAATTTTTTATAATTCTTAATATATATTATTTAAAGGATAAGTAATATTTTATATTTGAATCGCATTAAAATTCAAATCAGAACCACTTATTTGACTCAAATCACAATCAATTTATTTTACAAATCTCAATCAAATAATTTTAAAATTCTATAAAAATAGAGATTGGTGTTTTTTTTTGAACTGTAACTCTTGTTACTGCACTTATAGAGAATTAATGTCGTACCCTAATTTTTTCTAAAAAAAAAAACGCGTTTCTTTCAGTAATCAACTAAAGCTTTTAAGCGTGTTAATTGCACTTAATTGAAATAGTTAAATTTGGTTTTTTATTACAGTGGTGGCGATTAACTTGTAACAATTGAAGTCAAATTGTGAACAAACTTAAATTAAAATTTACCTAAAAATTCAATTTATTAATTTTTTTAATCAATTCACGATCTATTAAACAGCATTATATTTAT
Organism: Brachionus calyciflorus; assembly: GCA_002922825.1. NCBI lineage: Eukaryota > Metazoa > Rotifera > Eurotatoria > Ploima > Brachionidae > Brachionus > Brachionus calyciflorus. The sequence goes on from NTPY01000418.1 coordinate 797,918, forward strand.
TCACCATTATGAAGAAAATTATGTCGTAGAATAGATAATGAAATTGAGAACTTAGCTGATCTCCCTGAGCAAACAGAAGACTTTGAATACCTCGCAAAGACAAATGAATACCAAAATTATCTAACTGAAAGCCGAATCAATGAATGCTTAGAAACAAATCAACCATGCTCAAATAATTCATCAAATAAAACAAATATGGACTCCCATACAGACAAAGTAAAAAAGAAAAATAAGAAGAAAAGAGAACTAAATAACAGTGAACAAATGGAAAGTGATAGCAAAAAAGAAAAAATTGAAGAAAAATATGATGAATCAATTGAAATGTCAGACAATGAGTCATATAGTTCAAATGATGATGATTCTCCTGTAACCATTGACAAAATGGTAAACAAAATATCCAAACAATATTCAGCTCCAAAAGGTCAGTTTAGATTCTTAGCTTACCAATCCTTTTTAATCTTATTAATTTTTCAATACTTAATTTATTTTTTTTTTTTTACTACTTTAATTTACTTATTGGGTCTTGTCACTTCTACGTCCAATTGGCCTGGCCAACCCGTAAAATGTAAATTGGCGGCCAGGTAAAAATTCGAAAAAACTTTTTCTTGGCCAATTAAAAATTTTGATGGCCAAATGAAAAATTTAATGGCCAATTAATAAAATTTTTTATTTTTTCAACACAATTGTTAAAATAATTGACTATTTAATTACTAATTAATTAATCAATTTTTTTAATTTGTATAAGCTAAAAAATAAAAATAAATTTTCAATTTTTAGTAAAATTTGTCTGATTTTTATGCTTAATTTACTATTTTTATTTGGATTCGAAAAATAACTATGATCTCTGCGGCATAATAATTTAAACTCAAAATTTCGAATTTTAAACACTTAAATATGCATTTCTTTGAATATCCAGATTTCAAAATTTTTTTTTTAAAAAGATTTTGACTTAAAAATTGCAAAAGTGATTTTTTTATAATCAAAATCGGCCATTTCGTTTTTTTTCATAATATACAAAATTTAATTTAGAAATAATGAAAGATAAAAACTTTTTTTACTATTTATAATGACTCATCTTGATATAAATGCTAAAGTCATGAATTTCAACTTTTTCGCAAAACTGACCTTAAATTCGTGATCTTCGACCCGAAAAACCCCCAAAAATTACTAACTTTACTGAGTTAAAATTGCAAACTAAAAATTAACTAGGGTGTATCTCCAAGGTCTTTTAAACCATTTTTGGCATTTTTATCGTGTTTTCCTCAAACGGAAGCTTTCAGGAATATTTTTCCCAAACATAATTTGAGCTTCTCTATCAGAATCAAAAGGGTGTGAAAGGGTGTTTCATATAATTTGATAGAGATATTCTGTTGACTTTAATGATTTCGATGAAATAGAAAATGTAAACACCGTTCAATTCAAAAGTCATTGACTTTTGAATTGAACAATTGAGGAAAAGTCAAGTCATTGACTTAAGTGAAGTCAGAGAGATCGATAAAATATTTGAATTTCACCAAGTATGTGAGGATGAAATTACAATTGAGCCCTCGTATAGTTCATCAAGCAAGACCCTTGGAAAGGATCTAACTGACGATGAATCTGACTGTGATAATTTGTTTATAAAGGATAAATTAGAAGGCTTAAATATCGCTTCGGCTAAAGAAAAAAATCAAATTTATTAACAAATAACTGACGTATCGCCTAAATGTTCAAAGTCAACTGCTGAATTAATTAAAAAGAATCTTAGTAAAAAAAATCCAATATGTCAGAGGACTGGGACGTCAGTCTCCCAGGACTAGATGAGATAGTATTCAATCAAAATGATTACGCAATATTTGATTACGTAATAAACAATTACGTAATCGAAAGTGATGAAATCTTGACACATGTCAATCAATTGGATGACTGAGATTCATATTATATAATACTACTTTTTAGAGGGTATAAATACTCCTAGTTTTTCTTATTTTATTTTAACTTTTTACTTAGTTTTAAATAAACTTATAAATACAAAAACATCTTTCAATTCCAATCCCAATCCTCAACAAATATTAGATTTTTCTGGAAAAAATTAAAGATTATATTTAAATAAAATTACTTAAATAATTTTTTTAAAATTATACTGGTAGTCGAAAAAAAATGGTCACATAATTAAACTCTGGTCACATAATTAAAAATACTTATGCAATGGCCATTTATTGGTGACCAGTGCTGGTAACCTAATGAGAGAAATCAAATTGGTCACATATTTTGTGACCAGCTGGTCACATATAGAGGGAGCCCCGGTGTGTTTTAAAAAGAAAATATTAGTTTCTCGCATAAATTGAGAAACAAAAATTGAAATCTGCTTTTTTTTTTAAATAATAGCAATTAGAAAAAGTCATATCGTTTAAACGAAATGTTATGGTTACGGTCCAAGTTTCCGTTTAACTAATAAAGTTATATTTTTTATCTCTTTCTTTTTATTTTGCATTTTTATTAAATTTTATAGCATTTATCAGAAAAACTACAGCAAATAAATAAAATTGAAAAAGCAAAATTTTAAGAAACTAGAGAAGTTTGATTCATTTTTCAAAGTTTTTTCTTAGAAATTTCACAGATAAATGTTCTAAAATCTTTAAAATTTTCTGTAAAGACTCTACAAAATTTCTCGAAAAAATTAATGACTGGCATGAAAATTAGTAACTATTTACATGTGTATATTGAAAAAAATTAATAAATAATTCAATATACATGTGTATATTGAATTCCTCAGCACATTATTTTTTTTCTAATGTTACCAAATTACCAAATGTTTGCAAAAGACTCCTCAACTATTCTTTTCCTCAATTATAGAAAATTTATTTGCTTTTTGATTTTTTTCAAAATAATTATATATGAGTTTTAAATTTCAGATGAAAAGAAAACAATAATATATTAAAAGCAATCCGGATAAACATTTTAATTTCTACAGTTAAAAATTAAAAACCTTATGTTTTAGTTTTACTTTTTACAATAGGAAAACTAAAAAATTAATTTTAGTTATTTTTAAATTTAAGGAAAAAAATTCAATTTAAATAGATTTGAAAGCATTTGTCTTATTTAAATTTGAAAAAGATTTGTTCTATTATTTTATTCATTTTTATAAATGTTGAAACTTTTTCTAATTTTTATATCGGTATTTATAAGATTTCATTCATTTCGGGAAACTTGTAAGTCTTAAAATTATTATTTGTATTCTTGTGAATCGATTGGTGAATAATCGACTGTTAATTGATTTTTCGATTAATTTAGCAAATCGATTTTAAATTTAAAAATCAATTTTAACCTATTCAAAATTTAATTTTTCCAAAAATTATTGACTATATTTATATTAATAATAATTTATTCAATTTCTTCATTTATATTCAAAAATTAGCCAACATAACCAAATAGATTTTTAAATCAAGATAAGTCGATTGATTTACAACTCTAATAATTAGCGTCTATTAATCTAAATAACTTTTAATTTGTAGATTCCTCATTTTTCAGAATAACCAATTTAACAAACAAAAGTCATCTCTGCTCTTACTCAGAACTAAATGAAAAACGACTAATTAGAGACTGGTTTGATTGTTTCAATTTTTGTTCACGAAAAATAAATTGTAATTATGTCATGCTTAATGATAAAAATTGCAGTTTATTCAATGCACTTTCAGTGAATGAGCAGGTTTATGATGGATTTTTTTGGTACAAATTTACACAAGGTAAAATATTAGACTTATAATCGATTTTTCAGAAAGTTAAATTTTTTTTAAAGATTTTCCTGGTCTTGTATTAAATTACTCCATAACAATTTTAGAAGGAAAAGGCTTTATAAAAGTTTATGATGTACTGTACGCTGTTTATACAATGGATGTAGACCTTGAAAGAGTAAAGAATATGTGTAAAAGTGATTCTATTTTATGTGCTGGTGGTGGTAAAGTAGGGTCAGATATTTTAGAACTGGTTGCGTGTGCTAATTGTTTCAGTGTTTTAACACCAACGCCCCTTAATAGACCTATTTTAGTAGGAGAAGCTTATTGGTACATGACTCCAGGTCAAAGTTTTGGATTTTCTCCAAACCCTTTTATTAAACAGGCAACAGCCGATACTGTTAATACTTCGGATCGATTTAGATTATCTTGGCATTTTGGTCAATATTTAGGTGGATGGGGACTGGGGCGCTTAGTCGTTCTCCATATAAGTCAAAATTATAAAAAATATATTTTTTTAAGAAACTTTTAAAAAAATTATTTTCTTCGAAAAAAAATCTGTGAAAATAAAGACTAATTTTTTATTGAATTCTTTTCGGAGAATTATATTTTCATTGAAAATAAATCATCATATTGAAAATCTTATCTGCATTCATAATAATTAAACGAAATTTTCTAATCCTTTGAATTAAAATTGAATTTCTAAATTCTATTTATCAAAAAATTCTTTAGCTATTCCCTCAAGTTTTCTAAATGAGCTTTTGAAAAATTTTATTTTAAAATTAAAATAATGGAAACCGATAGCTCTCAACATAATAGTGAAGATGACCAAATTGAAATCCAGTCGAGCGGACCAAAAACTCGTACCAGATTCAATCTTGATTTTAAAGTAAAAGTTATTAGCTACTAACAAGCTGGCCACAGTATAAATAAATGTTCTAACAAATTTGATATTGATCGTCGAATTGTAAGCCGTTGGATAAGATCTCAAACACGTATCAAAAATATGAAATTGAAGCGATCTGTGTTTCGTTGTAAATCCCAAAAGATCTTGCTAGTTATC
>NTPY01000418.1:807069-825131 GCA_002922825.1 Brachionus calyciflorus
CCCCCCCCCCCCCCCTAGAGTGGAGGGGGATACTTAAGGTTATTCGCCACACCATGTTTAGATTTCTGGCTACGCCACTGGAGAGTCAATTTATTGATTGGATTAAAGAAAAAAGAAGTAATGGGGCATGCATTAGTGGCTTAAGTATAAAACAAAAAGCGATTGACTTCTATAGTTGAATTTATTCGTAATGGGTTGTTAGTGAATTTTTGCAAACGCAAAAATTTAGTCTTGCGACGTATTACGACAAGTGGTCGTGAATACAGTGGTAAAACGATTTTTTACAACTTGTCAGAACATTATCAACCCACCAACGTATTCATCTAAGAAAGTTATCAACATGGACGAAACGTCTAAAGATTTCCTGTCTAATTACACGTATTTTACAAAAGGCGATAGAAGAGTGAAAGCCAACACGTCAGGTGCTTAGCGAGCTCGAATCTCTGCTGGATTTACAGTGGCAGCTGATGGCTCCAACGTCCCGATTTTTGTTATTGTACCTAGGAAAAATGATCTTCCAAATTTTACACCTCCCGACAATGTAATTGTTGTGTATAAGTCTGGATCAACATTCGATAAAGAAATGATTTGTGAATACATGTCAAAATTAATTCTCCCTTACAAATTGGTAAACAATCTTGATGTGTTTCATTTTGTTTTGGATTCGGCTCCGTGTCATTAGACTGAAATGGTTCAAGTTTTTTGCGAAGATTATGGAATCAATCAAGTTTTCATACCCCTTCGTTTGACTAACTTGTTGCAACCAGCATTAGTTTGTTGGTTTGCACAATTAAAACGCTCATACCATAAAAAATGGAACATAAATGGAATTTATGTTGACGAACTAAATGAATAAGATGACATCGAAGGCTTCAAAGATGACCAAGACTGTGTGAATGACGGAGTATCTAGCCCAAGTGTTGACCAAAAGACTGTCTTACCTAGTGTAGCATCTTCAACACCTTTAGACACTTCAACTCCATCAGTTGAGCTGAGTCTATTCAAATACAAATTAAAGTTCACCTTTAGTCACATCTCAAGCAACAGAAAGTATTCAACAAAAGTTTAGTCAATCAAGTTCATCAAGTCAAATAATTAATTCAGTTCAAATCTCAAGTTTAAACACAAATTTAGAATCATCCATAGCTACACCTCACTCATCGTCAGGGAAATTTTTCCGATGCAAAAACATTAAAGTCGCATAATACGCATAATTTGCATTTTGACTGCAAGTTGCATAATTGGCTTTACTTGTTGCATTTTAATGCATTTTAGAAAATTTAAAACATTTTAGTTGCATTAAAATGCATCTTTAAGCATTTTAAAACAAAAAAAAAGGCATCAAATTGCATTTTTAAACATTCAAAAACAAAGTTAAATTCAAATTATAAAGAAAAAATAGAACTCATAAATTACGATACTGCCGTACCTCTCGATGAAAACGGCAAAAAAATAAATAAAAAGTATTAAAATTTAATTGAATAATTTTAGGAATCTTAAATTAATTAAACATTATTATTTAATTAAAAAATTTTTTTTACAATTGATAAATTTTTTATGTTCAAAAAAGTCTTCAGGAAAATTTTGATATTCTTTACAAAATAAATTGATTAAACAGCGCATAAAAAAAGTGGAACGGTTATTCTTTTAAAAAAAAGTTTAATCATTAATTTTAAAAAAAAATTAAAAATTCAGCTAAAATTCACACAATTTCATTAGATTAAAAGTTCAAAAAAGACCGAAAAATTTAATTTTATTTTTTCTCAAACAAAAAATATAATTTTAGAAGAAGTTTAATTTTTTTCAAAATTTTTTTTAAGTTATTTAATAGATGATAAAATAAATTAAAAATAAATTGGATTTAAAACAAAAACAATTAAATATTTTAATTAAAAAAAAATCTCTGGTAAAAATTTATAAGAAATTAACAGAAATATTATTTCCTATTTTTTGAATAAAAATGCCATAAATAAAAAGGAAGTAAGGTATATGCATCAAATTCATGTGAATGTGAGCGATCTATTTCAATTTAAAAAAAAATTTTAAGTGATGATAGAAATAGACTTTTACCAGAAAAAATTAGTAAACTTTTTTATATTTTATGGAAAAAAAACGATGGAAGAAATGATTTTAATCAAGTAACTGATTATCAAGAGCCTGAGTGTGTCCTTCTCAAAAAATCAAGTGATTAACATGATTGTCAACTTAAAAATCTAATGATTAAGGTGAAATTTATAGACTAAAAATTCAGATAAATTCTGTAAATAATTAATATTTTGTTGTACCGTATTCCCTTGCTGAATTATGCAGCATCGCAACCTAAAAATTGGATTTGTAGCATGCACTATTCTACATACCTCCCATGTTAAAGTCAACTTAACTGTTGAAGCATGCAACAAACCAAGGACCCTAAAATTTAATGTGGCATCAATACCGGAAATTTGGGCAGCCCTATATTCTGGCGCTTAATTTAAAATTATTTAAAAAATTCAAGAATTTTTTTTCAATTGTTTATTTAGTGCGGCATTACAAATTGAGTTTTAAAAAAAATTAGGAAAAAAATTAAAAATATTTTTTAATTTATTTTACTAACTGCTTTGGGTTTTAGTGCAGCATAAAATATGAGTTTAGTATTAATGATGATTATGTAAAATTGAAAAAAAAATTTTTGCTTAAAAAAATCATAGAATTTTTGGTATAAATAATTGCTTTATTGTGATTAGTAAATGGCTTAAAAATGAAAAAGAAATTAGAGAAACTCAAAATAGGCGGACTCGAACCACTTGTCATATAAAAGTTGATAAATGTTATTTTTCTGAGCTTGAAAAACAACTGTATGAATGGGTCTTGGCACAGCGTAGAAATGGTGCATGTCTTAGTTCAAAATGTATTAGACGAAAATCTTTATTATTATATGACGAAATTTACACGGTCATTAATGATATCGCTCAAACATTTGAAGCATCAAAAGGCTGGTTTTTCAACTTTTGTAAGAGAAGAAATTTGGCTTTAAGAAGAATAACTTCAAGTGGTCGCGAATTGCCAAAAGATGCTATTACATTAATCAAAACTTTTTTTTCTGCATGCCAAAGAGAAACTTCACGTTTAAACTTTGTTACAGAATCTATCTTCAATATGGATGAAACGTCTATTTATCTAGATTTTCCGAGCAATTATACATATACACCAAAAGGTTCTAAACGGGTAAATGCTGTTACTACAGGGGCCGAAAAGGCAAGAATTTCGGCTTTGTTTACTGCTTCAGCAAACGGTGATAAATTGCCTATTTATATATTAGTACCGAGAACAACTGCCTAATTTTACCCCTCCAGAGAATGTTGTTATTAATTATAAATTTTCGGCCACTTTTAATGATGAAATTTTGGTGGATTATGTGAATAGAGTCTTTCAGCCTCATTTGTTAAAAAGTGGAATACAAGACGCCAAATTGATTTTAGACTCAGCTAGGTGTCATTTGACTCAAAAAATAAAAAAAAAGTTTCGTGAATGTGGATTTGACTCTATTGTAATTCCTCCAAGACTTACAGAACTTTTACAACCCGCGGACGTGTGTTGGTTCGCCAAGCTAAAGGCTGAATATCATGAACGTTGGAACGATTGGTTCATGAATGAAGAACAAACGTTTACACGTTTTGGCAATGTTAAGTCACCTGGTTATGTAAAGAGTATTACCTGGCTTTCTGAAATATGGCGTGATTTCGACAGTAATCTTTTAAAAGAAAGTTTCGACCATTGCGGTATTACTTCTCAATATCAACTTCATTTCGCTCTTGATCATATTGTAAAATCAAATTTGTTAATTAGTGACTATATAGATGATGCTTAGTCAAATGATGATTTAGAAAATTTTATCGATGACCAGTGATTACTTTTTGATGAAGTGGATGAGCAAGAAGATCCCAGTGCTTCAGCAGACAATAACAACCCATCTGTTGACTTAAATTCATTAGCATTAAATAGTTCAGCCAGTGACAGTACCATTTCTTCACCAAATGCAAGTGATTCTGCCAGTACAAGTAGTGTACAAAACTCAATTAATTCATCAAATACAAGTAGTTTACCAAGTGCAGCTATTACATCAAGTGCTACGAGTTTGCCAAGTACAAGCAGGGCCGGCGCCACGTGTGTGGCGGCGTGGCGGTTGCCACTGCGATGAAAAACTTTTCATTTTTTTAATTAAAAAATCTATCTTTTTTTAATTAATTTATATCTAATTTAGATATTTTATTTTTATGATTTTGAAATTTTAATTATTTTCATCTAACTGAGAAAATTTTGAATAGTTTTCGAAAAGAAGTTCACAATTTCTATCCCCCTTAGTTTGAATAAATTTAAATAAAATCGTTTCTTTTATAAAAAACTAAAAATTTTCTCATGGTTTAAATTAAATGGGCTTTTTGAAATTTGCCGAAATAAAATATTTTCTTGAAGAAAAGCATAAAAAAAATAAAATGACCATGACATTTTTATCAATTTGTAAATGCAAAAATATTCATAATTAACTTGTAAGTTTCAACTTCATAGTTTAATTTAAACTTTCTTCTAAAGATAAAACCTGCCAATTTTTTAAATGTTTAAACTTACACAATTTTAAGTTAAAAAACTCACACTGTATAAATTCATTCGGTGATTCGCTGTTAAGGAAAATAATATTAATGCCACATATGAGATATATTTGTTTTAGCGCACTCTCTCTTGCTCTCTGAATAAACATTTAATTTTTTATAAGATAAATTTTTTGGGTCATTTCGACTTTCTGATCATTTTGTCCACAAAAAAGCTGTTCACCTAAAATGTGAACATAATTCTTGAAAAAATTAGTTGAAAAAATAATTTTTTTAATGAACAGAAATTATTTTTCGTGAACATTTTTTAAAACTTTTCTTACACGAAATGTATAAAAGATTGAACAAAAGTTCAAATTTAAACGAAAGAATCATTTTTCGATTAAGTATTCTCTTTTATCTATCTATTTCAAGTGAATTGCGATTTTAAGTTCAAATTTTTTCGGGCAAATGAATTATAAAAAATTAAATATTAGAATGAAAATTTTTTTAATTTAAAAAAGAAATTTATCATGTCATTTTATTCTTTCACTTTTAACAAGAAAGGATCTTTCGTCTTCTTTCAGCCAAAAATAGCTACCTTTCGCCTTAAAAGAGTCTACTGAAAATTTTTTATGTCCTTATCCGACATAAAAAATAATAACTTTTTTTTACTCTTTAACTACCAATATATAAAAATTTTCTGATTTAAATAGATGTGTTTTTATCTGGTGTTGCAATTTTGGTACACCAGTAGTTAAAGTGGTAAAAAGTGAAAATAATCATTATAAACCTTAATTTTAATTTTAAAACTTGTTATTTTTGGTGAACAAAAAAAATTTTCGTGAACAAATTTTTCGAAAAATATTCACATTTTAAGTGAACAGCTTTTTGGTGATCAAGTGTTAATATAGTCGACATAACCGAATTTGTTTTGTTATGATCCTTGATCATAAGAATGAATGGGGTTGAATCTTTAAAATTTGAATGAGGGGGGTGGGGGTGTTGGTGGTTTTTAAATTAAAATTTCGCCACTGCGATTATAGAAAGCTGGCGCCGGCCCTGAGTACAAGTAGTTTTTCGAATTCCAGTCTCTCATTTAATTCAAGTCCGACCTCAATATTTCAAGAAAGAAGGAATAGTCACAGTTTGAGAGGACAAAATTTGAATGGTCAACTTTATACTTTTCCATTTTTATCACAAAATAATCCTGTAACGACTATACCTTATTCCCAACAACCAGTACTGATTCAAAGCCAAACTTATCCTTTAACAATGCCACAAATAATTTGTGCTCCTGTTCAAACTTTAATAAATTTAGATCAAAATTTGAATCAGAACACAATACAAGAAAGAAATTCAAATTCTGAATCTAATATAGATTCAGAAGAGACAGGAAAGAGAAGTGGGAGACCAAAAGGGTCAAAAAATAAAAAGAAAAAGTCAGATATAAATAAAATAATCGTTTAATGGAAAAAAGTTTTTTATTTACAGAGAGACAGACTTCTGAAACTAATTTCATAAAGTTTAATTTATCATCAATGGTAAAACCTAAAAGTTTAAACTCGCTAACAACATCAATTGAGGCGCCTTTTATTTCAATTTTTTTAGGGATTTCTATTTTTTTTTTAGTAAAAATCATAAAAAATGTCTTATATCTATTCCAACTTATATCGACCTTATTATAAAAACACCATTCATTTAAATCATCAATTATACATTCGAAATCTTTCAAAATATCCTCCAATTTTTCTCCTGACTTGGCTAATGTTGTGTCATCAGCAAAAAGTTCAATAAAAGCTTTTAAAATGCATAATGGGAGATCATTTATAAAAATTTAGAAAAGAAGAGGGCCAAATACAGACCCTTGGGGCACCCCATATTTTAATTTACCAGGTTTTGAAAGAGTATTTTGTAATTTTACTATTTGTGATCTATTGTTAAAATAATCAGACATAAGCCCTAAAGAGTTATTATCAAATCCATCGTGAAATAATTTTAAAAGAAGAATAAGAGAATCTATTAAGTCAAAAGCCTTTCTTAAATCAATAAACAATGCGAGGGAGATTAACTTTTCATCAAGAGCATTGTTTAAAAATGATATAAATTCATGAATTGCTGTTTGACATGAGAAACCAGACCTAAAACCATGTTGACCCTTAAAAAAAATTTTATTGGATTCAAAGTAATCTAAAATCTGTTTGGCTAAAAGCTTCTCAAACATTTTAGCTATAGGAGACAGAACAGAAATAGCTCTATAATTATCTATTTGAGACTTATCTCCTTTATTTTTGTAAAGTGGCGTTACAATAGCTATTTTCCAATCCTCTGGAATTTTTTTCAATTCCAAACAACTATTATATAGTTTGAAAAGAATTGGTGAAAAAATTTCAGGCATAGCTTTTAAAACTTTTGTATGAATACCTATATAACCAGGTGAACTAGAGTTTAAAAGTTCACTTATTGATTTTTCTAGTTCTTTCAAGTCAAAATTTTTAAATGAAAAACCTGGCGTTTTAAATGTTTTATTTTTTTTGAATTCTTTAAATTTTTCAAAAATAAATTTCGAAGATTCATCTTCGGTGGAAAAGGAAGAAGATTCAACGTTTGTAAAATAATTGTTAAACATTTCAACTTGTTCAGGAATAGAATTAGCACTGATTTCACCTTACTTAATATTTTCAGGACAGTCATCAAATGCTAAATCGCTCCTTATTTTAATTGAAGACCTATAAAAACTCCAAAATTTTTTAGAGTTTTTAAAGTCATAGGAAGTTTTATTTTCGAAATATTCTTTTATTTTTTTTCGATTTAAGGTTTTGAATTCTTTCCTGGCATTCTTATATTCTATTAGATAAGAACGAAGAAAATGATGACAGTAATCCCTATATTTTTTTGCAGAGTTCAACTCTTCATCAAACCAAGGAGAATAATTTTTTTCCTTATTTTTAAACTTTTTTAATGGACAACATAACTCTATTGCTTCAATTATTTAATTATATTTACTTGATTATCATAAAATATTCGATGATTCAGCTTTAATTTGAAATTTAAGTTTTGAAATAAAATTGAAATTTGAGGTAATTCTATTTAAATCGAATAAAACAAAAAAATTCGATTAAGTAATAGAATAAAATATATGTCAAATTGTAGGTAATTTCACTCGCTTTTAAGCTGCAAAATTTCAGCTTTTTTTTATTTACGATTTTATACAAAATTGAAATTTTTGCTTTTTTTCTAATTTAGAAGACAAAAGGCTCATATTGCTGAATCATGTGTGTTTACATAATTTATACTTGTCTTCTAAATTAGCAAAAAAACAAAATTCGATTTTTTTCAAACCATAAGAAAAAGGAAAAATGGCCTAAATTAAGGTGGAATAAAAAAAGATAAACAGCTTTTAACACGGAATTTAAGTAAAGGACTAGTTTAGGCTTTATTTGCAGCAAAATTGGGAAAATCAGTGGCATTTTTTGCCCTTTTTTGAATAAAATTGTACATAAAAAAAATCTAATTAAAAAAAAAACTTGCCAAATTATTCTTTTATTTAAATTAGGCAAAACAGTACAGGACCTAGTTATCCAATAAAAAAAGGAAAATTGTTATTTCTCTTTCGTTTTTGGAAAATAAAGATGATATTATGAAATCAAAAAATATTGAGAGCGATGAATAATTCATCGGCTGTACGGATTCCGAAAATTCTTTTGAAAATTATAAGGAGAATGAAGACATTTTTGAAATAAATTCACAAGAAGAAACCTTTAAGGATGGTTTATGCGAAACGAAAGCCTCTACTTTCGAACTTGATGATGAAGATGTTCATCACCCTGAAGACTGCTGTTGTGCAGAAGAGTCTAAAATTGATACCGAAATCGATAAAGCATTGAGAGAGATTAAAGAAGATATCAGTAAATTATACCACAATCTTTTTCAATTTTATTTTTTTGATTTTAATTTAATTCTGTAATTAATTCAAAAGTCAAATTTAAAAGGACCTGAAAAGAAGTAAAACTCCTAAAAATTGTTGAAAAATCCAAATTTAGTTTAACGTCTTATTTCAAGTGATGGGTCAAAACTAAACTAATTTAGTCTAGTCAACTAAAAATTAGTCAACTAAAAATTAGTCGGCTAAAAATTAAAAAATTTTTAGTTAACTAAAAATGGTTAATTAGTTTTTAGTCGAATTATTTTAAGGAAACTAAAATTAATGGAAATCAGTTTTTTTTTGTGATAAACATTCTTACTTCCGTTTAAAGTTTAATCTTTTACCTCTAAAACCTTTTACTTTAAATATGACATTTTTTGTTTTAAAACTAAAATTGAAAAAACAAATATAAATTGCATCTTTATTATAATTTTTTCTTTATTAATAAGTAAATGATTAAAATGTTTATTATGAGCGTATTTTAAAATACGCTTTTCTGTCGGACACAGTAACTAAACTTCCTAAATCAATTCGAGAAAGAAGTATATTCTTAATTGACTTAAATAAATTTTTTTTTCGGAATGTATTGACTGATTATAATGGGTCTTTCATTCAATTTGATTCAAAATTTAAAAAATTTTCGGTGGAGAAAAAAGATCATCTTAACTTCCTTATCAGGAAAATAAACTCTATTAATCAGATAAATGATGAAAAAATATTTATTTAGCTACAAAAAAATTTTACAAGTCAAAATCAGAACTTGAGTTTTTCAGAAAAACAATTAGGATTAAATGATTAAACAATTTTTATGATAAATTAGTACTTATTTATTTTACTGGAGAAAAGTTTAATAAAAACTTTATTCTTAAGCCTCATGGTAATATTACTAAAGTTTATCGTTCATTTAAAAGAACCTCTAAAACTACACTCGACGAAATAAAAAAATCTGACGTAAATGGTCCACTTTGTATTTTGCCTAATAAATCTTTACAATTGTAAATTGATATTTATGATGCACTTAATCGTAAAAAAAATTTGGAACGAAATATAATGTTAAATGAAAGTTTATTAAAGAAGAAGCTTTATAACTTTCAACTTTATATTTCTAAGGTATAAATAACCGAATAAAATCGTTTTCTAAACGGAAAAAATGAATTTAAGCCAAATTTTTTCGTTTTTCGAAGAATTATCAAACAACCAAAAAAAATGATTCAATTATGGCAATTCGAAAATCTTGTCCATATCAAATTTCGAAAACATTCATAAAATTTGAGGTTGACCATCATATTTGGGAAACTTTTGATGAAAAAAAAAAGTTAATTGGATCAAAAGCTTTCTTAATGCAGGAAAGCTTTTTTTATCTGATTACTTTAAGATCGAAAAAGAGTAAGGATTTCATATTCAAAAACGAACAAGAGCTAAAAAAAATAAAAACGAAATGTAGGATATTTGAGAATACACAAACAAAATGTTTGAATTTATTAATTAAAATTATTTTTTTAAAATGATAAAAGCTTTCTTATGGATATTTGTAAATTTGTTTAGTTTGAATAATTTTTTTTTAAATATAAATTAAATTTTCTATTAATTTAGCGTATTTAAGTTATATTAAACGAAAATAATATACGTCAATTAAAATAAGTTAAATAAATCATTCAGCTTACTTTTATTTTATATTCTTTTAAATTATTTAACAAAAAAATAATTTTTCTCAATGAGAAACTGCTGTTATTTTATTAACAAGGCTTTAAAATTGGTCCTTTTCTAAAAAGTAAATTTTAGGCAAACGGTTGATGCTAGCAAAAAACTGATATCATATTCTGAAAGAGCATTAAAAATTGAGTAAGTTAGTTAAAAAAAAAAGAGCGGGTCCGTGTGAAAAAAAGGTGGTGCGCTTTTCTAATAAATATAAAGTTATTAGAAAAATTACTATAACAATTAGCTACGTACACTTTTAGGGTATCATTATGAAGCTTTTTTGACGCTCTTTCATATGAATTTAAAAGTCTGAAAATATTGAAAAATGCGTTGTTTATCGTAAAATGGGGGATGCGCTTTTTTCAAGGATCCTTTTAAAATAATAAAAAATTTCCTAAATGAAAAAAACAATGATTAAAAAAATATTTATTTAAATTTTTGTGGCTTTTCATAAATCAAGTTAATGTTATCAAATTTGATTGTACTAAATCTTAGGACCAAATTGTAAACAACGAATTTATTAGATATTCTTGAAAATATATGTTTAAATGTCTTCTCAACACCCCTGGTATTTGACCCACCTTCAATTACAGTTCTGCTATGCTACGATATTTTACCATATTTTAAGTAAATTCATCATCATCATCGACCGGGCTTTTTAGGCTCGGTAATCAATTTGTTCCAACTTTCTTTATCGATGGCATGCTTTGTGATTTCGGCTGGTGTTAACTTTACTTTATTATCATTTTTTTAAAACTTCGATATTTGTTCAATACATTGGGCCGATGGTCTTCCAATTTTGTTTCTTTCGCGAATCTTTGCTTGATACAATGCGTAAATATTTGCCGGTTCTTCTGGAGGCATTCTTAAACAGTGACCACTAAATTTCAATTTTCTTTTTCTTATTTCTTCAATGATTGGTCTCTGTTTTACTTTTCTATAGAGTTCTTCATTTGTCATATGTGTCTCCGACTGTTTCACTCCACATATAATTCTGTTAAAAGTACTTACAAGACAATTTAAGGTATCTGAACTCGTCTCAGTTATAGTCCATGATTCACATCCATAGAGGAGCACAGGTATACATGCTGCATTGAATATTCTCATTCTGAGTTTTAAATCTATTTTAGAAGAAGTAAGGATGTGTCTAAGCTTTTCAAACGCCGCCCATGTTAGGCCGATTCTCATCTCAATATCTTTCTCACTTGATCTAATGTAAGATCCTAGTTATTTGAAGTCTTCAACCATAGAGATTTGATGACCATCATGAACGAGAGGGTCGCTTTTTACGGTATTAAAAATCATTTGAACAGTTTTTTCAGCGTTTATTAACAGTCTCACTTTCTTAGCGTTTTCACTATAACTATTTAGCTGCTCTTGTGCTTTCTTTCTATAATTTTCGAGCAGTGCAATATCATCTGCGAAAACCAAATCTGATATTTTTCTTTCAATTTGTGTTGATGAGTTTCTTAACTTTCTAATACTTTCTTGCTGTTTTCCTTTGTGCGTAAGAAAACCATAGTCTACTTCTGATTTCTTCGTTACGTATTCTACGACTATAATGAAAACAAATGGGGCTAAAACGTCACCTTGAAGAACTCCTGTTGTTATTGGAAGCTCTTTTGATGTTAAACCTTCAAAAAACACTTTTCTTTTAGATGAGTCTTATAAAACTTTTATTGCATCAACTATTTTTGATGGTATACCATAGTGTCTTAAAATAGCAAACATCATTTTACGGTTGATTGAATCAAAAGCCTTCTTAAAGTCGATGAAGGTAATAAAAAAGGGAATATCCTGAATAGTAGCTCCGACAATTATTCGTCTTAAGATGTTTATTTGCTGGATACAGCTTCTTCCTGTTCGGAGCCCTTCTTGGTTTTTACGTAGGATTTTGTCGATCGGTTTCTTTATACGATTTAGTAAAACGTAAATTATCGTAATCTAAAAAACGGTATTTATCTTAAAATTACCATAATTATCGGAAATTTTCGATAAAACCACAATTTACGCAATGTATGGTAATTCATCGTATCATAGCAATACTGTATTTGATCTTTATTTCTTATTTTTTTGTTGAAGATTTAAAAAATAAGACAAATTTTATTGGTCGTTATCTTTGTTCTTATTGTTTACTTAAATAAAAAGCTACTTATTATCTATGGTAAACTAATTTTTAACTAAGACGCTTATCAGTTTTTTTTAATTTTAATCGCGGTTTTTGTAACATCAAATTTGATTTTAATTGCAGAATCTAAACTTAAATAACATTCAAATTAAAAATCAATTTTTTAATAGAATGCAAAAAAAATTTTAAAATTTGGTTTTAAATTTCTTTTTTATTTGAATTTAGATACTGCGTTTGAATCAAATTTTTTCTTTTTTATATCGACCATTTTTTTCTACAGTACAATCCGAAACAAAGTTAACGAAAACATAAACAATGTTTAAACAGAACATACACAGAACCAAAACATAAACAACACAGAACAGAAACAAAATCAATACAAAACCATTTTAAATGTTTCTGTTTCGGTTTGGTTTTGTTTTGTGTATGTTCTGTATAAACAGTGTTTAAACAGGTCGTTATCTTTGTTTTGGATTGTACTGTAATATTGGTGATCGAATAGTTCGAGAAGAAAAAGTTCTCTTTAACTAAGTAATTTTGAAATTAATTCAAAATCACAGTAACTTTGTACTATAAAAAAGGACTTTATTTGTTTTTATTTTATTTTCTTTCTTATTTATTCTATAAAAATTAATGATATTCATAAAGAAAATAAATCATAAAATTTTTTTCCTTTATTAAATTTGATTAGAAAAAAAAAGTAATTATTATTTATCAAAAATTGAAAATGAATTTTTTGTTTGAAAAGATATTTTTTTATTAAAATGTTTTATTTTTGCGCATTTAAAAAGTCAATACTTGAATTACATTCAATGAGTTCAAGCTAACATGATGAATTTTAAATCTAAAATAATTTCAAGCCAAAACCATCGATCCAATGTTATAAAGGCCCTAATTTTTCGACCTTACACTTAATGGTTTTAATGTTTAAAAAGCTAAAAAAAAAGCGGTTAAAAAAGGTTTTTAATATTTTTTTCATCCCCCATTTTTCTGATAATTGTCAAATAACTAATTTAAATTTTAAATATTAATATAACAATATAATTTGAAATCTAAACTTTACAAGAAAGATTTTTTAAATATTCCAATGTTTGAATCTCATATTATATCTCAGCTTTTAGTCTATGTAAATGATACGAGATCTTCTGAGATTTCATGTGAGATGTTTACAAGGATTCTAGATAAGTTTTTTTTTGAATATTTTTGATTTAATCAATTCAAATTTAAGTTATGATCTAATATCTAAATTGTAAAAATAGTCGACAATTATTTATCTTACAGGCCCAATAGCTTATCGGGATTGAAATTATAAAATTTTTTTCTTTTTTCTTGGTAAAGGTGTTTAATTTTCATTTAACTTTTAATTTATTAAAAAAAAATATTTTTAAAGGAAAAAATTCGCTTTTAAGATATTAAGCCTAATTAAAGATGTTTAAAAAAATTAGAATCTTTTTATTTCCAATTTGGTTGGTTATTTCAGTGCATGGTATCATGATATTAAGTATCAGTTTAAAAAACAAATTTTTAAAATATTAATTTAGCTAAAATTTTTTATTTTAAAGATGATTCATTTATCAAAATAACTAATCAAACTCTCAAAAAACATTTTTCATCTTCTACAATTTTGAATGAGATGTTTCAAGTTCAGAAAAGTGTTGATTGTTTTAAACTCTGCTCACGTCGAAATAGCTGTGAATATTTAAAATACCAATCAAAAAATTGCTCTTTGTATTTGTCCTTATCATTTAATGAGAATTTAGAAGATGGTAATTTTTGGTATAAATATAATAATGATATGATTTTTGCTAATTGTACAACCTCAACTAGCACTGCGATTTTAAGTAAACCAACTTTAAAAATATTTTTTATATCTTGATTTCAGATATTGACAATAAACAATTGGATCAAATTATTGAAACTTCGGACAACTGTTAAGAATTTGCTAAAAATATCCAGAACTTCGGATGTTCGGATATTCCATTTACCAAAGCTTCCGATATTCGGATATCTAAAATTAATTAAAAATAATTTTCAAGATTAAAGCCCGTAATACTGTTGCAAGTTTAGGATATTTTTTAAACCTTTTGATTTTTTGCCAGCCCAACTCCCTCCGTACAACAACGGAATTTAAACAAAACCGCATGATGAGGGCCATCAAATCACCGAATTCATTTGTCGAGTACAATAGACTTTGAATTTTTTTTTCATAAAAATAGTAAAAATAAAATAAATGCAATTTTTTTTTTTATAAAGAATGAAAAAAAGTTTCGCGTTTACCATTAAATTTAATTTAAAATTATTATTTAATTTTTGCCTTTACCTTAATTTTAGTTTTTTATTTTTGTAAAGGTAATTTTTCGCTATTGACTACAAACTACCCAGTTTCAAACTTGACAAATTTAGGCTTTCAGATAGTTTATGATCAATTTTATTCAAATAGTACAATTTATTCAGATCTAACACTAATCAGGAATTATTGTAATTCAAACTCAATTTTGTGCGCTGGTGGAGGTCTGGCTAATTCAGATATTTTATTGTTGGTTGCATGTGGAAATTGTTATCAAATATTGTCAAATACAACCAAGAATTCACCTAAATTAGTCGGTTCTGTTTATTGGTATATGACACTTGATTACAGCTTTGGATTTTCTCCTTTGAGTACAATCAATCAGAATAGGGTTGATACTTATAGTTTATCAGATCCATTAAGACTTTCATGGTTTATTGATTCATATTCTGGTGGTTGGAGGCTTGGAACCATAACTGATCTTTTTACTAGCACCATGTACAAAAAGTTTTTACTTGTAAAAGTTTAGTCAA
This sequence comes from Brachionus calyciflorus, assembly GCA_002922825.1. Taxonomy (NCBI): domain Eukaryota; kingdom Metazoa; phylum Rotifera; class Eurotatoria; order Ploima; family Brachionidae; genus Brachionus; species Brachionus calyciflorus. The sequence continues at coordinate 822,206 of NTPY01000418.1, forward strand.
TTTTATATATCAATATAAACTTTGACTTTAAAATTAAGATTTCTAAATAAAAAAACTGAAAAAAAATTGTTATTTTATTTTATGGTTATGAAATTAGCCTAGTGATGAACCAAAATATGTAAAATTAAAGCTCATTTTTAATTTTCTTTTTTTTCAACAAATTTAAATACGCAATTATTTGCATACTGATTTTTTATGAGCAAATCTTTTTTCAAAGCGTAGCTTTATAATTGTATAGAGACAAAAAGTAAGACATTAAGAATTTCATCTAAAATATATATTTGGAAGAATAAAAAATTAAAAAATGAAAATTAAAAGTTTCTGTAATGAAAAGGGAGTTTGAATATAGCTTGATGTTGGAAAATAGAGTTATCCAGATAAAAGTAGGGTCGGACTAAAGAGTGAAGACTGTAATACCTAAAATTGATTTATATCAATATTCTGGTGTCAAAACAAAAAAAAAAGGGCATTTTTTAACTAAACCCTTTTTTTCCTGTTTGCGCAAGTAAACGCAGCCAATTATTTTTTATTTTAAAAAGTGAAATAATCAGCTTTATTTCATTACATTTTAGTAAAGAATACATAAATTAACTTTTTTTTTTCAATTTTTACAGTGGCTGTGAGTGGTATAATAAAGGGTCAGCTCTAAACCATTAAACATTTGATAATTAGCATCTTTAGATGCCGATTTAAAATCATAAAAGTTTTTTTAAAAGAATCAAGTTTTCATTTTTACAGGGTTATTATCAAATGATAAATTTTCTATTCTTTTTTCTATCCATTTTTCATAAGATGTTTTAGTTGAATCATTCACTTTCTCATTATTTCTGTTCGAGGCACTATAGACCATGTTCCAAAAAAACAGCATGAGCGTCAATGTCACTTGAACGATTTATATCTTTTTCGGCAATATTTAGAAAACTTACTTCTTCTTCATTTAGCTTAGCCTCATGACCAAATGAACCATCCACTGGAAAAAAAATTAGTTAACTGATTATATGATGACCAAGTGTTTGAAATAATCTTTGTCTCAGGTTCTACAATATCTAAAATAAATTTTAACAAAAATTCTTTTCCCTTTTCTATCTTTTACAACCTGAAAATGAGCTTTACCAACTGAACCTCGCTCAACCAAAAAGTAAATTTTTTTAAAAGCAATACAAGAATATATCAGATATAGAAATATCTTTTAATTCTTGACTTTATTTTCTTTGAGTGTATTTTGGTCTATGCTGTTTCAATTAGCTCAGTTTTTTTGAAGAAATTGGATAAATCAAATAAAAATTACGGAGGTTATAAAAGGCATGTTAAAGTTTTTTGATTTTTTGTTTTTTTTGTTTTTTTTTTGCAAAGCTTTTAAAGCTACTTTGGACGGTAAAAAAAATTATTGCCTATTGCAACAAAATTTGCTGCACCTATTGGCCAAGTTCAAAAATTTGTGCAATTTTTATTGCGTATTTAATTTTGTTTTTTTTAGTGCTGTGCAAATTTGCAGAAAAAAAATTTTAATTGCAAAATTGCAAAAATCAATTAATTAGCTGCAAATATGCGCACTTTTTTTTTACCGCTCAAAGTAAAAAAAAACAAAAAATCAAAAAACTTTAACATTCCGTTATAAAAAAATTTTTAAATTTGTGCTGTGGTTTGTTGAATTACTACTCATAATAAGTTCAAAAAAATTTAAAAAAAAATTGTTATCTAATTTTTTTTCTTTAACTGAGTTCAAAAACCTAATTCTTGATTTTGTATTTCAATTCGTAAAATTTGTAATTTGTAAAATTAAAAATGATTTTGTTGATTTTTACGCTTTAATATTAAACATTCATTGATCATTTTAAGATTCTTGATATTGGTGAAAAGATACATAATGGTATAAAACGCCTCATCACCTTTAATCAACCAACCAAAATCTATCTTTTAAATGGTTATTTAAAAAAACATAATGGGATAAAAATAAAATTATTAAAATATTAATAAATAAAAGAAATTTTGTAGATATATCAAAGTTTTGTCTGAGAAAATTGAAAGAAAATTGTTCAAAAATTTCTATCAAATTTTCTGTAAAGATACTACAAAATTTCTCTAAAAAAGTAAAGACTGGGTTGTACAAATTATTTTTTTATTCTAGTTTTTGTATGTACCGTGTAAATTTTAAATATTTTAATTTTTTTTAAGTATTGCATTTTTAATTTTTTGTTTCAAATTACTTTTTTTAAATTTTAAATTTTTAGTATAAATATGTTTGTCTTTTCATTTTAAAATCATCATTTTTTTCAATAAATAAAATTACAAATAAAATTTTGTTTTTTATTCAATTTTCCTTTCAACTGGTGATGTTTTTCAAGTAATTTTTCAATTGTTTGGTTAGTGGTTTCTCGGTTGACTAAATAAAAGGAAAGCTTCTGGAATACGAAGTACTCTATAATAAGAGCTTTTGAAATATAAAATAGAAATTTTTTAGTCTGAAGATAGATTACCCGAGTAATTTAATTGTTCCCAAACGTATAAATTGCGGTACTGAATGAGAATCGAAAGTTTGGTAAGGTCTCATCCGCGCTTAGGAAAATTAAGGTATCTGAATCTGATTTAGTTACAGTAAGTATCCATTTAGCGCCAGTAAGGTCTTACGTCATAACATAAATGAAAGTTTCTTTTTAGTAAAAGGCTGTTGTCTGTAAACATTATATTGAAATATTTATTTTATATTAATTTGTACTATGAATCGAGTTACGTACTTCATGTCTATTTATTTTACTTTCTTTTTATTATTTTATGTAAAAAATATGGGCGATTTGAAGTTAGGACTCAATTCACAGATATCAAAACATCAATTCAACATTTAAATAAAAATAATACATTTTTTATCCAGTTTAATTTAAAAAGAAAGGTTGTAGATTGTTCTACACTTAATTTAGAATCATTTGAT
>NTPY01000418.1:825614-847668 GCA_002922825.1 Brachionus calyciflorus
TATTAATCACTTGTTTTGATTTTAAACGAAAATTAATCAATTAAAAAAACATCAAATGGCTTTTTTTTATACATTTTAATTTTTGATTTAAAACAATTTTAAAAATGAAACTTGAAAAAAAAAATCCAAAACTTTCAAATCGTGTTAAGAACACTGTACAAGATGTTCTATTATCTTCAACAAGCCACGGCTTACCAAATATAATTAGAGCAAACAATAAGCCAGTCAAATTAATGTGGACATTTTTCACATTAATTTCCACTGGTTTATGTGCTTACATGATAACTCAAAGTTTTATTAAATACTTTACTTATGAAGTAACAACAAAGACTCGTATTAAAAACGAGTTTATGTCCATATTTCCAACAGTCACAGTTTGTAATTTAAACTTTTTCACATCGGAGGCCTCGGTTAAATTTATTAAATTAATCGAGAAAAATTATACGAACTTAGATAGTCCATTTGGTGATAGTTTTAATTTATATGCCAAAGCTGTACTAAGTAAAAATAATATTTCAAATAATGATTTGTCAATATTTGGTGACAGTCTAGAAAAATTAATAGTCAATTGCCTCTATATTGGTCCGGAGTGTAATATGAGTCAAATTAGATTTTACAATCATCCAAATTATGGAAATTGTTTTACTCTTAATTCTGGTTATGATCAAAATGAACAGCCAATACCATTGTGGACTACAGTTGTAGCTAAAAGATATCTTGGTCTTAAATTAGTCTTGAATGTAAGTGTACCAGATGAAATAAAATATTTAACTAGTTCAATAGGTGCAGTTGTGATTATACATAATCATACAACAAATCCGTTTGAATTAGAAGGTATAAGTGTTGCACCTAGAATGGAAGCTAGTATAGGATTGTCAAGGACATTTTATTCATCAGTTCCAAAGCCATTTAGTTCATGTGATGGTAATACACAAGATCCTAAAGCTTATAATAGTGAATTATTCAATTTAGTTCATTCAAATACAAGAGGGTACAGTCAAATGCTGTGTGCTGGTTTATGTGCACAACGTTTAATTATTAACGAATGCAAATGTTATGTAGCTAATTTTCCTTCTTTTTTTGACACAAAAACAGCGTGTTCACCAATTGATTTATGCGTTTATAATCAATATAATAAAATAATAAATACGAATTATATTGATGATGTTTGCCTAAAAGAATGTCCTTTAGAATGTGAGGGAATGAATTTTCAGAAGACAGTTACTCTGAACGTAACATTTCGTAACACAATGTCACAAGACGCAATATTACGCACTATTACGTAATATTACACAAAATTACACAATGTTACGGTTATCGGTTACGTAATGTGACGTAGCATTACTTCATGTTACGATGAAAGACGTAATTTATTTTTTTGTGCAGAAAAACTGGTTTTTAAAAAAAATCGCGTAACATTACGTAACATAACGTAACATTATGTTCTTAGTGTAATCCTGCGTAACATTAAGTAACTTAACGTCACAGAAAGTAACTTTGCGTAACAATTAGTAAATTAAGTATAGAAAATTTTTTTTATGTAAAAAATTATCTATTTTTAAGTGAAACAGATAAAGGATCCATACAGGGATTACCAATATGCTTCAAACCGTAAGTTAAACATGTAAATCTTTCTAAAAATAAGGTTCTTTATGAAATAATAAAAAACTAACTAATTTCTACACAACATACTAAATGCTGTACGGATCCCTTCTCTGTTAAAATTAATTTTTTACATAAAAAAATTTTCTATACTTAATATACTAATTGTTACGCAAAGTTACTTTCTGTGACGTTAAGTTACTCAATGTTACGCAGGATTACACTAAGAACATAATGTTACGTTATGTTACGTAACATTACGTAACAAATAACCGTAACATTGTGTAAATTTGTGTAATATTACGTAATAGTGCGTAATATTGCGTCTTGTGACATTATGTTACGAAATGTTACGTTCAGAGTAACTTGACGTCATGTTACGTCATTTTACGTCGCATTACGTAATATGACGTCACATTGCGTCCGATACGCAATGAGACGTGATGAGACGAGTGTGTCACAACGAGTAACATTACGTAATATTACGTCATATTACGTCGCGCTGCATGGTACGGGCCACCAGTATAGAAAACGTCTTGGAGCTAAAAAATAGAGAAAAAATAAAAATTTCAGCATAAATTCTTATTCAAAAATCTAGCTTAATAATCTTAACAATTTTTTAAAATAAACTGCAGACACTATTCGTCATTAAAACAATCAAGATTATTTCAGAATCGTGAAAAAAATAAAATAAAGCGCCAAAATTTAAAAGAAATCGGATGTTGATTATTTAAATCCTCTTAAAATTTGGAGATTTAAAAAAACAAAAATAAACGGCACCATTTGAATTAAATAAAACAAAATAATTTAAATAGAAATTTAAAATTTTTGAGAGATTCTCTAGATAATTTGAACCAGAATTATTTTTAAAATTATTTTATTTCAAGTCAACTCGATATAATCTCTCTCTCTCTTAGCCTTTTTTTAAAAATTTTTCATATTTTTGGTTATATTAATTAAATTATTTATTACACATACCTTTTTCTTTTTCAAAAAAGATCATATAATTGGTGAAAAAAATCGTCTTATTTTTTTTATTTCAAAAATTTCAATTCGTTTCTAGTCTTTTGTTAACAAAAACTTGTCGACTTGAAAATTAATTCAGTCGAAAAAAGAAATAAATGACTAAATTTGTTCTCTCTTATAATCCAAAAATAAATGGGTATTTGATGAATTATTATTCAAAAAAAAAATTTAGTTAAAAAAATGATGTGACATACGGACTAGATCAAAAAGCATTCAATACGGTTTTACGGCCATACAAAGACTTTTTACCCCAAATTATTATCCTCATAGATAATGAATATTTAAATTCTTTGACTGACTAATAAATTCCTTTAAAAAAAAACTTTTGCAAAAGATAATCATATTTTTAAAATCAGCATACAAAGCCCTTTAAAATGATATATAATTTATTGTTATATAATCTGTTTTGAGAAATTCTATTTTCACCGGTAAATGATTTCGAAATTCTTCCGCTTTAACCGTTCAAGGACATAATTTCATCTAGTTTGAATATATGTTGTCTAAATTGTACATAATTGAAAAGCTCTTTAAAGGACGAACAAAATTAGATGGACTTTATAATTTAAAAGTCTGTTTAATTTGTTTAGAAAAAGGAATTTTCATGAACTTTCATGAATAGGGGTGCACTATTTACTTTACTTTACTAGTAAATGGTAAAATATTACTTTATCAAATTTTCTTTTTAAGTAAATTAAGTAAAGCATAAATTTACTTTTACTAGTAAAAAGTAAAAAAAGAATTTACTTTTGTTAAAGTAAATTTGAACAAAAAAATTAAAATTTTTTGTAACAAAGTTATTGGTATTTTTAATTGAACAAAAATTTCATTGGAAGCAATAGGTACTAAGATAGCTGTTTTTTTTTGCAGTTTTTCTTCAAATTTACTTTGAAAAAGTAAATTCTTTGTTTAGTTTTTACTAGTAAAAGTAAATTTATGCTTTACTTAATTTTCTTAAAAAGAAAACTTTGTAAAGCATAAACTTTATTTTACTTGGTAAAGTAAATGAAAGTAAAGTAAATGAGGCAGCCCTATTCATAAATATTATGTTATGAATATCATGAATTTTCAGGGCAAAGTAAAATTTTTGTTCATTTTTCAATTTTCATTTTTGCTCAAAAAATTTAAATACGCAATTACTTGCACGCTGAAATTTTAAAGAGCCAATCCTTTTTTAAACACATTAAAAAATATTATTTGAAAGCTTTTAATAAAAAGGATTAGCCTTTTAAATTTTCAGCGTGCAAGTAATTGCGTATTTAAATTTTTTGAGCAAAAATGAAAATTGAAAAATGAACAAAAATTTTACTTTGCCATTTTCAGGAATATTCTTGAATAAATTTGAAGCGAAATGAATATTCATTTTTGGAACATGTGAATGGCCATGATAGTAGCTATGAAATATGTTGACGAAATCACGAACAGAAACACAACATTTATCGAACAAAAAAAAATTATTTTTAAAATGATTTTAAATTTAATTTCCCAATAGATCACTCTACCAAATATCATTATTTTATTTAATAAGAGCTCATCACTAATTTCAAACTGATTAATTTTTTTCCATATGCATTTCTTTCTTCAACATGATTCATAAGGCTTAATCAATTTCTTTTCGAAAAAGTACAAATTAAAACAAAAATTTTTTTTTAGATGAAATCAAAATGTTTTTAAACACGAAAAAATTCTTTCCTCTAATAATTTCATTTTTAATTTTCAAACCTATTTATTTTCAAGACATAGTTTTAAATAACGAAAAGGTCTGTAGCCCAATGAAAGGAAAACAAAAAATTCTAGAAAAAAGACAAGAATTATTTAGTTCTTTTCTAACTATTAAAATATTTAATTTTAACCGCTTTGACATATTAAACTTTGAATGTTTTAATTTAAATAATTATTACTATATTTTAAATTTTATACCAAATAATAAAAAATTAGTATTTGATCAAACATTCAAATTTAAAGTGCCGGAACAAGTCCTAAGCAACGGAATAGAATTAGAATTTACTTATATAAAAGCTTTTGACTTAAATATAAACGTATTTCCTAATCAAACTGTAAATGAACTAAACATATTTTCAATTGGATTTTTTTATTCAAACTTTAAAGTAATTTCGAATGGTTCTAAATTATGTCTCACTAATTCAACCCAAAGCCCAGATATTTTTCAAGATGTACACACAGTAGGTTTCGGTTTTTCAGTAAGATATTCTAGAAAAACATGTCCGTTAGTATTTTCTAATTCTAAAATTAATTTTCTTCAATTTTATGGTCTTTCAGATACATTTCTTAAAAGAAATCACCTTGGATTTTTATCTTTAAATCAATCACTAAACAGTGGGATTACAAGTATTTATTTTAATTCATATAAAATTGATTTAGATAGTCAATTGTTAAGTCAAGATATATTTAAAGAATCTCTCTATTTGAAGTTGTACGGATCATTTAATTTTATAGAGAAAAATTCCATTTTAAAATTGGAAAATCTTGTTTATATAGAATTATTTATAGATAATTTACAAGATTTTTTATATAAAAATTATAATTTATTAGGAGAATTTGTGACAAATAGAGAGGATTTTACTCGAATTATTCAAATAAAAATATCGGATGATTACCAATTTCCAGATGAAGATTTTTGTTTATTCAAAGATTTTTATATTTCAAGTTCAACTTTTGTTTTTGTCAATGCACCGTCTTTAAAATGTACAAATACATTGAAAATGCTTATGAGAAATAGCGATTTTACAGATAGAATTTTAAATTTTACTTTAACCTATCGAGTTTATTTGAGTGAAAAATCGTGTTCAATGGATCAAAATGTAGAGAACATTTTCATAAATGCCTTATCTATTAATTGTGAGAAAGCAAAAATATACAAAAGCAATTCAAAAATGTCCTACAATGACATAATTTATATTTCAGAGATTTTAAATTATATCACAATAATAATGATACCTATAATTAGTATCATAACTATCATTACCAATATAATGAATTTAAAAATTTTAAATAATATTAAACCAAATGAAAGAACAGCCTCCAATAAACTAATGAAATTGAATAGTCTAATAAACTTGATCTATTCTGTTATTTATTGTACTCATTTAATAAATAAATGTATTTATGTTAATGGTATATTTTGCTCAACTATACTTAGAGAAAAGGCTACTCAACTATTTGAAATAATATTTGTTGAATTTTTTCTGAGCTTATTAAAGATATGGTCGAATGTCTTAATCATAGGTATATCATGGCTAAGATTAAGTCTTTTGATTAAAGATGAATTTTGGGTTAAAAAGTGCATCAAATTTCAGAGACAAAAAAAGGCTAAAATCTTGGCTAAGTTTTTATTTTTGATTAGTATTTTAATTTCAATCGATAAATTGTTTATTGTTCGTGTAAACGAGAACTTTTTCGTTACAGACGAAAATTATTATGAAGAATTTCCGAATAAAAATAGTTTTATAAGTGTTTTGTATAGAGATATTAATTCCAAGCAAGGTAATAAAAATGTTTTATTTACCGGTAAAATTTCATATATTTTTTATTTATTAAATTTTGTTAATTTTATTCTCAATGATTTATTTATTTATTTACTAATGTTAATTATTGATTTAATAATGGTTTACTATTTGAAGAAGCATATAAAAGCTAAAAAAGATTTGAGAAAAAAATGTAAAACTGATAACAAATTTAAAAAATCATTGGAAAATTTAGAGTCCAAAATTTCAAGTACTGTGATTGTAAATTTGTTGGCTGTTTTCATTTTGAAATCATTTCATTTTTCGATAGCATTATTTATTCTATCTAAAAAATTGCTTTCTAACATGAAAGATGAACTTAATATTTGTTTTTATTTTAGTAGAATATGCTCAAATGTTCTTGAGCTTAGTGAATTATTCTATTTTGCATCAAATGCGTACACAATTGTTCTTTTTTGTAATTTAAACAAAAATTTCAAGCAATCATTTGATAATATTTTCTATGTGAAAACCACTACAATAAGGAATTAATGGGAATTTTTAAATTTTTTCATTAAAATTCATTAATTAAAAAATACTAATTTACACTTATTTCACACCAGTCCTCTTTTCTCGAATGATCTTTAAAAGCCAAATCATTATAGAAAATTTTTGCATAATATAAGTTTTGATATGGCATGTTTTCTTTATTTTAAATTCAAAAAGTCGTCTTATTTGAATGAATCAACATTTTGAAATAATTTTTTTTTAATTAAAAATTACTCAGTTACTCTTTCGAACTACAAATTAAAACTAACTTGAACTTTTTTTTTTCCTTTCCTCTTCCTCAACTCTTTTCTGTTCCTGAGAAAGGAAAGGTTTCAAAAAAATACGTTATAAAAAATTAGTTTTTATTGAATGTGTTCTTCAGAGGAAGAGGAAAGAAAGAGTAGAAGAAGAGTCTACTTCCTTATCGTCAGTTCTCAACCAATCCTTTTGAAATTTTGGATAAAATCTGAGATTGACTTATTTTACAGCCAAAAAAATCAGTATCCTTTAAAAGACACACCTTAAAATTTTTTCAAAAGTTACATCGGGTGTAAATCGGGAAATTTTTTCTTTTAAAATATTCCTCATAGTCTAAAGCCCCTGGAAACTTTTTATTTTTATCAGGCGAAATTTTTTTGTATTAGAAAAGTGAACCCAAAGGTTTTTACAATTGATACACCCTGAAACACCCTATCAAATTATATGAAACACCCTTTCACACCCTTTTGATTCTGATAGAGAAGCTCAAATTTTTTAATTTAACTCTAGTAAGTTTAACTGTGAGAATGACTTATGCTTATCGGAGCTTGAAGGATAATCTTCTAAAAAGGTCTAGGTATATAAATGCTAAGATCGTGAATTTCAACTTTTTTCGAAAACTAAAAAACCCCCTAAAATTACTAAACTCACTAGAGTTAAAATTGAAAACTAAAAACTAACTAGTGTGTATTTCCAAGGTCTTTTAAAACCGTTTTTGGGATTTTTATCCAGTTTTCCTAAATCGGAGGTTACCAGGAATATTTTTCCCAAACATAATTTGAGCTTCTCTTTCAGGGTTCACTTTTCTTATACATACAAGTTTCGCCTGATAAAAATCTTTTAAAGGATACCGAAAAATCAGTACACTTGAACAAGATTTTATTGAAAAAATGCCTTCTGAATACAAAGACTTCCATCAGTTACCCTTGAGAACAGAATCATAGCTGTTAAGATGAGCAAACAAGTAAAATCGTTTTCAGCTATTGAAAGAGAGTTAAATAAGGCCAAATCTTGCATTAAAAGAATAGTTGACCGGTCCAAAATCGCTGTCAAAAAACCTTTCGGAAAAGCATATTAAAGATAGAAAAGCGTTTAAAATAGTAAAATCGTCGCCATTGTCAAAATAAAAACAAGTTATTTCCAGTAACGAGATGAAAATTGAAGTCGACAACCGAAAAAATCAAATTTGCATCCGTAGGACGACAGCAGAAAAATCGAACCAAGATTGTATCATTAAGCGTACTAAACAAGGAAGGCAAAATAAAGTTTTATTACTATTTCTATTTACAATTTAAAAAAAAGGAAGTGGTTCGATATGGTGCTTTTTGAGTTTTTATGGACATGGAATTCATTGCATATTCGAGACAAAATTGAATGTAACAAAGAGCCTTAGAAGGAATGTTCAAATTTTCTTAAAGAAATATTAATTCACCTTACTCACTTTTGAAAAAGAATTGGCCAAAAATGAGACCAGAAATTTGAAATATAATTTAAGAAATGAAGACAAAACAATTTAATGTGGCTCAAAAACAATGAGTGGTGGGAGGACATTTTAATATATCTTTTGAAGATAACCGAAAAAATTCGTTGTTAGTATATTAGTAAATATTAAGTTGTGAAAAGTTATCGAGTTGTAAATTCAAATTTCTATCTTTATGTGAATCAAAGTAGTTTCAGTAAAAAACATAACTCTTTTTCAGATAAAAAAAAATAAAATTTATTAAGGGTCATAAAAGCCATTTTAAGAGGATCAGAGAGCTGAAGAAAAAAACCCGTTTATTCAATTAATAGACTTGACGAAATAAAATTCGAAAAAGCATGCTTAACATTGACTCATTTATTTTTTATGTTTTATTTAGATAAATATTTGAATTTTTGATTTTCGAATATGGTGATTAAATATTTTATTTTTATCTTTAAAAATTTGTTTTTCAAATTTCTAAAATTTACACAAGAACTAAAATTATTGACAAAAATTAGATCTTTAAAAAATTGAAAAAAATTTCTTTAAAAATAATCTAAAAACATTTAAAAGTTTTTTCTAAAAGTAGCCTATCTAAATATTTTTTTCTTAAATTTTGCAAAATAGTTCTAATATGGTTAAAAGTTAAATATTTAAAAGCCTAAATGAATTTTTTAAATCTAAATTCTATTTAACAAAGTTAATTGACGAATTTAACTCACAAATATTAAAAAATCCCTCGAATATTTGATATTTAAACCCTAAAATATTCAATTCAAATTTTTCACAAGAAAATGAAGTCGAATCTAATAGTGGGAATATTTTTTATTTTAGGTTAAGACAGAAATAATTCTATTTAAAAATTTGATTTTTAAAACTTTATTTTATTTAGCCTTGTCATTTCAATTATCAAATGCGCTAAAATGCTATACATGTGAATTGGGAACATGTTCATCTACAAATTTCGGAAAATTGATTGAATGTTCTAATTCATCAACCGCTTGCCACAAATTATATTTTAAAATTGGAATGGAAAATATAGAAAGAGGTTGTACAACATCATGTATTCAATATGATACTGGAACTCATTCTGGTAATACTGCAAAAGAAACTTGTTGCTATACCGATGGATGTAATAATTCAATAAGAAATGTTTTCAATTCAAAATTTCTTCTCATTTTTATTTCAATTAATTTTTTCACTTTAAAATTTATTTTAAATTAATAAAATAAAATTAAGCTAAATATGAAACGGAATCATTTTTTTAAACAATTACTTATTTAAATAAATTTAAATAAAAACTTTTAAAATTGAAATTAGGCAAAAACAAATGAGGCATTGTAAATTTTGGTACAAAAAAACAGTACAAAAATAATCAAATTTGAAAAAAAATTAAAAAAACATCTCTGCAATGGAAAAAATATGCAACTAAGTGCAACTTCATAAGTTGCAGCTTATAAGAGAGTCTGCAAAATCTCTGCATTCTGCAAAAAAATAAAATTTGAAAGAATAATTTTTTAAAATGAATGTTTAAATTAACAAGGGAGCAAAAGAAAACCAAATTATCAGATTAAAGGCTTTTAAAATGCAAAAGTAAGATAAATAGTTTTATTCCATTATTAAGAAAATTTAGTCATAATAAACCTGTTAAATTTATCTTTAATTAAAGTTTGTTTATTTTTGCAGAATGCAGAGATTTTGCCGACTCTCTTATAAGCTGCAACTTATGAAGTTGCACTAAGTTGCATTTTTTTTCAATTGCAGAGATGTTTTTTTAATTTTTTATTCAAGTTTGATTATTTTTGTACTGTTTTTTTGTAACAAAATTCACAATGCCAACAAATCACAAAATAAAAAAAATTTAGTGTTATAAATTTATCAAAAAATCACATGATAGAAAAACCTAATCACTTATGGAGATAATTCTAAAAGTAGATTTTTAACATACAACCAGATAATTCTAAAAGTGGTTCAAAACATACAAGCAATAAATAAAATAAAGCTAAAAATGGCAAGTTTAGTTATAAAATTATTTTTTATCCGAACGAAAACAAATTTATCGTTAATTACTGTCGGGTCGTCCGAACCTGTCTATTAGAAAACCTTGCTTAACAAACTGAAAAATTGATGGAAGTTGTTATATCTAATTGGAAAAGGCCAAAAATCAATCCAAATTTTAAATTTCATTTCTGGAAAAATTTTTGATTATTTTCAGGTAGCGATTTGCTTAAAAGCTTTTATATGGTCTTTAAGGAACTGATGATCCCGAATAAGCTGAATATCATAGAGAGATATTAATCCAAAATTTCCTAAGGTATCTCAAAACAAGAGATATAAACCCGACGGTAATTAACGCTTTATAAAAATTTTGGTAATTTGCGTGTTAATTACATAAATTAAAAAAAAAAATTTTTAACTAAACTTTATAAATTTTGATATTAATTTAATTTTATATTATTCTTATCTAAATTTGGAGGTTAATTCTATACAAAAAATTAATTTATGATTGGTTTTTGAAGAAAAAGCTTTTTTGATGAATAAAAATATTTTGCATGTTGAAGCAAAAGTGTTTTGCAGAGCGATTTTTGTTGGTCAAAAAAACGGATCTTGTCGGCTATTTGATCTTCATGTTCACCAAATATGTGATCTTTGTCATCTTGCTGGGTTTGTGATCTTTGATGTTGAAAAAACGAGTGATCACAATTTATGTGATCTTTTAAAAAAATCAAAAAAAAATCTGTGATCAATCTTTTATTTTTGTGATCAAAAAAAGATTTTTTCTAATGAGAATGGTTTCTGTTTCCGTTCTCGTCAATTTTTAAAATGTCCCTCTTTCCCATTTTTTCATGAAAGAAAAATTTTCGAAAAATCTTTTTTTGGATACATGTTGAATATTTTTTTAGACAATTTTTTAGAAATTACTGTTTTAATGACTTCAAATCGCTTAGGCTTCTCAAGGAAACAAGATAGATGTAAAATTCTTTTTGCGTTGAAAATCTCATACTTAAATTAACAAAGTTAGGGAGCGACTTTTTAGGAAAAAAATTTTCTCTTAAAATTTTTTCTAATTTTTACTGTAATTTTAATATTCAAACAAATTAATTGAATATTTTAGGTTTTTTTCTACCAGAAAATCTTGTGAATTTTTCGACTCTGATTCAATTATGATAGACTCTGATTCATACAAAAAAAATTAAAAATAGAGTATTGGTTTTGTCTACAAAGGCGAGTTCAAATAATGACCTCGGCAACCTTACATTAGTTTAGATTGATTGCTTTTTTTTCTGAAAACTATATTCATGTTTGAATGTTTTGAAATTTTTTCATATTTGTGAATTTTATGCATGATCATAAAAAAAACTTGTGATCTTTGGGTAATGTGATCAGAAAATTTGTGTTCATCATAGATCACAAACCCAGCAAGATGAGAAAGATCACTATTTGGTGAACATGAAGATCACATAGTCGATAAGACCCAAAAAAACTGAAAAAAAGAAAATTGACAAAAAACTTTAATTAAGGTTAGCAATTTCTCACTCAGCAATCATACATAAAACATTGAGAAAAAAATTATTTATTCTCTTGGTTTCTATAAATATGTTATGAGTTTCCAAAAGAATAGATCATTTATTCATTATAATTTTAATTGGAAAAATATTCAAATTTTTGATTTGCTAGCATGGTGTTTAAATATTTTTTTTTAAATTTAAAAACTTGTTTTTTAATTTTCTGAATAAATTGTCGTAAAGAACAAAAGTTTATTGATAAATAAAAAATGCTTTAAAATAATGAGTCACTTTAATAAAATGTTATATCTTATTTATAAACATTTATAAAGTCTTAATACTCTTTACAAATAATTTTTCTCTTTAATTTTGAAAAATCATTCTAATATGAGAGAAATTTTTTTAAATTTTTTTAAGAAATTTAAGTCCCTTGAAGAAAATTAAATATTTGTAAACCTTAATGTATTCTTAAATCTTTATTCTATTTAACAAAGTTAATTGACGATTTTAACTTCTAAATATTTTATATTTAAACCCTAAAAAAATTGAATTAAAATTTCAAGAAAATGAAGTTTAATTTAATCTTGGAAATTATTCTTATTATAGGTAATTGAATTTTTGTATTAAAAACTTATGATTTAAAATTTTTTAATTAAGAATTCGCATTTAAATTATCAAATGCGCTACAATGCTATACGTGTGATTTGGGAACATGTTCATCTACAAATTTTGGAAAATTGACTCAGTGTTCGAACTCTTCAACGGCTTGTCGCAAATTTTACTACAAAGTTGGAAATGAAAATATCGAAAGAGGTTGTACAACCTCATGTATTCAATATGATACTGGAACCTATTTTGGTATGAGTGCGAAAGAAGCTTGTTGCAATACTGACGGGTGTAATAATTCTTTAAAAAATGTTTTCAATTTTAGTTTTTATGTTATTTTTATTCCAATTAATTTTTACGTATTAAAATATTTTTGAATTAATACAATAAAGCGACACAAAAATTTTCACGGCTTTTTTATTTTATTTTTTATTTTACTCAATAAATTTAAATTTTTAAATTTTGTACGGATAACTCATATTTATATAGATCAGTATTAGTCAAAAGTAAAAAATCCAGATAACGTAATTTGGCATTTATTCTTTATGGAATAATTCCCATCGTTACCATGTTATAGCAATTTTTTAAAATTATTTGAGAATATTAGTTAAGTGCCGCTAATTCTCCAATAAATAAAAGTCAATTTTAGCTTTTATTCTAAGAATATTTGGCTATTTTTCTAGAAAAAATAAAATTAAATTTTTTAATTGGAATTTTATTCTAGATTTTTTTTGATTTTATCTAGAAAAATAGCCAAATATTCTTTTTCTGACAAATACCATGATTTTGTTGTCATTTAAATGACAACAAAACATTTTGTTAATTAACAAAATGTTTTGTTGCCATTTAACAATGACCACGTGAACAAAAATTTAAATCTTTAAACAGGCGCAATTTTCTTGAAGAAAATTTAGATACTAAAAAATAATCAATCCTTCTCACGTTAATTTTGACCTGAAATTTGGTCAATGAGTCAAAATTTAGCTTTCGATTTTAAACGCACCATAAATGATTGATTTTAAAATTCTACTTGCCATTAAAAGACAAAAATCAAAAATTAAAAAAGCATATCTCACGGAAATTTTTTTTTTTTGATTTTGAACCTTTTTAAACCAAACCTAATAACATTAGTATTTGTCGGGTTAAACTTTATTCTTCAAAGTTTCCCATATTCCCCATTTAAAAGTTTTTGTAAATGAGTATCAACTGGTCCATTAACATTATATCATAAACTATTACTGAGACATTAATATTTTTATATTGAGCTCCAAGGTTTGTTTTAAGGCATTCTTCAATGAGGTCATTAATGAAAGAATTGTAAAAGAAGGGAGAAAGAACTCTACCTTGTTTTACACCTGTTTCAATATTAAAGAAATTAGAATTTATATTATTATCAAATAAAATAAAAGCTAAGGCTGAATCATAATAAATTTTTAAAAGAATCCAGTAGGAAAGGTGCAATTTATTCAATAATTTAAAGAATAAGCCATCTCTCCATACTTTATCGAAAGCATTTTTAGCTTTATTTTATTCTAATAGCTTAAAAAAATGCAAAGTAAAACTTGCATTTATTTTTTTTTCAAACTTGAGAGAATGAGCAAAATTTACACTTTGCCTTGTAACAAGTGTACAACAAATTCTACCATATGTTTATTCAAGAACTAGAAAAATTCGGCAAAATGTAATTTATTGTACATTTTTACTTTTTTGAGAGAAAAAATAAAAATCTCCAAATCAAAAAATCTAAAAAAATTTTCATTCAAGAAAAGTAATAATAAATTCGCAATTAATTAAAAGGGATTTTCAAAGAATTATCCTTGGTTTTTACAATTTAATTTTTTTAAAACTCCTTTTTAAGTAATTGCGAATTTATTATTACTTTTCTTGAATGAAAATTTTTTTAGATTTTTTGATTTTGAGATTTTTATTTTTTCTCTCAAAAATGTATAAATGTAAAAATATAAAAATGTACAATAAATTACATTTTGCCAAAAATTCTGACTTTTTTTCTATCGATTAGTAAAAGTTGAGTAAAATAAAATAGTAAGAAACTTCAGAGTGCCCGAATTTTTAAGTTAAAAAAATTAAAAAAAAAAATTTTTTTCAAAAATATTTATTAATTTGAATATATTTTCCATTCTGACTTTGGTACATTCTGTAATAACTTTAAATACTTTCTAGAAATAAAAACCCATATTAAACCAAAAATAATTAACAAAATAGTTAATGGATAAAAAGGATCAAATAGAACTTCGCATTGTCCCGTTTTAAACGAATTAATAAAGGTAGTAGAATTTAGTACGCTCATTGTGTCATTTAGTTTTAAATCTAAATTAGGAACATCACATTTTTTAAAAGTTAATAAATTAATCAAAAAAAGTCCACCTGTTCTTGATATATTCGAACCTAAATTAGGCCAAAATGCCAAAAAAGTCATGTATGTACCACCAACGAGACGATCGCTTATTTTCGCATGAAAACTTCCCAAAGTAACATAAGCTCCAAATGCAAAAAATTCATTAATTAAACTCAACAAAAATAGACTTATATAAAACAAAAATGAAAATTGTTTTGTTTCTGTTTTAAACAAATTTAAATTAAACAAAAATATTGAAAATAAACAAATAATTAAAATTTTCAATGCAACAAATCGTCTAAATAGAAACAATGGCTTGGGACCTTTTGTGAAACGAGACAAAATAATAGGTACACATATTAAAATTGGAGATAGAATTATTCTCATTAGACTTAATTTCTCTCTTGAAAAACCATTTTCGACTAATTTTAATCGAATAACGCTTTCTGTCGAAAATGCAAATCGATAAGTTATTACTAATGCTATCAAAATTCGAATAGGTCTAATTAATAATATTTTCCATATTGTTTTATATGTATCCAAGATGGTGGGCTTTTTAGTTTCATCATTATTTAGAATTAAACCATCTGATTCGACTTTGATTCTCTTTTCATTATGCTCATTTTTGAATGCTAGAACAATTAAAGAAACAAGTATTGACAAACTTCCAAATACATAAAATAACACTAAAAATTAGAAAAAAAAATTTAAGTTTTTATTATAAATTAAAAAATTTAGATTTTTTCATTCAACGATGATCACTAAAAAAAGTTAAGTTTTTCGATAGAGATTGCTGTTTTAGCATATAAAAAAATCTTTTCAACGTACACAAAAACTTTTCAGCGAACATTGAAAAAATCAAAACATACATTTTTCTTTTTAACATACAAATTTTTGCGCATTTAAAGGGCGCAAAATTAAATTAAAAATTTTAAGTCGATTTCATTAGTTTTGTTTTATTAAGAGTTAACATAATGTGGGTCAACCTCGTTTTGTGTTCATATGTTCAAAAACTTTGTGATCATCTTATGATCAATGTGTTCGTGATCTTCGATGATCACCAATGCTCGGATCACAAATTTTGTGATCAAAAAAAAACTTTTATGATCACAAAATTCTGAAAATGATCACCAAAAAATTTGATCATAAAAAGAGATTTTTGAACTTTTGAATTTTTTTTGCATTTTCGGTCCTAACAGTACAAAGCTGAAATAAGTTAACGAAAACACGAACCGAAACAAACTGTGTTCGAACAGAAATAGATTTTAGAAAATGTTTGAACACGTGTTGGAAAATGCTCTGACACATGTTGCAAAACTTTCGAAAACGCCGTTAACTTATTTTAGCTTTGTACTGTAAAAAAAAACGTAAATTTTGTTGTCCCTAATTATCTATTTATTTTATACAAGAATAATTGTCAATTGTAAATTAATTCTTTTATTTTAATCTAAGCCACGAAATTTTTAAGAACAAGAATCTTTTTTTAATTCATTTTGGATTACAAATCTTTTATAGAAATAGATAAATCGAAGAAAGAAAAAATTTTATTAAACTTTAAATTGATCACAAAACCGTTATATGATCAAAAAACCTATTAAATGATCACCAAAAACGTATTTTATTTTGATTAATTTTTTTATCAAATTTTTTTTATCACAAACTTTGTGATCCGAGCATTGGTGATCATCGAAGATCACGAACCCAGTGATCATTAGATGATCACAAAGTTTGTGAACATATGATCACAAAACGAGGTTGAGCCCATAATGTTTTCCTTCAAATTTAAAATATAAAATCAATAATTTCTATCCTTTTTCAAAGCGTTTTTCGCTTTTATTTGACCACCTTGTTTAGCTTTGTTTGCAAATTCATCATTTGATTCGAGTTAATTCAAAGCTATTAAATGGCCACAGATACCTGAGCGCACAAAGTACTTGCAGTTTCAACATTGATCTTTCAAATTCAAAAGAAAAAGCTCAGAATTCCTGAAAATGAATTATAAAATTTTTTTTTATATGCTGATCAGAATTTTGTATGTTAAATATTTTTTTATATGTTAAATAGTCGAAGTATGCTAAGAATAAATTTTATGTATGCTGAAAAATTTTTTATGTATGTTAGAAAAGCACATCCTTTTTCGATACCAATTTTCATTTTTCGAAGAAATGAATCAACTAGGTTCGCTAATTTATAGGTAAAAACGAAGCTTACTCATCCAAAGAATAAGGACCAATCGAATTTTAATAATCTGCATACTGGAAATGATTTGAGAAATCAGGAAAACAAACTTATCTGATAGATGAAGACTGAAATATCTATGTGTTATTGCATTAATTTATTTATTTATTGAATAGAATTAACCTCCAATTTTGGAGAAGTAAATATAAAATTAAAGTAAATTAAATTAAAGTAGCGTTTCGAAGGCCACAAGCTGGGTTAGGTAGGTGTTTTACTCAATATAACACCAGGAGATAATTTAGGAACTCATTTGAATTTTTTTGACTCGCACAGGATTTGTACTCTCGACCTTCTGCTTGGACGCCCATGACGGTACCAACTGAGCTATATCCCCCCTATTAAGATATACTGTAAATTAATGCGTAATGAGGATTTTCTCCATTTATGCGTAAAAATTCGAACTTAAATGAGTAAAAAATGTAAAATTGAACAATAGAAATATTTGAAATGTTACGAATGAATAGAGGAAATCCAAAAATACGCATTTTGGCTCATTTTCACTGTTTTTACACATTTATGTGTAATTATTACGCATTACACAATAAAAATTTAAAGTGTAGAGTAGCGAAACTTTTAATCTCTTTTAATTTTTATTCTCTTTTATCTCTATTGTAATTAGCCAACCAAAAAATAATTTTAAATATTGTCAAAAAACCGAAATTGAATTTATTATTAGTTAATTTTAAAGTAGATTCAATTTTTTCCCTAAAATCCGGACACGGACTGACTTTTTTGAACACTAAAGTACAGAATTTAAAAAAAATAAATTTTAAAAATTTAATGCAATTGTTAAAAATTAGAGTTTGCAATCAATTTAAAAATAATTTTTTAGTCACCGCAGAATCCATTACGGCAAGTGTTCTAAATATTGACTTTTCGTTGCATAGGCAAAGTCTTACTTAAAAAGTGAATTCTAGTTTGTTGTGCATTTTAAATGCCAAATCAAAAAAAAGTCGTGTCTTTAAGCTTAATCGAAAGATAAAAAGAATTAAAATCGGTAAAATACCGTCCAATAGTTTTTCTTAAAAATAAATTCAAATTTTCTCCGGTATATCTTTCTTTGTTTGATATTCGTATACGTGTCTGGTCTTTAAAGCTCGTTCCTCGCAATAAAACTGAAATAAGTTAACTAAAACACGAAAAAAAAAACAGAAAAATGTTCGAACAAGAATACAACATTACATTAAATAATTAAACACTTTTATGATGTATTTAATCGAATCGTAGGAATAGCTTATGACGAACACATGTGAATGTCTGGATCAAAATTGGCTAACATGAAGAATGTCTTGAATATATATTCTGACATGCATACAACAGACAATTAAAATTGTGGCTGTGTATCAAAATTCCAGACCCACTATCCAACGAATCGAACAATTGGACTTTTAAAAAGAAATAAAAGTAGAAAGAACAATTTTTTGTTTCACTATCCTTAAAATTTTTTGATCATAATTCACTCTTGAGAGGGTGATTGGCAACAAGAAAAAATTATTCTTGTCTAGATTAAAAATGAATTTTAAACTTGTTGCCATTTAATTTTTTAAGTCGCAATCTATTTATTCTAGAACTCTAATTCAAAAAATAAAATAAAAGTAAAATTTAAATTACCGAAAATGTTACTAGGACTGTTTAAATTTCGTATCGGTTTAGCAATTTTGACTCGATATTTACTAATGAAGTAAATCGCGTCTAAGTGTTAAAATAAATTAATTACTTTTTATGTTAACTATTCCAAAGTCTTGTTGTTTCAAGTTTAGAAATTCTCTTATTTTATTACTAAAATCAACTGATTCAAAAATAAGAAAACCAGCATTGCCTATAAATTGACCTATACCCATTCCCATTGAGTTACATAATGCTTGATAATGAGCATTTCTTCTAAAAATAAAAGAAAAAACCTTATAATATATTTAAAAATTTTTTTGTAATTACTAACTCCATTAAAAGATCAAGCGACCAAGCATCTAAAGCAGTATCTTGTGTAGCACAAAGAAAAACCAAAACACCAAATATCAAAGTTAAAATATAAATATTATTCTTTTTATTCTCTTCATTTGAATCGATTAATTTATTTACATAATTAGCTAAACAAATCATAATTAAACCAGACACAAATTGACAACCAATTACCCATGTTTTTCTACGTCCTATTTTTTGTATGAAAAATCTATCGACCAAAGGAGCCCATAATAATTTTATTGAAAATGGCCACATGGCAATACTGTACACACCTTGATCTGAATAAGACACTTTTCTTGAGCTTAAAATTAACGGAATACTCGAGGCAACTCCAAATGGAACAGCTAATCAAATAACTTTTTTCATTAACATTTAAAAAATTTTTTTTTAATTCAACTCACCTTGGATGACATATAAAAATATAAGAAAAAATATGTTAATTAAGTCTTCATTTTTAGAATTATCTTTTTCCTTTTTTGGATCTTCATTTAGGTCAGTTTGAAAAGAATAAAGACTAAGAACATCGTCTTGATGAGGCTCACGAGTAATCATTGAAATTTTAAGTTTTTAAATTTATGTTTTTTTTATAGACTGTTTTGTTAGTTGACAAGTATTTATAAAAAGAAATAATTCATATCTAATAATTTTGTTTTTTAGATAGATAAACAAGCTCAAAATTTTTTTTCGTTTTTATTTAAAAAAAAGACTAATAAATTTTTTTGTTAATCTATGGACTTTTTTTTTCTTCAAAAAGAGACTGTGGATCAAAGTTAAATTAATTATGAATTTTTTTTTATTTAGAATTGTATTAGAATGAAAATATGTATTCAATTTCTGATAAACCAACATTTTATCAAAGGTAAAAGTCCCTGGGTAATTAATGGTGAACTGAAATTCTTGCTCATTTCACACTTTGATTTTTTCCAATTAAAAAAAAATTTTAATTTTCGTTAAATGAGAAAAAAACACTAAGAAATGTAAAAAAAAATACACTTTGAATGAGCTGAACGCAATAAAGTATGGCATAAATACACTTTAATATGATTTAATTTTTGTATCGAAATTAAGGTCTAAAATTTAAGATTTTGTTTTAAAGTGGATACCTGAAAACCAGACACTACCCTTTTTTTTTTGAATTTCTCAAAAAATAACTTTTTTCTTTTCAATAAGGCAAGTTAAAATTTTTTCATTTTTTATTTTTTTGATTTTTTTTTGATTTTTGCAATTTTTTTATTTATCACGTGATTCAAAAAAATTTAATGTAAAGTATTATTATTAATTTTTTTAAATACGCAATATGCATGCAGTAATATTTTTTTTGCAAAAAAAAAAAAATCAAAAATAAAAAAAAAACAAAAAATTTTAACTTGCCTTTCAATAATTGTAAATTCAGACTTTTTTCATCGAAATAAACTTTTTTTTTTTAAAACACACTGGTGTATTTCAGAGCTACCGATGTACAGTACAAATTAAAACGAAAAAGCCAAAAAATATCAGCTTCCGAATTAGAACTGTAAACGATTCTTCTTACCATTGAATTATCGAATATGCAACTAATAGCCGATAAAGCATTCGAGTCTTTTCTTTAAGCTGCGTATGTGGTTGGACCAGATTTTTGCACAAAATTTATGCGATTTCTAATGCGAGCCGAACCCCGAACTTCTAATTTATTCCACGCGAGTCCAATTTTTGGGGGCTGTAAATTTCTTGTCAATTCGCTCATTTCAATTCGCTATTTTTTCTTTAACTTTTTTTCTAAACATTAAAAATTAGTTCTGCAAAATGTTACAATACGTAGCAAATTTGCTACATAAATTTTGATACTGTGCTAAATCTCTGCAAAATATGTGCAAACACATATACTGAGTTTTTAATAATTTTTTTCTGCATTTTGGGCGCACACATTTTGCAGATTAATAATGGGAATGTAGCAAGTTTGCTACATCTTGTAACACTTTGCAGAACTATTTTTTAATGTTTCGAAAAAAAGTTATAGAATCTCGGATTAGCGACTGAATCCCTTGGTCGAAAAGTTGATCATCAGATGACTCAATATATAAGATATTTTCATTATGTTATTAACAGTTGGATCATAATCAATATCATCACCATCGCCACTATCAAGATCGTCATTTTAAGAGTCTTAAGCCGCGTCGGATTCATCTGTGTCAAGCTGAATAAGAGTAGTTAACTCTTTTCTTGCTTTTTCAGCTGAAATTCTTCGGTAAAAAAATATTTTAATTTAAAAATTCCTAAACATGAAAAAACGCATTAAAAATTATTGATGTCATTTTGACATTTTTATTTTTTCAAATTTTGTGCTTCTATTGTAAACAAAAGAAAAAGTTCTTGTAAAAAATAAGAAAATTCATCCATATTGATTGCCATCCATATTGGCCAAAAATTACAAAATATTTACATTTATTAATTTTTTTAAATTATTTTATAATCCATTAAAAAAGTGTTATTTGACATTTTTAAAAGCACATAAAATTACGTTAGAATCAACGATTAAAGCAGAAAAAAAGGCTGGGTTGTGGTTTCATTTTTAACAAAAACTAGAAAAATTGCGAGATGGTGCGTGCACCAAAACACGAATTTTCGATTTGTACCCAATTTTTTGATTGGTTGAAAAAAAAATTGACCAATCAGAATCGAAAATTCGTGTTTTGGTGCACGCACCATCTCGCAAGGGTTTACGGTAAAAGTCATAGGTCAAAAAGTAATTTCTGAAAATTGATTTTGGTCCCCAATCTCCTTTAATTAAAAAAATGATGTCACAAATGGACTAGATCAAAAAATTATATTTAACAGGGTATTAAAAACCTGCGTCGACGGCCAATCATAATAAAGGTCATTGACGTCGTATATTATATTGATGCTGTATTTAACACATGCCTAACAAAAATTAAACTGATTTTCAGATATTAGATAATGACGGACAAAATTCATATTCATCCAGCTTAAAAAATAAAAATATTACTCTTTTGTTGTATTCTCTATTGATTTGAATCATAATCAGTTGCAG
>NTPY01000418.1:859742-879494 GCA_002922825.1 Brachionus calyciflorus
ATAATAACTTTTTTTGTAAAAATCGAATTTTTTAAAGGACAATTCATTTAAAAAATAATTTTAATTTTTTTTTTATTTCAATTAATTATTTTTATCAATTATTGCTGATTAGACTAGAAGATTCGTTTAAGTAAATTTTAGAAAAGGGATTTTATTTTTAAAAAGATTAATTAATTAATTTAAAAATATAAAGAATGTTTTAAATTTTTAATTTCTAAAATCAAAAGCGGCTCACATAATTTTTGACGGGTGAGGTTGAAAGTCAAACAAAAAGGTCTTTTTTCTGGGAAACTCAAACAAAAACCAGTTAAAACTGGGAAAGTCAAACAAAAATTTTTTTTTTCAAAAAATTTTTTTTTTTTAATATTTTTATGATAAATTATTTAGGCTAATTTTTTTATAGATTCCAGGGCTGGAGTAGGGATTGGTACAGGGTTTTGCGTCGTAGGCCATTTAGGTTCACTCATTGCTCGTTCTATATTTTGTGGCATTAGATTCTCGATTTGAGCCCTTGTTTTACGGCCTATTGGTCGTCTCCTTTTTTCCTTACTCTTAGGGCGACTTTGTCTAATCATTTGTAAATTGTCATGTTACTAAAAAACTTTTTAAGACGGTTGTAAACCAAAACTCCCAATTGACTTAATAATTCCGCGCCCGGAGCCGACACTTTACTCGGTATTTGTAGGTCCTGACACTGGTGGAGTGGCGAGGGAGATGGTAGATAATGACTGGGACAAGTTTATCAAACCCGGTTGGAACCAGTACATAGACGAAAGACTTGTTTCTAAGTTGGAGTTCCTGGCCTACAACATCAAGCAGGAAAAGAAGAGATTTAACCCAGATAATTCTTTCATATTAGAGTTAGCTGGAGCTATTGATCTAGCTGAGTGTCCAAGGTGTGAATGTGCTCTAGACCTTCAGGAGGTTGGACCAATATATACAGACATTTAATCATGTTTTAATTTAAATTTTTATTCCGATTTTGTTTGTTTTTCATAAAAATTTAATAAAAATAATAATAAAATAAACTTAAGTTTAAAAAATTAACTTAGGGTCAAGGTTTTTCTTCTGGCGAAATCTCAAAAAATCTTCTAGAAAATTCAAACGAAAGAAATAAAAATTTTTAATAAAAATCTTTTGCAAATTTTTTTTCAGAAACTCAGAGATTCTCCTAATTTTCAAAAAATAATCTAAATCTCTGAGAGAACTCTTGGAGTATCTAAGAGAATTATTTCTCAAACATACTCTTTGAATTCTCCACCGAGAATTTGACATGAGCACTTTCCTGTTATTTCGCGAACAATGATGACGGCTGTTTTCTTAAATTGTAAATCTTATTTTCGTCACTGATTTTCGAATTGAATTTCATGCCATCAACGAAATCTACACTCTCAAAATTGTTTATTAATTTATACATTCGAATTAGATATGTCTTTTACTAAGTAAGGACACCAAGAGCTGATAGCATACTCTAAATCAAGTTTAATTACTTCGGGTGTAGGATATATCCTACACCCGAAGTAATTAAAAATCATTTAAATATATTTAAATGATTTTTTGATAGACACGGTTGGCTTTAGTAGTTTAACTTTTGATTTGGGTATTCAAAAGCTACAAAAATTTTAGCGAAAATTTCAAATTTAGATTAATTAGTTTTTTTTTGGTTAAAAGTAAAAATAAGTAAAATAAATTAATTTAGCTTTTTTATCCTCAGCTAATTTAATTTAACAATTAACAAATAAAAATATTTTTTGCTTTTTTAATCTAGCTATTTTGAGATTTGCTATTTTGACATAAAGTTCATGACTTTATAAGGCTCTATGTCAAAATAGCAAATCTATCGGAATATATCGGAATAGCAAATCTATAATAATCAAAAATAACAAAAGCTTTTGTATTTATATTTTAATTATTAAACTACAATTTAAGAATATAATAAATTTTGATACGCTTTATTTAACAGGGCATCGTCAGTTGCCAAGAGATGGCTTTTGCATTAGATTTAAATAAATAAATAGAAATAGTAAATTTAGTGAAACAAGCTTTTTTATCTAACTTTAAAGCTAAACATATTTAATGTAGAATATCTAACATTTTTTATACATTTTTATTTCATTATTTTTACTTCATTAACTTTTTATTTAATAAATATCTAAGTTATTTCTTGGAGGTGCTGGTTTACTTTGTAATCGAGCATGTTTCAAAAAAGTACACTTTTGATTAAGTAAAAATATCAGTAGATTTTAATGATTCAGTTAATTAAAGTTTAACGTCTTAATTACTAGTAGGTGTTTTTATTACATCAATGATTTAAAATTATTTTAACTGTTTATTTTTCAATAATAATTAGATTTTTTTCAATAAAGCAATTAAAAACTCTTACAATAATATAAATTAAAAAAATTTTTTTTTTATTGAATGCTTTTGGTTCTTAATGGTGTTACTTTATTTAAAACCTTGAATTTTCATGTAAAATTAAGTAGGTTGCTTCGTTCAATAAAAAAAAACAAAATTAGCGTCAATATTTTGTTACTATTTGAACAAGCAAACTTTCATTTTTATTTTGGGTTAAATGATCACTTCCTTCGTTTTAATATAAAATTAATTCATCCTGAATTTTAACAAAAGCAAAAAGCAGCAATTAAAAAACTTAAAAAAAAAAAACATTTTTTGAGAAATGAAAAAATTCTCTTATTTTTTTGTTTTCGTAGTTCTATTCAATTTTGGTAATTTATATATTCAGACTTGCGCAGGAGTGTTTATCTTCTTTTAGCCATTTAAACGCTAACCCAGATTTTATAAAGTAATTAAAATAATGATTACCGATTTTATGACTTAGATCGAACTTCCAAAAAGTCTGAAAAAGTTTGAACAAGCAAGTTAGAACTTTTTAGTTCGAAGTTTCGACCCAAGATCGAACGCCTTTTAAGAATTTTTTATTAGATTATACTTGAAAGAAGAGAATATTTTTAGTTGAAGTGAACAAACTGCTGCGCACGATTAATTTTTACATTTCTTAATATTTTTACTTTTTTTTAATAAGCTTTATTGAAAGGACAAACAACCGTTCAAACAACAATGACCAAACTTACAGGTATAAACAAATATTTTGCTTCAAATAAACAATTTGAATATTTTTTTATTGTAAATTGTAAAAAAAATCATCATATAAGTTTTGGCACAACTTCTAATAATAAATTCGAATTAATTATCGAAATTTTACTTAAGTTTCTTTTTTGCAGTTTAATTTTTATTTACGCTTTCCATTAAAGATTTTTTAATTAAGAAAAATAAATTCGCCTTTTTAAATAAATTTTAACAGGGGAAAACTCATAAAATACCATAATAAAGTTAAATCAAGTAGAACGAATTGAAATAAGTGAATCGAAATGAACTTCATAGCTCCTTCAGTCTTTTTTAATTTCTGAAAGGATCTAATAAAAAGGCAAAATAAAGTTTTATTATAATTTACAATTTAAATTAAAATTACTTTGCAAAAATTTTTTAAATTTCAAAATTTTAAAGTAAAAAATTAAAAAATGGATCTGAATAGTAAATTTAATTCGTCATTTCAATTCATACAAATATTTATAATTATTTACACAGGAACTGAAAAAATTATTTAGGAAATTGCTCCAAAGTAAATTTCACGTCATTAAAAAAATGTTTAAAAAAGCAATCTACAACATTTTCGCAGGCCTCTATATTTGAGTTTAACAAAATTGTACTTTGAATGCAATTTACAAAATAACTTTTCAGTTCATGTTCAAAAGTTGTGTAAATGGTTAATTGGCAAACTTTTTTTCTAATAAATTTAAAAATTGCATTTTTAAATAATAAACAATTTGAAAAAAAAGTAACATCGAATTTTGTAAAATTTAAAAAGAATTTAACTGAAGAAAAAAGTTACCAATTGATATTTGCTTAAAAGTTTTTATTGTTTTAGAGCTTGATTTGAAAGAAAGGGGACTGAATTGTTTCATAGCATGTATTGTTTCATAGCAATTTTTTTTTTCATCGCAAATCAATTATTTTTCATAGCATGTCAATTAAGTTTCATAGCAGGTTAATTCATAGCATCTAATATTTCATAGCAAAATAAAAATAATTAATTGAATAATTTTATTTCTGAGATAATCTTCAATCTTATTTACACTTTTTTTAAAAAATATATAAATTTTGATGGGTTCATCAGATTTTTTAGTTAAATATTTTTTTGGAATACTTAGATCATTTTGGACAAGAAAGAGACCTCGGTTTTCAAAAATAATTTGATTTCGCAAAGGACAAAATATCGAAAGAGTAGCTGGTGTAGTACTCGGCACTATGTCTCATAGTTAATTAAGAATGAAAAACAATCGGTTTTTATATACAGTAGTGCTATGACACGTGGATTTTACGAAAATTTACGTAAATTTCCTTACGTAAAATTACGTAAATTTTCGTAAATTCACTTTTTTTTACGTAATTTTACGTTAATTTTCGTAAAATTACGTAAATTTTCGTAAAATCCACATGTCATAGCACTACTGTACATGAGATAAAATATTAGACTCACAGTTTTAGCTTTTGTTTATATTTTATCAAATAAAATTTTACGGGACATTATGAGATACCCCTTAGAATATTTTATAATAAGCTATGGATATTTATCGTATGCAATTTCATCGCATGCTATGAAATTAATATGCTATGAAATAAATTGTATTTCTATGAAACTTATTTTAGATGCTATGAAAAAATTTTGCTATGAAAAATAAAAATGCGATGAAACATTACAGGATCGAAAGAAAGAATTTTACCTAAAAATTTAAGATTCGGTTGTTTTCCCAATTTGTCCGGATTAACGAGTGTTGACTGTAAATGTTTTTGCACTTCTTTTTGTTCTCGATCCACATTCAATTATTTGATCTTTATATCTTTAATCATATTTCCAGTCTCATGTTTGAGTAACTGTTCTTTCAATAGTGGTGGTGAGTTAGAAAAATTTATAATCTTGAAGGAAAGTGTATACACTCTTTCTAAGGCTCTATGCTGAAAAGCAAATAGACCGTTGAAATTCGAAACAAATCAAAAAAGACAATTAGAAACGTTTGGTTAAAAATTATGAGAAAAGCATTGACCTTTTAATTGATGCTATGAGTAATTTAATATAAACCTAATCATTTAATCAGTTATTTTTTTTAGAAATTATTATTTTCGAGCTTCTAATTTTATAATTATGGGAGATTTTTAGCTGTCGAGGGGCTGTGAATTTCATGTCAATTCGCTCATTTCAATTCGCTATTTTTTCTTTAACTTTTTTTCCAAACATTAAAGATTAGTTCTGCAAAAGGTTACAATATGTAGCAAATTTGCTACATAAATTTTCTTACTGTGCTAAATCTCTGCAAAATATGTGCAAATACATATACTGAGTTTTTAATAATTTTTTTCTGCATTTTGGGTGCACACATTTTGCAGATTAATAACGGGAATGTTGCAAATTTGCTACATCTTGTAACATTTTGCAGAACTATTTTTTAATGTTTCTAAAAAAAGTTATAGAAAAAATAGCGAATTGAAATGAGCGAATTGACATGAACTTCACAGCCCCAGCTGTCGAGATTTTAATTTTTCGAGATTGTGTTACAGGTCCTAAATTTTAGGGTGCAATTCTTTTGACTTAAATTTTAATTAAATCAATCATTTAAAATTCACCCGACATTTTACCTATAAAAAAAAGCTATAAAACTAAGTACACATATTGGAGTTGGACCAACAAAAGTAAGCGTCTTTTAAAAATTTGGAATCTTGTTTAACGCAATAAAAATGTGATAATTTTTTTAAAATCAAATGCAGATTAATTATGAAGAAAAATATTTATTTGACAAGCTAAAATTCAAAAATATTCCTTTTTTAAGATAGTTGGAAATTTTTTAAAATCTCACTCGGTACAAGTTTGGGTTATTTTTCAAGTTCAATGACTTTCAGCAAGAATCTATGGATAATGAATAAATTTGAATGCTTTAAACTTTGTTTAAAAACTGATAAATGTAAATTTGTGGAGTTTGATAGAAAAAATTGTAGTCTTTACGATTCCATAGTCCTAAATGATAAAACGCTTAATGGAAAATTTTGGTACTATGTGGAAAATTGGCTTATTGAATGCACTG
Source organism: Brachionus calyciflorus (assembly GCA_002922825.1). NCBI lineage: Eukaryota > Metazoa > Rotifera > Eurotatoria > Ploima > Brachionidae > Brachionus > Brachionus calyciflorus. The sequence continues at coordinate 865,898 of NTPY01000418.1, forward strand.
GTGAAAAAATTGATAATTATGATAAACTAATTTCTAAAAAAATTCTAGAGAATATTTTTTCGAATTCTAGTCAAATATGCTATATAAAACCATTCTTTGTGAACAGTTTAACAGTAGTTAAAAATTTTTATTTATTCAACAATTTTTTAACTTTAATTCGAACTAATACATTTTATAATTTGGTAGTCTTTAATAATAAGACTTATCGAATAACAAGATTAATAGTATAGAAAATGGTGCATTTAACGGACTATCTAATCTTACCACTCTCAATTTACGCCAAAATTTACTCACCTCTTTATCATCAAATATGTTTAGTGGCCTAATCAATTTGAACGAATTATTTATAAATTTAAACAATATATCTTTTATAAATGATCCAACATTTTTTTCTCTTTCGAAATTAAAGCATTTGTATTTAGAATATAATAATTTAGAAAGAATTGAAGCTGAAACATTTTATGGTTTAGATTTAATTCAACAAATTTCGTTACATAAAAATCGAATAAAAACAATAGATTCAATGGCATTCAATTTTTTGACGACTTTAAAAGTATTGAAATTAGAAGAAAATCAATTAACCAACATAAGTGAGTTTACTTTTAATAAATTAAGACTGCTAAATTCATTGGAATTATATGAAAATTTAATCGAACATTTATATCCAGATATATTTAATAGTTTAATTGCTTTGAAAACACTTTCAATTCAAACCAATAAGATATGTCAAATTGATGTTGAGACATTTAGAAATCTCTCTAATCTAGAAGTTTTGTATTTGAGTAAGAATCAATTGAGTTATATAAATGCAACAACATTTTCAAGTTTAAAAAATTTAATTAAACTTTACTTAGATAATAATTTTTTAAAAATTTTAAACGATAATATGTTTATTGGTCTAGTCAAGCTAACAGAGCTTTCCTTGGAAAGAAATCAAATATCTTTTATTGATAAAAATGCTTTTAATGGACTAAATAGTCTAAGAACTTTAGATTTACGGTCAAAGAATTTAGATTATTTAAATAGTGAAGTTTTTATTAAAATTTCGAATTTATTTATTCTTGATCTAGGAATTAATCGTCTTAAAGAAGCTAATCTAACTCATTTGAATAAATTGGATTCTTTGTTTTTAGATTCGAATCAATTATCAAATTTTACAACTAATTTAACTACAATTAAATATTTAAATTTAAATAGAAATCCTTTATTTAAACATGTCTTTTTTCGAGCAAAATGGTATGATACCTAGCCTTGAAACGTTAGTATTAAACTTTTGTCAATTGGAATTTATTCATAAAGATGATTTACAAACTTACACAAAACTAAAAGACTTGAGACTTTTTGGCAATCCAATCAAATATTTAAATGATACTATTTTTGATGGATTAATTAATTTAAGATCGTTGAGAATAAATAGCAATGTTGTTGGCTTGACAGCAATTAAAACAAAGTTTAGTTCTTTAACAATTTATTATACCGAAAACTAAAGACTGGCTAATTTTTTTTTAATTTTGAAAAATTCTCATATTCTCTTTAATTATAATTATTAAATTTTTTGAAATCAATTTTTTTTTCAACCAATCAGAAAATTGGATAAAATCCAAGTTCTCGGGTTTAAGTGCATGCATCTCGTAGCAAGGGAATACGGTATAGAATATAGCGTTCCACATTTTTCCTCAACTCTTCTTTTCCTCTTCTTCTGAAGAAAACATTCAATAAAAACTAATATTTTATAACGTTTTTTTTTGAAATCTTTCCTTTCTCAGAAAAGAAAAAGAAGAGGAAGAGTTGAAGAAGATATTTTTTATTAAAACAATTACAATCCTTATTTTTTTTAAATAGCCTCGGTTCAATTAATTGTTTTTTTAAAGAATTTTAAAGTTATTGCAATTCTTTTTTTTTTAAAAAAAAATTTTTTCTCAAGATTTTTTATGCTTTGGAAACATAAAAAATAATTTTTTAATTTTTCAAAAATTTCAGTCACTTAATTATTTTATTTAATTAAGATTAATTAAATAATTTAATTAATCTAAATTTTAGTACCTTTTTTTAAATTTTTTTTCCGTCTGCTACCCCATTGTTTCAGAAATTTAATAATTTATGTTAATTATTGCTTAAGACTTTCCTTGCTTAAGAGTTGTTTAAGACGTCTTAAGACTCCTTTTAAGATTTGCTTAAAAAATTGTCAACTCATTTCAGAAATGTACTGAAAAAGATAAACTTTAAAACAAGTTTATTTTATAAATTATATGATTTTACAAGAATTTTTAGTAAAATTCCGTTTGTATCACACTTCAGTTATATTACGAAAAGTTCATAGAACATCTTGATTTAAACGGGGTATGACTGTAATTACATCAGTAAGTCTTTAGAATTGAAAAAAAATATGATTTTTTCTAATTGAATAAATAAAATTTTATTCTTTAAACATCTAATAGCTTTTTTTAATTTAAAAATAAAAAGTCTGTATAAATATTAAAATAATTATTTACCATAAGACGCATTTTTTTTTCTGGATTATTTCCACTTTTTGCTTTGCAATTAAATGCTTTAGCAAAAAATTGTGAATTCGATACTGGTCCTTTAATTCTAAATTCACCTGGAGAATGTGTATCTGTTTCAATAGTTTTTCTTAACTCTTGATTTGTTAATTTTATGCACCATAACTGAGCATAATTGATGAAAAATAATTGTTCTTGATTATATGGTAAACCTGGAAGTAAAGGCTCTAGACCATTTTTTTCAGCCCATCGAACATAAGCTCTAAACGATTCTTTAATACCACCATTATCTGCAATATTTTCGAGTTTGATACCCATTTAAATTTTCTCCGACTTGTTCGGCTTTATAGCCATCATTTTGATCAATAAAGCATTCGGCTTTTTCTTTATAATTTTTAATTGTCTCTTCAGTCCATAAACCCGGCTCGTCATCTGTAAAATAAGCTCCTATTTTATTAAAGCGTCTTCCAAGATCATCAAATCCATGAGTAATTTCATGACCAATCGCTGTACCGATTCCTCCATAATTCAAATATCTTATATATTAGAAAAATATTTAAAAGAAGCTAATTTTTTAAGCTTTATTTTTAAGCATATTTTTTTTTAAATCAGATTAAACTTTTTTTTGCAATGAAAAGTTGAATTTATAGTATTTGATAAAATCAATTTTAAGAAAAATCAAACTCATCGGAAAGTTTGTTTGCAAGCAGTTCAAAAGCGAAGCTTTTTATTTGGGAAATATCTTAAATACTTTGGAAGTATCATAAAATGGAGCTTGAAAAATACCAGCCGGGAAACCAATATCATTGTTGTTTGGATTATAAAAAGCATTGACAACAGCTGGACCGATTATCCAATCTTTTCTACTACGCTTGCTTCTTAATTTCGAAAAAGAAATTTCATACTCGTTTTTAGTAATTATGAGAGAATTAAGCAAGTAATTTGTTTCATCGAAAATATACTTAAAATTAATGCAATGATTAAACAAACTGAATATAATTTTTGATCTGAAATATTACGTTCTTATATAGATCTTCAAGATAAGTATTATTGAATGTGAAGTCAGGATAACCAATTTTGTTATCAATAAATTCTAATTTTTCTTTAGCAGCTGATTTTGATTCTTGATCCATCCATTCATTTTCAGTCAACATAAGCTTAAATTCTTCACGAATGTTATTGATCATGTCTTCAGTCTTTTTTCCAAAAAAAAAAACTAAGAAAATTTTTTTTAATACAAGTAAAAAATATGTACGTCATTTTTGGCTTCTTCTTTAAAGTAATTTTTAACGTATAAACGGCCTACAGCATATGGCATTTTTTCAGACATCTCATTGGAACATGTTCTAGATCTCTTGGGAATTGATGTTGTTCCAGAATAAATCTAAAAAAAATAGGGTTTAACATTTGAGCAGATATTTTTGGTCCATGTCTTAGTAAAAGTTAAAATTTAAGTGCATAAACTAAAAGCTGAGAACATTACGTTTATTCAATCTTTCGACAAGAAAAGTAAGCATTTATAATATTTTTTAGGATAAGGTACCATTCTTTAAAAAATTTAGCTTTTATTCTGGAAAATATGATTCATAATAACTCAAATAGTCTAAAGCTTCATTATAACTAAATTTTGATTTTTAAAGACTAAAATCAAGGTTCAAAAAAGTTTTTCAAAGAATCAAAGCTATAATTTTCTATTTTAATTGTTTTTTTGTAAAATAAAATTTTAAAATAGAAAAAAAATTTTTCTTAACAATTCATAAGAGAAACACTTAATTTTTATAAACGGAAAAATTCCAACTTTTTTCTAATTAGTCTAGATGCAAGTAAAGCTTTTGAAAAATTATGGCGAAATGGTTTGTTTTACAAACTAATTAATAAGATTGATGAAAAAATATTGAGAATTCTGTTTAGATACTATGAACTACCGAAAATAATAAATTGACATGCCAATTAGAAAAGTAAGGAATTTAAAATTGATGATGGTGTAAAACAAGGTGGTAAATTATCTGCATATCTTTTTAAACTTTATGTTAATGATTTAATTGAGAAATGTACTAAAAGTGGCTTAGGAGCAAGTATCATTTATTATTAATGGAATCAACCTATCTGTTATTGCCTATTGTGATGATATTATAATTTTATCACCTAACGCGTGGCATTCTCAAATATTATTAGATAAGATAGGCGAGTTTTCGGCTAAATAGAAGATTGAGTTCAATGCTAGCGAGTCAGCTTTCATGTCGTTTACTTAAATAGCTTAGTATTAGATAATTATAAATTTGATTCTTTGTTCTTTATATTCCATATTCGTCTATTACTATCCCTCATGCACCCTTGTCCTAATTAGAAAATCAAAAACTTTAAATTACAGTCAACCCTCTTTAATCGGAACTTCTCGATTATCCGAATCATTTTTTCGAAAAAATACTTCGTAATCCGAATTTTCGTTAATCCGTTCATATTTTTGGGTTAAATTTTGTTGTTCGGATTAAAGAGGGTTGACTGTATTAATTACTAGAAATAAATATCTTGATAATCTAACATAAATATTCAGTTTAACTTTTAAAAGAACCTAATTAGTTTTAGTTTGTTCTCTAAGAAAAGAGTGTTTTTTGAGTGCTTACCGGAGTTATAAAGAAGAAATAAAGATTTTATTCTTTATAACGTCAGATCGATTTTAATTTATTTTAACTACTTATTTTATTAGTTATATCTGATTTAAAGATGAAGTAAATATAAAATAAAATTTAATTTTCATTTACTTTATCAAAATCAAGTTGGAAGTCTCTAAACTTCTTGGGTAAAAAAACTTGTTCTTGATTTTACAAATGACCAAAAGTTTTTAAGACTATTTTAAAAATATTTTTCTGTTTGGCTTTTGATTATTACTCCCGTATAGTTTCTATTGAAATTAGAAATAGTAAAATTTTGATATGTTTGATTGCGTTTTTGCTCAGCATCCAAAGTAGCTAAGGCAATACTTTTTTCTAATTCAAATAATCTATTTATTTTTAGGTCTAAAACTTGACTTGGCAAAATTTCATTAAAAATATTTTTAATTAATTTTTTATAGGCTTCAATAACAGCTGGCTTGTCTTCTTGATAAGTTTTTTTAGTTAAAAACCAATTGGCTTGTTGGAGCTTTAAAAAAATTAAAATAAATCATCTCTCTTTTTAATAGAAATAGTCTAACTATGTTAATATTTTTAAATTTACCCTAATTACATACGAATCAGGATTCTTTGGATTTGACGATATATAAAGATCAAATAGCGGCTTTAGACCCCATTTCGCAAATTTTACTATTTTATCAAAAGTATTCTCATTGTTTACGTCATAATTAGCTTGAGTTAGAGAAGAACCACCAAGTTCTTTATTAATAATATTTAGTAAATTGTCAAGGCCATTAGTCTCTATAAGATCTTCATTTAAACATGATTTGTAATATTGTTTAGCATTTTTTGTTGCTTCAATATCATCAAAGTTAATTTGTTCTTCCAATAAATCTAAAAAAATAGTTTTTAAATTAAAATATTATTTTAATTTTTTCAATTTTATTAATTTCACCTGATAACGAATCGGCTAAATTATTTGTTAACTCAGCGAAAATATCAATGTACGTCTCATCGCTTGGAATTCTTCGATTTTTTATAAAATTACCACAACTAAACTTATTAAAATCTTCACATGGGTCTTGAGTTTGGTCAATGTTGTTCAAAAAAAAGTGAGCTTAAATTAATGGTAATAAAATGTAAATTTTTTTATTAAAATGAGAGATAAAATAAATTTCTAAATTATTTTTTAATTAAATTTTCATCACTCAACAAATGTCGAATAAATTATTAGAATTTAATTGGGTTTTGTTACCGTAAACCTTTGCCTACTCCTCTTAGAAATAAGGTAGAATTTTGGTTTAAATCTTTATGGAAAGTGAACTTCCCATCCATACCATGTTATAGCAATTTTTTTAATTTTTTTTAGAAGATATCTCAATTTGAACCTTTTTTCCAATAGTAAAGGCAAACATAGGACTTTTTTCTAATTTAAATAAAAAAATTGAAGAGTTAACTTCAAAAAGATTTAATCTAAAATTTGAACTTTTTTCCAATTTTTAAAGATAAGTCTAACAGTAAAAGTTAAAAAAAATGCCATTTAAAAGTTAAAAATTGTCTTTTTCCTAGTTGTTAAACAAATTTAAATGTATGCTGGTTTTTAAATATTTTTTTATTAGAAACGAGGAAGTCCTCATCGTCGGTAAAAATCATTTTTTGTATTTAATTTTTTTAGAGGTAATTTATTCTTAAAAAATTTTTAAAAATTAATATTTTACGCGCAGACAACATCCAATTCACAAAGCTCTTTTATAGAATCATGCAAATATTTGCTGAAAAAAATCAAACTTAGCAAGATTCGAACCTGGCACTATAAAAAATCATCCACAGATGGGGAAACGATGCTAAGAAAAAAAATAAAATGTCTAAGAGTCTATGGAAATTACCAACTATTGAATGGCAAGTTTTTTTTTTAATTAGATTTTTTTGATGTTTGATTTCATTCAAAAAAGGCCAAGGAATGGAATTAATGTTAGGAATAAATTTTATCTTAAATCAATCTTAAATTCGTCCTTAATCTATATTTAAAAAATAAAAAAGGCTTTCCAGTTTTTATTTTTCCACAATTTCGGACTTTATTTAATATACTTTTTGTATTAAATATTAAATTTTTACTTTTTTTTCTTTTTTAGAAGACAAGTTTTAATTATGTAAGCATAATTAAAACATAAATATTCGAAAAAGTACTATAATGTATATAAAAAGGGTGAGAGATTTATCATATTTTCTTCAAAACATGATCCCATCGTCGAAATCGAATAATTGGTATCGATGATCAGCAGATGACTTCAAAAATGAAAAAAAATCAAAAATTTACCTAACTAATGTTATGTACGGTATATTTAGATTCGTCATTTCAATTCATGTAATTTCAAATAAATTATTAACAGGAACTTATTGATAAACTTATTCTGTAAATTGCTACAAAGTTGAAAACTTTTGCTAAACCTAAAATATCTGGTCTGGAAAGACTATTTATTTTTGCGAAATTCGCAGGCCATTGAAAAAGTTTGCAAAAAGTTCAGTTTTGCAGACATTTTTTTTGCTGAGAAAAGTCGAATAGCCAATTAATATAAGTGCTGATATAAGTGCTTGTTAACGCATAGAAAAACGCGTTAAATCGAATAAATTAACGGGTTTTTTTAAGTTTTTTTTTAAAGAAAAAAAACGCCTTTCTTTCAGCCTAAAAGCGGATAAGCTACACTAAATTGAAATAATATGATTTTGTGTTTTTATTAACAGATATGCGTTTAAATTTGAATGCTGTTAAATTCGACAAATTAAACTAGAATAATATAATTTCGACATAATTAGTTCGACAGACTTGTCGAAAAACAGGAAAAAATAAAAAAAGGATTAGATTGGAGATGAATATTTATGGAAAATATTAATTGGACGGCATAAAAATTAGACATGTTTTATTTGGACATATTTTATCGATCTAAAAGTTAAAAAAAAAATCACTTTTTTTTAATTATCAAAATTGAATTATTTGTATTGCCAATTTCATCAAAGATTAAAGAGCTTTATGATATTAAAGTTAAAAAATTAACCAGTTTATTTTCAAAATATTTTTTAAACTTAACATTATTCGATTCTAAAATAAAAAATAAGTTTGAATCGAATCGATTTAGCTGTTTTTAAAAAATTTTAACTTTTTAATCTTCGATTTTTGGCCTTTGGAGCCGACAAGCTCTTGCGTGATTAAATTAGTTTATTTCTCAATTAATCAATCAAATCAATAAAATATTTACAAATTTATATATCAAATGATTTTTTTTTCGACACATGTCGAATAAAAACGCTGTGAAATTAAACGTGTCGAAACTATGTCTAATTTATTTCTGACAAAAAAAAATTTGTCTAAATGATTAAGTCGAAATTATATTATTCTAATTTAATTTGTCGAGTTTATCTGATACCTTTAAATTTAGCTTAATAAACGCTTTCAATAACGAAAATAAACGTGACTAAACGCGTCTTAATGCCAATAGAAATCAATTTTTTGAACAATGCTCTTATTTAGATTACCTGGACACTCTAACTTCGAATTAGTAAATGTTCGTTGATTAAGCTATTCAACTTTCTATTATGTTTCTATTCTGAACTTGATTAAAAGAACATTAAAATTTCCAAATGAAGACTCTATTTGTAAGTTATACAAAGCCTTTGCCCTTCCTCATCTTGAGTATGGTGTTGTCCTTTGGAAGAAAGATATAAATACGATAGAGTCAGTACAAAGACAAGCTACAAGGCTTATACCAAGTATTAATCGGTTAGATTATATGGATAGATTAAAGAAGCTAAACCTAACAACATTAGAAACTAGAAGATTACGTGGCGATCGAATTCAAATGTTTAAAATTGTCAAAGGCTTTGATGGAAGTTAATTGGTTTACTAATGTTTTATATAAAAAATTTGGGTCAGATTCAACAGCAACACAATTGAGATCACATGAATTTGAAAATTGCGATCAACGTCACAACTTTTTTATAAACAAAATGTCAACATTTTAGAACCGTCTACCAAGAGATGTTGTAAAATCAAAAGATATTAATAGTTTTTAAAACAAAATTCATAAACTTATTTTAGAAAGCTATTACCGTGAGCTTTAAACCTCATTTCATTTCTTTCTCATTTCTCATTTCTCAAGTTTTTTATTTAATTTATGAATTTATGTGTAATATTTGAGCTAACACAATTTTTTTTCCATTATTTTTTGAAATCTAAAAGAAATATGTTGTTTCAACTCTAATTGTGTTAAATTTTGTACTTATTTTTTACAGAACAATTTTTAAATTTCAAATATAAATCAGAATTTTGAAAGATTATATGTGAAGAATGTCCATTAATAAAAGAAAGTTTTTTTTCATTCAAACCGCCAGCCAAACCAAAAAAAGCCTACTTTTTTATAGACAAGAAAGGATCTGTTTAAGCAAATTAATCTAATTGAAATATCTGTTTAAGAAAATCATTTAAAGATTTGAAATTGTTACAAATTTTTAGGGTCGCTACTTCTATTTTTTTTAGCTCAAAAATTAAAAAAGCTTTTTTTTCAATGAGGTGAATTTAAATTATCAAAAATTATTTTTAATCAAATAAATCAAAAGAAAATAATTCAAGTACCCACCCTAAAAATGTGTAGCAATTTAAAATCTAAAATTTTTAAATGATTTGCTTAAACAGATATTTCAATAAGAAATAATTTTAATAATAGTACAGTTAGCAAGTTCAAAAGGTAAGCTACAGTTTGTAAGGTAGGGTACGGTAGATACGGTGGGTACGCTACGGCAAGGGTAAGGCCCGCTTCGCTACGGCTACGCAAGGGAGAAAGTTCGCTAGAAGTGCAGTAAATACTAAAATAGTGTTAATTTGCGTTTTTAACTAAAAATTTTGGTAAAAATTATTTTTAATAAAAAACGCCAAAAGACGAAACAGTTTTTGGCGTTGATTACAAAAAAGCAAAAAATGCTTTTAAAAGGAAAGAAAAACTCGTTTTGAAATAATTGAAATAATCCTAGTTTTAATAAATTTAAAAAAAAATTTGCTTAAAAAAACTAGTTCATACCAGCATTGATACAAGCTTTTGAAACACAAACTTTGTCTTGTTGAGAATTTCCCTTTTGTACTGAATTTCTGGTCATGCTTGTTAACGGTGTAATAAAATCCTTTTTGCCTATAATTTTTCCGGTTAATAAACCACTTAAAAGGATTATAATAGCAAAACTTGCAATTGCAAATCTACTGACTATATTAAAAAGTTTTTTGGGACTTAAAATGATACGATATTATTTAAAATAAGAAAATTTCGAAAAAAAAATTAAAAAATAAATTACTTTGTCATATTTATTAATTCCTAATGTCTCTTAAATTAAAAAATTTAGTAAAATCATGGTAAATTTTTTAAGAATACTTTTTTGATTCGAGTTTTGATAAAAAAGAAAAAAAAGATTCTTATTGTTTATTTAGATTTTTTTAATGATTAATTCATGAAATTTCATTAATTTGTAGTTTTTTATTATTTTTAATGCTTCAACTAATTAGGGAATAAATTTGTAGATGTGAATCATATTTTAACAAACTCCATCGAAAATTAAATCGAGGATAAATAGTAAAACTAACATTGTGTAGCGCTTAAGGTGTGAAAATTGTAGCTTTATTTAAGTTAAAATACACAACAAATTCGAAAACAGAAAAATAATTTAAATACAGTAGTTTCCGGTTATAATAACTTCCATTTTGCATGAAATTTTATTTACTATAGACGCGAATTTATTATAGACAAAAAACAAAAAAAAATTTTCGATAGTTGAGGGTAATTAAATTAAATAATATGTATAATTAATTGCGATGATTAGAGATAAGTTTGTAAAAAACTACTAGTTCTGATTCTTTTATAGCATATACAGATGAATGATGCTATTTGATAAAAGCTAATGTATAATTTGTAAACGCATATGTAAACGAGAAAATTTACATTTAAAATATTCAAAATGTCTCCTCAATTAAGTTTATAACAAGCGAATATTTATTATAAGTAGTTTTATAATAGCTATATAAATTTACATTATAAACATATAAAATTTTTTTGTATTTTTAAAAAAATTTACTATAACTGAAAATTTTTTATAACCTGATTTATTATAGTCGGAAACTACTGTAACTAATTTTTATTTAGATTATCTATTAATTTTTTTTCTATGAAAAAGATTTTCTATTAAAAAAATTTTCGATGAAATTTATTCTACGAGATATTTTTCTATGAAAGGTATAATCAATTAATTCTATGAAAAAATTTCTATAAAAAACCTTTTCTACGAAATGAAAAAAAAAATTCGACGAAATGAACGTTCACCGCCGTGATTTATGATACTTTGTCCGATTTTTAGATTAATTTTTGATTTTTTTTTAGATTAAAAATCGAATAAATCCAGGAAAAATTTTGGATATAAATCTTTTATTATCCGTTTTCAAGGAAAGTTAAAATTCTTCATCATGGTAAAATGTTCTTAACTTTATTTAGGACTGTGAAGTTAAAAAGATAACAAATAATAATTTGAAATTTTCTTAGAGAACTAAGTTATTGTTGGCTTAGTTTATTTTAACAAGAATTCCGTTCTGATCACAACTGTTTTTAAATTGTTAACCTAAATTGAATGTATTTTAGAGGTGTTCAAAAAAAACAATGGGGACTTCAAGTTAGAATAAATTTAACATTAAATATTATCTGCCGATAATCAAACAAGATTAAAAATGAACCGATCAAAGAAAAAATTATAAAGATAATTATACCAAATTTTTGCTTCTTTATTTTCAAAAATTTAATTACATAATTTTAGACTCTGTACAGTAAATTTCAATTCATGCAAATTCGAATAACTTTTGAACGGTAATTAATAAAGTTATTCTGTAAATTGCTACCAACTGGAACAATTTTGCTACACTCAAAAATATAGGTCTGCAAAATTACTACAAATTGCATATAGAAAATTTTTCAACGGCGTGCAAATTTTGCAAAAATACAGAGATTTTGCAGACCTATATTGAGTGTAGCAAAATTGTTACACTTTGAAGCAAATTTACAGAATAATTAATAATTTTATTAGTTACCCTTCAAAAGTTATTTTAATTTTCATAAATTGAAATGACGAACTGAAATTTACTGTACAGAGACATAATTTTATATTAATATCTAATTGAAAAAGGAAGTTTAGTTTGGAATTGTGTAAATGAAATTAGAGTAGATGAAATCCGTATTAAATTCGCGGTCAATCTAATAAAAGGAAACGAATCAGTGATAAAACCCAAATTAAAACGGAAAAATCTAAAAGGGGCATTGTGAATTTTGATACAATTGCAAAAAATGGTACAAAAAAAACTAATATTTTTTAAATTAAAATTAAAAACAAAAATAAAATTATTTTGAAAACTATGCAACTTAGTGCAACTTTTAAAGTTGCACCGAATTTTGCAAATTTAAAAAATCAATTAAAAAAAACAAATCAGAACAATTGATAAAAAATCGATTTTATTAGATTAAAAACAATGTTAACAAAATTTTGAAACTTTAATTAAATTTAACAAAATATATCCAAAAAAAAATATTTTTTTAAAGTTTCAATTTTAATTTTTAATTATTCTATTTTTTTTTTAAATTTAAGTTTAAATCACGCTTAAATGATAAAATCAGCAAAATCAAACGAAGAAATACCGAATTATTATTTACAATTAAACTTTTCAATAAAAGATAAAAAATTTTAGTTTAATAATAAAATTAATTTTGTGTAAAATTTTTATTACTTAATAATATCAAATAATAGTTTTTTCTATTTTTTTTTTCCATTGAAGGAATAGAACCCTTTAAGAATAAAAAGATTATAAAATAAACATATATTTAAATTATAAACAAAAATAAGAGAACAAGAGTTAAGGTAAATTTTTTTTAAATTAGATTTGTTTTGTTTAATAAAATTTTTTTAAAATCAATTTTTTTCCTGAGAAATTTTTGACTTGATCAAAAAAGGGTATCTGAAGTTCTGTCTTTTTTCAGCTTAGGCACTGATAAAAAGTTCATAGGATATTTATTAGTTGTCTGAAACTATGAAAAAAGATAGAAATGAGGGACTCTTTATTTGATCAAATCAAATATATGTCAGGAAAAAATTCATTCTCAGATTTCAAAAAAATTTTTTATAACCACAGTGAGCTGAGTAATTTGGTGTGAAAAAGTTGTTGATAATTTTCTTCCAGAGATGGAAATTGATTGTTAGAAATGATGTTACGATCAAAAAAACAAAAAATTTTGAAAAAAAATTTAGAATGGCCAATAGTTAAATGTCCGAGAAAGTTAATAAAAAGAGATGTTTTTCAAATTTATTTTAATGACTGATCTCTAATCCACAAAAGACTCTTTTACTATTTACCAATCGATATAGGCCATATAGTTCTATAAAAACCTAATTTTATCACATTTAAAATTTTTA
>NTPY01000418.1:889542-899572 GCA_002922825.1 Brachionus calyciflorus
ATAAATATAAATTGAATTTTTACTTCAATTAGTTTTCTGTATGAATATTTCGACTTAACATAGCTAATGATTGAACGATAACTTTTTATTGTCAAATGTGCGAGCGAATACTCGAAATTTCATCGAATTAACAATTGAGAAATCATGGGAAGAAATTGTTAAACTTTTGGAAAAGCGAGTAGAATACCAAAATAGCCCCAAAGAGGAAGATGCGGATGAAGTAATAATCAACAAAAACGATGCTAACGGCACAAGGTATGACAGGAAAGATAACCAACGGTTTAATGGTCTATGTCATTACTGTCAGAAACGTGGTCATAAGATAGCCGAATGTCTGAAGCGTAAACGGGATAATCACCGAAACAAGGCAGTGAGTATGACAGTAAGAAAATAAACAAATAGCAATGCTACTGGCTAACAAGAAAATAAAACTTTTAGACAGGATTCGAATCCAAGGCCCCATACGGAGTCGAAGTATACACCAAGCACAGAACCTAGCTATAAAACAAATTCAGAGCCAAACTACAGACCTAGAACTAAAGCTTTTACAGTCGAAGCCGAACTAAACGAATTCGATAGCGACATCGAAGCTAAAACCATCTATTGCGAAAGCTTCAATTGTAGAGGGCTAAAACGCACAACTTTAACGAGAGTTGAAGCCGACATCGAGCTGGGTAAAATCAAGTTGAACATTCCAATGCTAATCGATAGTGGAGCAACTGCATCCTTCATCAATATCGTTAAAATCGAGCAACTCGTTAAAATTAAAGTAACCGAAGGAGAGCTAGTAGGTCCAGTCATCTTCGACGCAAATGACTGAAAATGGCTCCTTTTGGAACAGCTTAAAAGATAACTAACTAGTTGAGCAAGGCATCCTAAAGTATAAAGCTGACATAGCATCCTCTATACCATGATTCAATTCCAGCCGGTCACCTAGGGTTTGAAAAAACGTTGAAATCAATTGTGATAAGATTTTATTGGCCTAAGATGAAGACCGAAATTTACTATTATTGTGTGACCTTTAGCGAATGCCAGAAGTTTAAGCCAAAGAATTGCACAAACAAGAGCCCATTGATTACTATAAAAGTTGAAAAGCCATGGGACATAGTTGGAATAGACATTGCTGGTCCACTGAAGCTCACAGAAGTTCTAATGGTAACAAGTATATTATGTTGGCCATTGACTACATTTCCAAGTTTTGCATCACAGACGCTATCAAATGTTTTAAGGCCGATCAAACAACTATATTTGTTGACAAGAAAATAGTTAACGTCCTCAGTGTACCATATGCTGTGTTGAGCGACCAAGGCAAGTGTTTTAACGAGTACTTCAAATCGAATGGAATCAAAAAGATTCGTACCACAAGCCATCATCCACAATGCAACGGGCTTGCCGAACGTACCATCTAAATATTACTAATTTTTTCTTCTATATGTATTTTTAAGACTTTGTACCTTGCGCCACTTTTGTAACATGTACCAATTTTTTCTCATCACATAGGCAATGAATAATATACCTCTGTTCGTTGGATAGATTGCTCATAAAAATATATTTTTGATCTACTACTTGATCTACCACTGGCTCAAAGTTATTTGTGTCTCCATCATGTATATCATCATCAAAAACGATCTCTTCTAAGTCATCTTCGAAAATGAACTAGTTGATATGACAAACAAAAGTTTCGAGGTCTTTGATCATGTATTAGATGATTAAAAGAAAAGCCTAAGAAAAGTCAAAAAAAAGATTAGAATTTAAATTAATATTTTTTTAATTAATTGATTGATTGATTTTTTTGGTATTAAATATTTTTTTCTCAATAAATTTTGAATATCAGTTCTTAATTTTCAATATCAATTAATCAATTATCTGATATTGAAAATCACTGATATTGAAAATTGAATATCAATAATATTCAGATTAACAAGACCCTAACATTTTTCTCAAACGAAAATAAAAAAAAATCTTTTTTGAAACTTTTTTATTATTATTATTGAATTATCTGAAACGGGTTTAACCCCGGAACTAAGCACTATCGTACTTAGCTATGGCATGATAGTGCTTAATTCTTTTGAAAATAAAATTCAAATGGATCTTTTAAAAAAACAAAGAAAAGAAAATAATATCGAATGTTACGAAATATAGAAAAACAGTTAACATAAAAAACTTAAATTATAGAAATTAGAAATAACGAAAGATCAAAAAATATAGAAAATTGTTAAATATAGAAAGATTTTCAATGAACAATTTTTGCTTAATGATAAAAATATAAAATAAAATAATTAAATTACATTCGACATTTTACGCTGAAACTGTGATTTCTAAAAACAATCGTCATTTTCTACAATTATTAGAGTCGGCTATAAAGATCCTCGAGTAAAATAATAGTTTGAAAATTACATAAATTTATTTTCCATATTTTTCTATTTTTCTTTGTAAGCTTAATTTTGTTTTTTTTATTTTATTTTTCTACATCTTTTTTCTATATTTTTACTGACCACCAAATCAAATAATAACCCGGTCTCTATATAAAAATAACCCTGGGGTTATAAGTCTAAAAAAATCGGGGTCATAACTAGGATAAACCCATGGGGTTCTTGGATAACTTTAGTTTATGCCTCTGGGTAGTAAACCGGGGAATACGGTAATTATAAATCGCTGAATCTAAAACTTTAGATTAGATTGTTTTGCCAGAAAAACTCCTTAAAACATTCAATGGTGATTAATTTTTAACCTACGACTCAGTAAAAGATGACAAAGAAAGATATTTAATCTTTCGAACTGAAAAAAATCTAAACTGATTGAAAATGGACATATTTGTGTTGACAGCACTGAGATTCCTCCAGTTTTATTCAATCAAATTTTTTCAGTCCATGTTTTAATTGATTACAAGTTTTAATCTGTTTCATATATTTCATTACTAAAAAAAAACTTGAAAAAATTATGAGAGATTTCTTTCTGTAATTGTGTCAAAGAAAGATTGGGCTCTATGTCGATTTATAGAAAACTTTTTTATAGAAAACATTTATAGAAATTTTATATAGAAATCCTTTTCATAGAATTTTTTTATAGAAAAATTTTCATAGAAATTTTATATAGAAAAGTTTTATAGAAAAATTATTGAATGTTTTTTACTTAATTTTTATAATAAAACTAAAAATTTAATCAATTTTTAAATTAAAGAATTAAATTTTTATTTTGAAATTCCATTTAGTTTAATTTAATTGCAATTATAGGAACATATTAAGCTGTAAGAAATAATTTGTTTAATAATTCCACTTAAAAATTAAATTAATTGATTAAATTAAACGGCTAATTAAAAGGTTAATTTATAATTTTTAATTAATGTCTTTATGAATTTTTTCGTCAATACACAAAAATTTGGAAAATTTCTTGCAATTTTGTTTCAGTACTTTTTTTTCACAGTAAAATGTTTCTATATTTGCAAGTAAATTAAACTAATTGGAATTTCAAAATAAAAATGTAATTCTTTATTTTAAAAATTGATTAGATTTTTAGTTTTATTATAAAAATTAAGTAAAAAACATTCAATAATTTTTCTATAAAACTTTTCTATATAAAATTTCTATGAAAATTTTTCTATAAAAAAATTCTATGAAAAGGATTTCTATAAAAAATTTCTATAAATGTTTTCTATAAAAAAGTTTTCTATAAAAAGACCCAGGCCCAAAGATTGTCATCAGATCTCAATCAATTTTAATTTCAAAAGAGCAATGACTAGTGCATCACTAATATTTCTTAAAATTAAAGTCAATGGGTGCTTTTTCCAATTCAATCAGTCTCTTTGGCGCAAAATTAAGTCGAATAGTCTTGAGGCAGCTTACAATAATATAGATTCGACAAGTATTATTGATTATAGAAAACTAATCAAACTACCAGTAGTCTTCAGTTACATTCCTTTTGAAGATGTTTATGATATTTTTGAATCTTGTTAAATAAATTTAGATTCAAATGATCCTATTCAAGTAAAAATAGGCTCTTTTTATGAATATTTTGAAAATACATATTTAAGTAGGCTAACTGTATAAAACAGGAGGTGGAGCAAGATCCAAAGTGGTAATTATCAGAGAAAAAGTAATTTTTGATGAAAATATTTGGAGTATAAATGCTAGTTTAATTGACAGTGAGATTCCAAGAGCCACAAATCATGTTGAATCTTGGCATAATACATTTTGTAATATGCTTCGTAGTCATCGATGCATTGATTAGAACAAAACAAAAATATTGATGTATTCAGTGAACAAAGTGACTTTCTCTGAGTCATCAATAGCTGCTTATTTGCCACAGTTCATCCACCACAAACGGTGGATGAACTAGACAGTTTTTGTTGTTTGACAGGGGCTAGTAATCCTGATAGATTACTGTGTTTTTTTTTCTGGTTTATCTCATTTATCAAGCGCGAAACAACTGCACGTAGAAGCGACATTTCATGCTTTTCAATGCTTATTATTCATGGCTCATATACAGTTGAAAATCCTTTAACTGAAAGTCAAAAATCAAGTGAAAATAATCAAAATTGAAATTTTTTGAGTCTAAAACAGGTTTAGACTCACAAAACGGTTATAAGCTAGTTTAAATTTCAATTTTTTACAGTTACTACTATCGAATGATAAGGGTATCTAGGTTTCTTATAAAAATTATTTTTAGTTTATTAGAAAAATATTTTGAAATAAATATTCTCAGAAATGGCTAATGTGAAGAGAGGCCATTGAATAGAATGTTGATCTACAGTATTGACAAAAAGAAAGTGAACGGCATGAATTTTTTCTTTATTTTAGATTTAAAAAGTCGTCCTTTTCGAACGGATCAATATTTTGAAATAATTTTTTTTATTTAAAAATTGCTGATTTTCTTTTTCTAACGAGCTAACATTCTTTGGTTGGTAATCTAAAATACACTTTGCAAGCCAAAAAACCCTTTTTTTTGATTAAAATTTTATCAGAAAAATAATGAGAACGATGTGAATTCTTCCCTACCTTTCCGTAAGTTATCATTCAATCCTTTTGAAATTTTGGATATAAGCTGAGATTGACTTATTTTAAAGCCAAAAAAAACCAGTCCACTTGAAAAAAATTTTATCGAAAAAATGCCATCTGAATACAAAAAATCAGTTACCCTTGAGACAAAAAGGATTGGATGAGAACTTACGGAAAGGGAGAGTAGAATTTCGGATTAAATGCATTACGGTACATTGAATTGAACGAATAGAAATGAGTGAATTAAAATTTACTTCACAGTCATCTATGACTTGAATTTATCAAAAAGAATTCTTTTAGGGAAATATATTTTAGAAGAATTTGATCCAAATTATATATTCATTAAGATTAGACTTTTTTTGATAATATTTACTTCAAAAATTACAAAGTACTATTAAAGTTAATATCTATAAGTTTATTTTAATTAAAGTTTCGCAGTTATAGGAGAAGTAAAAACTGATCCCTGTTTAAAAAAAACGACATTTTTATATTTATATTTCAATTTAAAGAAAAATAGAATAATATTTATGTTGGTTTTTATTTTTTTAAAACAGTTAAATATTTAGACTTTTCATCCTTTTTAAGTACTATAAAAAGCAGAATCTCTTAAAAATAAATGAAAGTTTATTTTTAAAAATATGCAGTTCTGGTTCATACCTTCACATTGTGATTCAGAAATTTATAATAGTATTAGTGATAGCACATAAGTTAGAAAAAACAGGCACTTGGGAAGGACAAAAATATTACTAAATCACGTAATTAGCATTTTTTTTCGAATCATTCATACAGAAACATAATAAATCATAAGATGATTAATAACTAAAATTTAACTACGGCTGTTGAGCCCTTGTTTGTTTAATTGATGTGTGGTTTGATTATTTGTAAAGTAGAAAATAACTATTTAGTAAAAGTTAACTTAATTTTGATGAGAGTAGAAAGGTGTTTGGTTTTGGTTTCTACATCTAAATTTCGGATTAGCCGTCGCACTTCATTTTGCATAAATAAAAAACTGTAATCGCACAAAAAAGAGCTCAATAGCCGTCTCAGCACCAAAAAACAGAAAAAAATGTAACTTTGATAAGGAAAACATGGAATTGATTTTTTAAGACAATATTAAAAAATCAATTTTAAATACGTGGACTAATTAACGAGAATTTACGGTAGCTTTTTTGTTCAAAATATACTATATAAATATATTTAATATTAAAATTTCAAAATTTAAGTTTTTGATTCATAAATGTTTATTTTTGTAAAGTTTCTGATAAGAAATCGTTTATTTTTAACCAAAATTAAATTTGTTTATCTCTTTCAAAAGCTTTTTTGGGCTTTGACTTGAAAAAAAAATAAATCGAAAAAATCCAAGTCTGGCTTGAATACTTTAAAGACTTGTTTTTTGAGACTTGTAAACAACTGACTTTTTTAAATGCAACTTCAAAGGTGTTATTTACTTAAATTCAGCATAACTTTGTCATTTCTTGTGCATTAAAATATTTTATTGTGTGAAAATTCCTTTTAGAAAAAAGTTTTTAGGAAATATAAACTATTTCTATTTTGTTTAGAAGTTACAAAATCTGCAATAAAAATAGTACAGTATGATTCCGAACTATAATTTTAATTTTCACGTCGACTATTTACTATTTTATCCAATTTCTTTAACATAATGAGACTTTTTTTAATTTCGAAACCGGCTCAAGATCCGGTTTTTTTAATCTTGTAAAAAATCAATTTTACTTTTAAATTTTTATTAAGTTAAAAAAGAAAGTACAAAAAAAAAATTATTAAAATAACCTAAGCAGGTAGGCTAGTGGTATTGACAGTATAGACACCTTGTTCGAAAGCGTTCACGCCCTCACGTGGAACTTTATCTAATTCATGAGAACTTAAAGCTTTTTGTCTTAATGTTGGATGTCTAAAAGTGTCAACAGCAGCTTCGACATTTCTAAATCTCGGCATTTTCCACAACGGTTTTTCTTCGACAGGTATTTTGGCATTTTTCAACCAGCTTGATTTAGTATGATATGCTCCGCTAATCGCTTTACTCGCTTCTTTTCGTGAATTTACTCTAGCAGCTTCTATTGTTTGCATATCATTTAACCAATCGTGTAAAAATCTATATTCTAAAACTTCATGAATTGGAGTAGATGGTCTATGTGGCATGCCAAATGTCATTCCTGGTGGAAATGAAACTTTCGATCGTGCAAAACCATTATTACTAGAAGATGAATCTGATCCACCTCCGATACGAACTTTTCGTTTAATATCATTCAATGAACGATATTGATCATTTTGTTTCGTATTAACACATCCGGATTTAATAGCTTCTTTATTCAAAGCTATAAAATCACGAACATATCTGTAGCGTTCTTCTCTTGACTGACTATCTTTAGCCAAATTTATCCAATGTTGTAAAGCTTCTGGTACACCGCCATCTAATTTTTCATATTTGACACCATAAGTAGTATCGGCTGATGGAAGTTGATGTCCTCTAGTTCGACTTTTACCCAATTGTGGCTTAAAATAACATACTCAACATTAAGAATAAAATTCAAAAATAAAAAAAAAATTTTTTTCTAAACGTACTAGATAATGTAGTTCATTTTGAAGCATAGTATCTCTTTGTGATCCGATTAGGCCTGTTTTAGTAATTTCGAATCTTTTGTCTGTACGTAAAGGAGCGCTTTTGGCTTGTGTATTTTCACTCATTTTAATATGATGTTAAACGGAAGAGTTGAAAATTTTCTTTAAAAAAAAATTAGTTAATCAAAAGAATTAATTTTTTAACTCTTTCAAGAAGAAAAATAATAAAAAAATTAAAGAATAAGCGTTGTTATGGTAACATGTTAGTTTTATGTTGTTGTTAGAGTTGTTGTCAAATGGACCCCCTACATAAATGAGTATTTGTTAACAATAAGTATATTAGTATTTAATTAGTTTATAAGTTTTTTTATTATTATTTAAAATTATTCAAAATTTATTTAAGTAATTTGTTTATATTTATTAAAGTTTTATAATTTTTTTTTAAAATTAATATAAATTAAAAAATGTTATTTTTTCGGTATGAAGTTTCATTATCAAATTAGAGAAATTTTTTCATTTAAATGCTTGATGAGATATTTAATTAAAATAAAAAAAAATATTTTTATTTATTTAAAAGATTTGAAATAACTTAAAACATATTATTAAAGATTCTAACAAAACAAAAGAAAAGTGAGCGTGTCAGATTTTTATATGAAATTTAGTCTTTTTTATGTAGCCCTGCATGTCGGATTCCTATATTTTGAATATCGGTTTATCTTATACATAAAATAATTATCTTATACAGTAAAATCCAAAACAAAGTTAATGACCTGTTTAAACACTGTTTATACAGAGAATACACAAAACAAAACCAAACAGAAACAGAACCTTTTTAAAATGGTTTTGTGTCGATTTTGTTTCAGTTCTGTCAGTGTCGGTTTTGTGTATGTTCTATTTAAACATTGTTTATGTTTTCGTTAACTTTGTTTCGGATTGTACTATATCAAAAATTTTCAGAGTGAAGATTTAAAAAGAGTAATCATGATGAAATACCTCGGCATTTGGGTAGATGAAACATTTAATAGCCGATCCCATTTTGACTGTCGTACTAAGCTGTTTACTCTTGAGTATTTTAATCTAAAAAAATGTGGAATAACATCCGACATATTAAACACTGAAATAAAATTATGTTTTTTATAAGACGTTTGTAAGACCAAAACTGTACTATGGGCTGGACAATTTAATACTCAATCAAAAGCAGACCAAAAGCTTACAAAGACTGGAAGCTATGCTGATAAAATCGATGTTTGGAATACAAAAAAGAACTAGAAATACCCCGTTGTTTAGAGCAATAAATATAGATAAGCTAGAAGAAAAAAATGTAAAAAAAAGCTAAGATTTTTGATTAAACTATGTGAATTTGATCTAACAAAAAATTTAATTAAATCATTCGAAAGTGATGAATATATTTGTTTGGATTCTAAAAGTCTATTTAATGAACTTATAAAACTCACAGGACTTAAAAATATTACTGAGCTTATCTTTTCAAGTAAGTCAATCCTCGAAAATCTGAAGCTTAAGCGTAAAGATGAAAGCAAAGAGGATCTTGTGCATAATGTTAAGTCATGTCTCGAACATACTGGTGACCAAAGAAGAAGTGGACTAACACAACTCCTTAAAATAACTTTCTAAAATTTCAGTATAAAATTTTTTCTTTTTTGTCAATTTATTCAATTTTTTATTTGTAAATTTTGTAAAATTATCAAAAGTTTTTCTAAATATTTGTAAAATTTTATTCTATTTTTTATTCTTAAAAAACAAAACAAAAAAAAAAAAAAATTTTTATCATGTAATTTTTTGTATAAAGTATTCAGGGGTCCATGATAGACGCCCTGATCCCCATATCGCCTGAGGGTGGCTTTTTGGAAATAAATAAATAAATAAATAAATATCAAAAGTTGTTAAATATTGATGAAAAATTTCCTGTTGTAAGCGTCTTCAAAAAATTGTGAAATTTTAATTGAAATT
The DNA here is from genome assembly GCA_002922825.1 of Brachionus calyciflorus. Lineage (NCBI taxonomy): Eukaryota > Metazoa > Rotifera > Eurotatoria > Ploima > Brachionidae > Brachionus > Brachionus calyciflorus. Next base: position 899,082 of record NTPY01000418.1, read on the forward strand.
TTGCTTTAAAAATGATTTTTTGCAAATTTTCGGACCATTAAAAAGGCTAATTTGAATACCCAGTCATTTTCAAAACACTGAAACATTAATTATAACTCAAAATTCATACATGTAACATTTTAATATCTCTGATTTTTACTGTAAACTCGCCCAAATAACCCCGGGGTTAAAAATCGTAAATTTGTTTTTTTACCCCGCATTTAACACGGTTTTTGAGCATTTTTACAGAATGCTTTTGATCGGTACCAAAACTGAAATTTTTTTTTAATGCCGTATTAAACATGTAAAAATATAATTTTTTTTAATAATTTTTCGAATAAAACTTAATTTAATTTTAAATTTAAAAAAAAATGATATTTTTTACATGTTCGATACCACATTAAAAAAAGAAATTTCAGTTTTAGTATCGACTTAAAAGTATTCTGTAAAAATGTTCAAAATAATTTTTGTTTGGATTAATTTAACTTACCGTATTACCTTGTACTGCGATG
>NTPY01000418.1:899847-923454 GCA_002922825.1 Brachionus calyciflorus
CCTTTAAAAAAATAATGCCTTTTTACATGTTTAATGCGTATGGCAAAACTCGAAATTTCGAATTTAATTGCCGCATTTCTTTGCAAGGTAATACGGTACAATTACGCAAGATAAAACGATTTTTATCTTGAAAAACAAAACAAATAAATAACATAAATAAAATTTAAAAGATTTAGTAATTATCTTTTTTTAAATTTTTGGACACAAGTTCTGGAAAATTTTTAAAAAGTTACCTAATTTCAATGATTTGGTTGATTAAACACAATCTAAATGCAATCTGCAACATTTTTGCAGACCTATATTTTTGGGTGTATATTATTCGTTACATTTTGTATCAATTTACAGATTGAGTTTATCACTTCCTCTTCAAAAGTAAAAGGAGATAATTACTCCTTTTATATTAATTTAATACCTAAAATTAATAATTTTGTTTGGTCTAAATTCTAGTTGAAGTGTGGAATCGGATGCTTTTTGATTGATTGGAATTTATATGGTTATATAAAAAGTCTGAATCGGGAGCAGATTTTCATACACCTGTTATACCGTGATACATTTTTTTTGTCTCTCCTGATTACTATACAAATAAAACTAATTTATACCGGTACTACTATCGAGAGTTTACGATAAGTACTAATTTATCATCAAGGAATTTATTCGATAATCTTGAATAAATATATTTATATTTTTTTCACTAATTTTTGTGCTTGATCCACATTAATTTATCTGATCTTTATATCTCAAATCTTATCTAAAATTTTTAGTTTCCTTTTTGAATAACTATTCTTTTAAAAGTGGTGCTGAGTTAGCAAAATTATTAATGTAGGAAAACGATAACATTCTTTCCAAGGCTCTATGCTGAAAAGCAAATAGACAGTGTTTTTCAAAATATGGTCTTTTTATTTATTTAAAAATTAATTTCAGTTATCCAAGTCTTGTAAAGTTTAAATTTTAATTAGATACTAATAACCTCTTTTTAACTGAAAAATATTGGAAATTTTTTCAACACTTAAGAGTCGCGAATATTTTTAGTATGAAAGACGCTTCAGTTCTGTTTGAAAATTTGGGAGAATGTGCTATCAACTAAGTAAATTCATTGCTTTTATCACATAGACAAAAATAAACATGCTAATGAAAACAAAATACCAAAAATCAAGAAAATTCATGGTTCAATCAGCTCAAATTCAGAAAAGGCAGTTTTTTTGAAAAAGCGAAGCTTTGTAATTGTTTGGAGTTTTAACATTTCAAGTAAAATTAATATTTGTAGAATTAAAGTAAAATAAATATAAGAACTTTTATATAAAAAAAATTTAATTTAAAAGTTTAAACTTAGCGCCCAAGACTTGGAAAACTCACAAAATTAATAAATAATAATTTAAAAATCAAAATAATTGTTTTATTTATTTTTATCGCGATTAAAACTTAAACAATGCACAAATATTGAAATCAAATCAAATCAACTTTTAAAGAAGGATTTTAAATATTTTATTCTTTCATCTACGCATCAATTATATACTATCTTAGCAATTATTTAAGAACTTAAAAATTTCTTCCCAATTTTTGTTTAGATTCGGCTTAATTTTCATATTTTTTATTAATTTTACAATCAACTAACAAACCTCGATTTTATTCTAAAAATTTAACTAATTTTAAAAATTGTACTTTAAAATAAATCTACATACAAATTAACAAGGACACTTTGAAATAGGACCTTTGCGACTCTTATCTGTTAAATATGATATTAAAATTAATTCCTTTTACATTTCTTTTTATTTGCTTTTGTTATTCCAGCAACATTTTTGGTAACTTTTAAACCATTTCTAAAAGCCAACTGTCCTTAAAATTTGATATTTTTAAAAGAAGATTCGTACTTGAAAATAAATAATGAAACAAAAGCTTTTTTGCATTGTCAGACTAAATTAATCAACACTGAATCAATAAAAAACCGTTTCAGATGTTTAAAACTTTGCTCTGGAAAACAAAATTGCAAATTTGTTTATCATAATAGAAATAATTGTAGCTTATACAACTCAATAACTAAAAACGATCTTGATCTAAATGATAATTTCTGGAAGAAAGTTGAATCGAATAAAACTTTAGGTAAAAATTATCTTTTAGATTCTTATTTAATAAAGATTTATTTTATATTTCGGTAGAGAGCTATCCCGGAATTACAAGATATTATTTGATTAGCGATTTATTTAATAAAGGATTTGTTAAAGTTTATGATGTTTTATATAATTCTGTGACAAGAGACTCTCATTTGCAGAATGTAAAGGATAAATGTAGAAATGGTTCAATTTTATGTGCCGGTGGCGGTTCAGTTGATTCAGATATTCTCGAATTAGTTGTATGTGCTGATTGTCATAGTGTTTTATCTCCAACATACAAAAATGAACCTGTTTATGTTGGGAATGCTTATTGGTACATGACATCATTTTTAAGTTTCGGATTTTCTCTCGATCCAATAATAAATCAAAGTTATGCTGATATTTATAATTTATGGGATTCATTTAGACTTTCTTGGCATTACAATATAGTTGCTGGTTGGCGTTTAGGAAATTTAGTTGATTTAAATAGTAGCATTTCTTATAAAAAATACATTTTTATTAGAGTTTAATAAAATTCTTTAAAAAGCCAACAAATATTTAAAAATTATTAAAGAATTTTTTTTTATTTAATTAGGGATGTCACTAACTAGCGCAATTTTAGAGATCTTTTAAACTCAATAAAAAATCTTAATACCTCATCAAAATAAAAATAACTTTTTTTTTTCAAGCGAGGGGGGGTTTAGACGGACTGCTTGGAAGCAAATACTTCCTTTCAGCCCCCGTTTTTGCTTGGTCGTTTATTTAAAAATAAAAAAAAATGAAAACAAATAGAATTAGTTTTGGACTAAAAGTAAAACACAAATAAGAATTAAAAAAAAATAATGAAACAATATAACGTAGTAACGTGATTTTAAACTAATAACTATGAATAAATTTAACAAAAAAAAACATTTTAAATTTAGTTTTGAATAATAATTGGTTTTTTTTTTAGTTTATTAGATTTTACCATTTTTGAATATTGATTTTGTTTGAATGGAAAGACAGTTGCTCATACATATGATCTAATTTTTTTAATTATTTTTTTAACTTAACATTCCATTTTAATTATTTGTATTTTCAGGGTACAATGAGCCGAATATTGAAGTTGGGTTGTTGGGTGGTTTACTTTCAATTAAATTGCTAATTGTTGGATTCCAAGCTGTTGATTTGTCAAGATATGCTTTTGCAAGACTTTTGAGGCGTGAGTCTATCATTTGGATATGGAAGTGATCGTGTATTAATGTTGTACTTGTTCTTAATGGAACGCCAAGTATGATTTTTAAACATTTATTTTGTATAACTTGTAATTTTGATTTAATTTTTTCTGTGATTACTATATAAGGTAGTGAGCTGTATTGAAATAATGATAAAATTAGTGACTTATATATAATTAGAAGGTAATTTTTATTTAAACGATTTGATTTGAAGGCTAGGATTCGCAAAAGATTAACTCGACTTGTACATTTTTTTATTAAGTTCTCAAAATGTTTGATAAATGAGCATTTTGTATCAAAATCGATACCTAAAATAATAGGGTTTGTACAGTAATCGATTGTTTGATTGTTAATACTCAATTTTAGGTCATTTAGGAGTGTTGAGCGTTTAAAAGTAAAAAGTGATTGCTGAAATTTTATCTCATTTATTTTTTAGCCTATTTTCTTAAAGAAGCTGTTAATTTTATTTATTCCAATTTGGAGCTTTTTTTTAATGTGTCTAAATCTTTTGTGAGTGACCCAAATTGTTAAATCGTCAGCGAACATACAGAATTTGATGGAGGTCGTACTTAAAATTTTACAAATATCATTTATGAATAATGAGAATAATAATGGTGAAGGGGGACTTCCTTGGGGAACACCATTTTCAATGTCCAGTATTTTTGAGAGGGTATCGTTTATTTCTACACAGAATTTTCTTCCTTCTAAAAACGCTGAAATCCATATGCCAATTTTTTTCGGGCATCTTAGTTTAGTTAAACTTTTTAAAATTCCTTTGTGTGGTGCTTTATCGAATGCTTTTTCAATATCGAAAAGGACTATTCCCGTGTGTTATTTTTTTTGAAAACCGTTTTTAGTATTTTCAATAATTTTAAAGATATTGTCTTGAGTTGAGTGATTTTTTCTGAAACCAGATTGCTCAGGATGAATAAGTTTTCTTTTTTCTGCCCAATTGTATAAACGATTATTAATTATTTTTTCTAAGAGTCTACTAATGGTATTGAGTAATGAAATAGGGCGATATGAAGATTCAAGGTTAGGATCACAATTTTTTTTCGGAAGAATTTTTATCTTCGCAATTTTCCATTCGTTTGGAATATAAATAAGGCGTTGTATATAGTGCATAGGATGTCAAGCGCGGCGTTTGGTAGATTTTTTATGGTCTTGAACGATATTTTACTTAGTCCAAATGATTGAGTTGGTTTAATATCTTTTAGAGCCTTTGTTATTTCTTCTCTTATTATGTGTTGATTATAGCGGATAGAGGGATTGTTCATTTTTAAACACTTTTGAGAAGTGATTTGCTAAGATATCGGCTTTCATCGAGTCATTAATATCTAGATTTGGGAGAATTGTATTTGATATTGGGCTATTGTTATTTTCTATGTTTTTGATTATATGCCAGAATTTCGTTTCAGATGGTTTTAATTGACATGCCGCTTGACAGAGATCATTCCACTTTTTATTTGATAAAAATTTTATCTCTTTTTTAACTTTGTTTGATATATTATTTAGTGAAAATTTAATATCTTTATTGTGTGTTTTGCTAAAAAGTCTATGAAGCTTTTTTTTCTCACGAATTAAGGCTTTAAGCTGTTTTGGTAGGTTTACCTTTAATTTGTTTTTGGATTCGCAGATTTTTGTATTATTATTCAGTACATTTCTTATTGTAGTTTCGAAATTTTGAGCTGCTTTTGTTAGATCCTTGGTTGTCTTGATATCTTGTGCTTCGTTTAAGAATATATCATTTATATTTTTTTTAAATTCAACCCAATTTATTTTTTTAAATACTTTTTTAAAGTTGTTTATATTTAGGTTAAACGAGATTGGATAGTGGTCTGATGGCTTGAATGATGTGTCTACATGGAAATCTCTAGTGAGATTTAAAATTTTATCAGAAACAAATACCAGATCTAAAATATTTGAACTTTTTTTTGAAGTTGGACATGCGTTATTTATTACTGAAAGATTATAGAAGCTTGTGATTTCGTCTAAATCAATTCTCCTTTTATTTTGCCAGTTACATTACCACGTTTTGCATAATGCGTTAAAATCATCAAGTAGGATTGTTTTTTTATTTGAAATTAAAAAATTCTTTAAGAAAACTAAAATCTGTTTTACTAGTTTTTTAGGAGGTGTGTATACATTTATTATTTGTATTTTATGATTAGGAAGCGAAATGTCAACGACGGTAATTTCATAGTTTGTTTCGTTAATTTTTTTGCGAGTTGTAAAATTAATGCCATTTTTGATAATTAGACCAGAACTTCCGCCATGAAGTCTGTCATTTCTAATGAATTTGTAGTTTTGGAAAAGGTTCAAATGAGTATCTTGATTTGGAGTTAAAAATGTTTCGTTTAGGCTTAAAATGTCAATATTATTTTTGTTTAAGTAATCGTATATTGCAAAGGTTTTATTTTTGAGAGATTGAACGTTTATGTGAGAAATTTTGAGTTTATGATTCATTGTGTTTTGTATTGGGTAAGTATTTTATTTATTTGCGTGAGCAAATCGTCATTTTGGTTTGTTAAAATTGTGCCTAAAATGTTTCCAATGAGATTAATCGTATTATTAGATGGATTCATTGGAGTATTTTGGGGTTGGCTTTATCTGCGTAAATTATTTTTTTGTAAATTTTTTCTTTTTTTTTGTTTAGTTGGAGTTCTAGAGCTTTTTTTGCTTCCGGGCATTCTTTGCTACAAGCTGCATGTTTTCAACTACAATTCGCACATTTTGTCTTGGTTTGGGCAGTTTTCATGTCCGTGTTCAAGTCCTGAACATACTCAGCATTTTCTACTTTTCTTACAGTCTTTCTTTACATGTCCAAATTCTAAACAATTAAAACATTGTAATGGTCTATCTTCAAATTTCCATTCTTCTACTCTATAATGAAGAGGTTTGATAAAAAGGCCATTTTTGATTAGATCATTGAAGGCTTTGGTGTTGTATGTTGGCTTTGGTGCGCTTTAATTACATGGATTGCTCTGTTATCCTTTTTTTTTATTACTCTCTTCGGATTAATTATGTTATTTTCTAGTAATTTTTTTTAATAAATTCGTCTCGTTCTATATCAATAGTTGTATCAAAGTAATAAATAGCTATATGGTGTTTTTTAGGTTCAGGCTTGATGACTTCTATACCATTTGTTTTCTCGAAAGCATCAGTTAGCCATTCCTTAGAAAGAGCTTCATAGCTTTCATCGTCATTTGTAAATAGGTATAAGAGGTCGTTGTGATTATTAAAGAAAGCTTTATCGATTTTCAAATTTCCTTTGTTTCTTATTATTTCTTTATTGAGTTTATCTGGATGAGAGAATTTGTATTTATCTATTCCTGTGCTTAAATCTTAGGATTTCATTCGTTATCGTTAGTTGATCTACAATTTCAAGCTGGTTTGTATGGGTAAGGTCCATTTTTTCATCTTAGCTGTCTGATGTAACATCTGATTCCGAAAAATCAGAAGGATCTGAGGTATCTGTTATGAGGATTGAGTCGTTTTTATTTTCTTGTATTTTTAGATTGCTGGATTTTATTTGCTTCGATGATTGAGCTGGTAGATCATTGTTAATTTTTGCTTTTTTTCTTCGCTTTTCCGGTGAGTTAATCTCTTGGAGGTTAGAAATATAGTTCATTAGGCAACCTATCTGATCTTCGAGATCCTTTATTTTTTGCTTATATTTTAATTTCTCTTTTTTTTTTGAGGACTTCGTGGCGACCCCATATTTGGCCATCTTCGTTGGTCATATGTTTTGATGAAGGATTGTTTGAATGATGTTTAGAAAAACTATCGATTAAAACGGATATACAAGATGGGTGATGGTGTTTGGTATAGGATAATTTTGGTTGCCAAGTAACACAAAAAGTACTTAGTTTTGCAAGTTGTCTAAATATCAAATTTCAAAATTTCGAAATTTTTTCAAAAATTTTTCTCAATTCAACAATTAAAAATAACTTGAAAAACAACAAATAGGACGCAATAATAAACAGCTTAATGCCAAAAAATTGAATTCATTTCCATACTTTGCATTGTAGCTGACTTTTCGATCATTTTTTAATAACTAAAGGTGTCACCTGAACGTTGATAAACTTTTTTGAAATAATCGTCGTGTTCGAAATACATGAAAATAATTGTCAAACGTAAAACTTTTGACAAATCTTCTGATCCGCAAAGACTCAAAGACAAAGCATTGAATAAACAATTACCATCACTAGTTGTATACAATGCTGTCATATTACTTGAATTCCATTTGCCTATCACATCAGCATAAGATTAATCAGATTTATTGTTTTTATAATCAGTATTACCAATAAAAGAACGTAAATAATTAACCAAATTGATCAATTGGCTCCGATTTGTTTTGATATTATTTTGAATAAATGAAAAAATTTTTTTGCTGATTTTAATCAAACTTAGACATGGCTTGTTGTCTTGATCGATTAAATTATTTGGTAATTCTGGATTTTGAGCTTTGTTCGATTTATCATGTTTGTACTGAGTATATATTTGGATGGTTTTAATCAAAATAAAGATTGATTTTATGATTACAACCTTCGACATGATTATTTGCGCGCGGTCATATTGTATCAAAATGGTTCCATAATTTAATTGTAAATACTTTTTGATTTAGCCAAGTATTGTTGAAATAATTTGCAAACTCACAAACTTTTGCATCTCTTGGTTTATTGACTGTAAATACTTTAACGCCGGATGTATCATTTTCGTAGATAAAGGCGAAAGATTTGAAAATATTTAACCATTCGTTTATTCGATCGTCTTGATTGTATGATTCCACTTAACCAACGTTTTGAATAATCTTCCACAGAGCTTGAGTAAAATGAAAATGACAACGTTTCATTTTTACTTCTGGAATTTTTTTTGAAAGCATTAATTGCAGCAGGTTCGAAATTAATCACAATTTTCGATGGATTGAGATTGATATAATAAGCTTTTGTTTTTTGAAACAATAATCATTTTTTGGTATGTGTTTTCGTCTTCATGCTTTAGAAAAATGAAAACGTATAAAAGAAAATGATTACCGTTTGTTGTTTCGGTGTATTTTTCGAACGCTCCGGAAAAAAATATATCATCATTGAATTTCGGAGCTATCTCGGCAGCCTCAGCCTAGTCGATATTGTTTTCGCCAGTTTTTCGGTTAATTGTGTTTTCGAAAAGATTTATTACTGAACCAGTTGTTGATTTAACCTTATTTTTAAGCTCTTGTTTAGCTAGTAAAAATATTGTCTCTGATCGTTTGACTTTTGGATGAAAATGTGTACCGTTTACTGATAATACTTTGTCATCTTTGGTGAAGCACTTTGGTGTTTTTTTTTTCGATAATTACGACAACGCCATGTTTGAGTACCATCTTTATTTTGTTTTTTGAGTTTTTCATAAAGGTGTTTATGATGATAAAGCATCAATCCGCCTTGATTCGAAGGGAAAAAAAACTAGCGGCATTATATGTTGGAATATATCAAAAGTATTTAGATCAATATTAAGTGTTTGGCAAAGTATAAAATTATTTTTTCATTTTTATATAATTATTTTAATTTTTTATGTGTAGTCGATAATCTTGATGCTAAATGGTATAATGATTAATTGCATTTAGCACCGTTTTATCTTTAATAAAGATTTTATAATTTATTACCAATTATTAAAATTTTGATTATAATTAGGTGGAAAATGACAACGTTTTGATAATTAAGTGTTAATTATTTACAGGGACAACAAAAAGATTCTCAGGTTAAATGACAACGCTTGATAATTCCTTTTGTTTTTTTTGATAAGAAAGTGTGAAATTTTTTACAAAGTGTAAACTTTGTGTGTAATTTTTTTTTTATTTGAGTTATGTTTTTTATTTTTTCCTTTAACTTGCTTCGCTAATTGGCTCAAAATCCCAAGTCTTTGGGCTCGTCCATTTTACTATCTAATTAAAATTCGTAAAAATTATTATCTTAGACCTAAATAAAATTAGTTATTATAATTAACTGTAAAATGACAACTTTTTCACACATAACTGAAACTAAAAAAAATAAAATTTTTTCGGTACTTAAAAGTTTTTATTTTTCACACAATTGTCATTTTACTGTCGAAGTGTTAAAATGTTGTCATTTTACCGTGAGCCCAACAAAAAAAACGTTTGCAGTTTTCGCATCTTATGCATTTTTTTTTTAATTCGCATTTTTCTAGAATTTTGACTTAAAATACTCAGTTTTTGTTAATTTTTTCATAAATCTTTTGAAAAAAATTGAAAATTAGAGGCAAAAAAATTGAATGTGACCCGAAAGGTATTTGAAAAATTCTCATATGCTATAAAAGCGAGAGTTTGTAATAGAAAATGCGAATTAAGAAGCTTGGTTGGAAATAATAATTTATTTTTACAGATCTTTATATATGATAAAAAAGATCGAAACATTAAAGATTTGAATTTATGGATTTTAGTGAAGTGATTAATAGGTCAAAGGTAATAAAAAATAATTTTACGTCAACGCAAAGAACCGGAATATGACAATTAAATGAAAAAGTTAAAGTTATTTCAGATTTAAGTGATTATAAAATAGGTATTTCAATCGAACTTTTAAAAAACTTTTTGAAGTTTTTTAAATAAACAAATTAAAAATTAAAATAAAATTAAGAGTCGAAAAATAAATTTGAAAACGTACTCAACGAATATATAAATAATTAAAAAAATGAAATCTTTTTTTTAATTTTTCGCATTTTCGGACCTTAAAAACACATTTTTTGTTGTCTCTTCTTATTTATATAGCTCCTCTTTTTTTTGTCATTTTCCACTTTTTCACACTTTCATGTAATAATATTGGCCATTGCGAGGAACGAAGTGACGTGCCTTTATTCAAGCGCTCAATTTCTATTGGATTAAAAAGTACAAGAATCTATTGGTTCGCAGCATAAAAAAATATTCATAACTTAGATTTAATTTAATGGATTGTTTATTGTTTATGACAAAAAATTGTTTTATTAATTAGTTAAAAGCATCAAATAAAATTAATTATCACCACTAATTAGATAAAATAATAAAAAAAATTTTTCTTTTACAAAAAATAGGATACAGGGCAATATTAATAAAAAGTTAAAAAAAATAGTTTTTTCTAGTTTTTCTAATACTTTTTGAAGAGCTGATTTAAAATCTTGATTTGGTTGTGTTTAAAAACCTAAAAAATTTTCTAAAAACATTTTAGACCCTAACCACCCCTTTGGTCACCGAATGGTCGACCTTTCCCTATTGTTGCCCTTTAATTTAGCTTTTTTTTAAGAAACAATTCAATAACATAACTTTATGAATTTTTTTATTTGTGTTTTTTATAAAATTTTTCGACAATTTTTTCATATTTTTTTAACATTGAAAAAAAAATTAACGCATATATTTTTTAATTGCAAAGCCAAAATTTGAAAATAAAGCTAAGTGAAATAAATTATTTTTTTTATTTTTTATTGACTCATAAATTTTTAATTCACGCTAATTCTTCAAAAAAATTACGTCTTATCCGAATATTAATAGTCCAATACTACTCTTAATCGATTATTTGAAAAATCAAAAAGTTTTAAGAAATATTCCTATCATTTGTCCAAAGTGTAAAAGGCAAAATTATTAGAGTAATAGAAAAAATGTTTCGGATAATTACAGCTGGAGATGTGGCTATTGTACAACTCACTATAGTATTAGAATCAACAGTTTCTGTGGCTTATTTGATATTGCACTTTTTAAATTGATTAGTATTATTTATTTTTGGTCGCTCCAACTTTGTCAGATAGACATAAAACAAAGTCTAGGTGTTAGTCTTCCAGTGATTAATCGTTGTTTTAAATTACTCAGGTTGTAATGTTTTAAAATGTTTAATAAAGATAGTTTTATTTTGGGTGGTTATGAAAAAGTTGTCGAGATTGATGAATCTCTTTTTGTTCGTGTGAAGCATGGGAAAGGAAGGACTTAAAAAGAATAATACGGGTCTTTGGAATGTACGAAAGAGATTCAGGTAGATCTTTGTTTTTTGTTGTTCAGAAAAGAGACGCAGTCAATTTGTTAAGTATTATATATAAACATATTGCGCCGAATTCAACCATTCATTCAGATTGTTGGGCGGCTTATAATCGTATTAAGCTTTTGAACAAAAATTATGTTCATCTAACTGTAAATCATGACCTTTATTGCGTTGATCCCAAAACCAGAGTTCATACCAATTGTATTGAATCGATTTGGAATTCAGCGTAAAACCATTTTAAAAAAATGCGAGGTTTCGATCGAAAATATCTTCAATCATATCTCGATGAATTAACTTGGCGTCATAATTTCAATTTAAATCGCAATGGCGCATTCGAGGCTATAATGGATGCTATTTCAATTGAGTATCCAGTTGATGGTGAAATAAACGAAACTAACAAATTTTATTTTTATTCAAAAAAGAAAAAGTTTACTTAAATTCCAGGAAATATTTAATTTATCAACAACCATTTTTTTTAAGTTGGGGGGACTCAAGTCCAGGCTAAAACCCCTGCCTACGCAACTGGTAAAAATAATCTCATTTATACGTAAAAATGTAAAATTGTTCAATTAAAACACTGCAAATCCTACGCATATACGAGCAGAATCCTTAAATGGGCATTTTACTTTTTTTAAAACATTTATTGGTAAAACATTATAAAGAAAGGAGTCAGTTATCAATATCTTGCTAATCTCATGTCAAGATATACTATACAGTATGTATAAAAAGTTTAGAATAATCCAAAAAAATTTATAGAATTTTCACTTTTGGCTTAAAAATCAGTAGAATAAAAAAGAAAGAACTTATTTTTTTTTATTTTATTGGCAAAAATATTTAAAGAAAATTATCAAAAAAGAATATCTGTAAAAAAAATATAAAAATGATTTCAATTTTTAACTTCAAATTAAAACGGTAATATTTTAAGAAAAAAATCGTTTCAAAAGTTAAGAATAATATGTTTTTTAATATTTAAAATGGCCAACTTTTGATCTGAAACAAGCCGCGATTCTTTTCAGCATAGAATTTATTAAAGTCTGTACGTATTCGGTTGAAATACTTAGCCATTCTATGTGAAGAACTTGTTTAAGGTGGTCGATCGAGGTAATCCTCGTGTTGACCACCATTTTAGTGCCTATAAGTGACCAAAATTCTTGATTGGATTGAGATCAGGAGATCCAGGGCACCTGGAAGTACTTTAATTTATTGCTGTTTGATCGAATGTACTGAAGCGACATCTTTTTGAAAAATCCAGTGATCCAATGTATTGTAAAAAAGCTCAAATGACGGTAAAAGATGATTTTCCAGGGTGTCTTTGTGGACATATTGTTTAATTCGGCCTTTATAAAAATTGCAAACACCCGTACCTTTAGAAGAAATACATCCCTATATCCCTGCTGACCCTCTTCTAATTTTGTGTGGCTTAAGGTAGGATATTTTCTAATCTCTCTAAAAATATAAGATTCGTCTCGAATATATCGGATGCGCATCCGATATATTCGGATTCTAGATAAAATTTATACTAATTAGATTGCGCAATCTAAATAGTATAAATTTTAATAATGAAAATAATTTTAAAAATTAAAAAAACGTTGAATTATTTTTAAAGAACATAAATATAAAATTTTTAAAATTGCAAAAGCGAATTTAAAAAAAATATTTTGAAAAGTTTAGAACTTTTACTGTTAATTTATTTTGAATTATTTTAAATAAGTTTATTCCCCATGGAAATAGCTTTTATTTATTTAGCTTTATATTTGAAAATAAATCTTAATTTGATTTATTTGATTTTTTTATTATTTTAAATGTTGAATTGAACACTTAAAAAACAAGTCATAATTAAAAAATGTTATCTAAGCAGACTCTAAAGGATTTTTACTCATCAAATGAAAAAAATTTGAATTTAGTTAATCAGAATTATGAACATATCGATGAACACGCATTTGATGAGCTTTCCAGATTAGAAACTTTAAATTTATCTTCAAACAAATTGCAAATTTTAAATTCAACCCCATTTCTACATTTAATAAATTTAAAAAAACTCATTTTATCATTTAATTCAATTAATTCGTTGCCAGCAAACGTATTCTCGTCGTTATCTTTATTAGAACAATTCGAAATGACCAATTGTAATTTAAACTCAATTGATTCGACCTCATTCAATGGTTTGATAAATTTAAAACGACTTATTTTAGCCTATAACGATTTGGTTTATATTCAACCAGAAAGTTTTTTTGATTTATTAAAATTAGAAGTAGCTGTTTTTTCATTTAATAAATTAGAACACATTCATCAGGACACATTTAAAAATCAAAAAAATTTAAAAAGGCTTAATTTAAAAGCAAACAATTTAAATCAAATAGATAAGAAGTTATTTATTAATTTAATTAATTTAGAACAAATAATTATTTCAGTAAATAGTTTAATTTCAATAGATAACATTTTTGAAAATAACAAAAATTTACAACGCATAATGATGCATTCGAACAAGTTAAAACAATTGACCAAATTTAGTTTTAAAGGCTTAGAAAAAATATTTTCAATTGATTTAGCTAATAACTTAATCGAAACAATTGACGAAGAAACCTTTAACGAAATTCAAACATTGAAATATTTACCCATGTCAAAATCTCCACCGAGAACTTTAAGAGAATGCTCGAGAAAAATTTCTCTTGACTTCTCTATGAGTTCTCTAAGAGATTTACTAAGTTTTTGTAAAATTTTTTTTTCTCTGAGATTCTCGAAGAGAATTTTAAGAGTTTTACAATTAAAAATTTTAAACATTTTCTCGAGTAATTCTCAAGGAGATTTTCAAGAGATGTCTCGAGAATTTTTTTTTACAGATTTGGGTAGTATCTCCTATCAATGTTTTTTGTTTAATTTGGGTTTTTGCGCTAAAAAATCGATCTTTATTGATTCTATTAAAATATTTAAGGACTTGACTTAATAATATCAAATTTAAAACGATTTCTAAAAAAATGACCTTCACCTTTGATCTTTTAATTATATGCGTTTAAAATTTAATATAAATAAAATTGCAATATTTTAATTTGCATTATTATTTTTTACCAATATTTTTTCATAACTTGCAATCAAGTACTAAAAAGGGGTTTGTTAATTTTTTTTTAAATTCTTTAAGTTATATTTTTAATTTTTTTTTCTTAGAGAGCAAATCAATTTAGTCATGTGAAAAATAAATTCAATAAAAATTTTATTTAATTTTCGCCGCCTTTGCCTTTAATTATCTTATTAATAAAAATAATATAAACTTTTCTCCTTTTTTTCTAAAAAGATTTTGATCAAACTAATTTGAACTAAATTATTTAATTGATAGATTAGCTATAAAAACAACTGAAAAATTAAAAACGAATTCTTAATTCATTTTTTTTAATCGAAATAAAGACCTTAAATTTGAGAATCAACTTTTTCTATAATTTTAATTGCTATTGATTTCAATATATTTAATTTTTTGACTTTCCTTGAATAGTTAATTGGTTTTCTTTTAAACTATCATCGAATAATATATGAATAAATCTTTAATTTAATCTATTTTTAAATTGAAAAAAAGAAAAAAAATTTCGTTTTATTCTCCTAGAATTCTCGAACATTTTTTTTCTGAGGAGTTTTGTATAAGAGATCTCGAGGAGTTTTTCATGCGAGAAATGTAGGAGATATTCTTTTCAAATCTCTTCGAACACTCCTGGAGTTCTCCAATACATTCTCGAAGAGTTCTCCTGGGAGACGCATAGGAGATTTTTACATGTCTATAGACATGTCTAAAAATCAATTAAAATCATTAGGGAAAAATGTTTTCAATAATTTAACTAATTTGGACGAATTAATATTGTCAAAAAATTTAATTACAACCTTGGACACGGATTTGTTCGAGAAAAATGTTAATTTAAAATTATTAAGAGTGGATTTTAATCAAATAATTTCATTGAATCCAGATATTTTAAAACATTTAAATTCTCTATTGGAAATTAGCTGTAATACAATTAGCATTAATAATATGAAAGAGCTACAAGAGAAAATAATTAATTTAAATAAATCTTCATTTTTGCTAAACATTGAATTTATCAATTCATTTGATGATGTAGATTTAATTTTTAATTCGTACGAAGCGCTTGAAATATTGCAGCGTTTATCTCTATTTACAAATAGACACAAGGCTCAATTATTCAGTACAATTCAATCAAAAGATCTAAAAACTCTAACTAAAATACTAATTAAAATGATAGAGAATATTTTTCAGGATTTGTCAAGTCATATTAGGAATTACAAGCCATTTACACAAAAGCCTAAATGTTACAGATTAAGATTTTTAAGCTATACTTTATCCATATTCAAAAATTGGTCTAAAACTCTCAAATTATTTTGTAATTTTTTTAATGAGTTGTCTGGTATAGAAATAGTATTAAAATATCTAAATAGTAATTGTTTGAAAAAGAATATTTTAGAGAAAAAAGACAATGATTCAAAATACACATACATTATTTTAGTCGATATTTATGGAGATTTGTTAAATTTGGTTTACAATTTAATTATTAGCGATCAAGAATCAAAAAAGAAATTATCTGAAAACAATTGCTTTGATTTCCTAATAGAAACAGCAGAGACACTTAATAATGTAAGCGATTTAGACTTTAAAACTTATTTAATTATATCTGAACTAATTGATGATGAACCAAATTTAAAACGTCTCAAAAACATTAATAAAGTAATTGAAAATTTAGTAACATACATTAAAGCTTGTGTTAATAGACTAAATGAAAATGATCAAAATCTAGATCGCTGTCCATTGATAATGGATGATCAAGCTGAATTTATTGACAATGTTTTGATTTTTGAAATTAATAATAATTTTTATTATTTAACTGATTTTTTAAATGTTCTTTATAATTTTGCCATAAATGATGAAACTAAATTTGATATATACGAAACTTATTCAATGAAAACTTTAATCAAAATTTTAATGATTAAAGGTAATAAATACGAAAAAGAAATAACATTAAAACTATTGTGTCAATTGTGTTTTGATAAGAGAATTCTAAAAAATGTTGAATCAGATGGAGAGATTTGTTCGTGTCTTAACCAGTTGATTGAAAAAGAAAAAACTCTAGAAAGTAAAAACTTAGTAAAGAATGCAAAAAGTATAATTTGGCTAATGCAGAAAAAAAACAATACTTACAATGCTAAAACAGAAAAAAATGAAAATGGTTTTGGAGAAAAATTCAAATATCATGATGGTAAAACTTATCCAATTTAGAAATTTTACTGCTCCTAAAAAAATTTAATTTTTATAGACATACTTTGGAAAAATCAAACACTTGACATGAGATATAATATGAGTTATAGTGGAAAGGATAAGTATATTGACGAGTAGGTGAATAAAAATTTGTGTTACCTCCTTTATTTGCAAAAGAAGTCTAAGACCTAGAGAAAAAATAATTAAATTTTTTTTTGTATACAGTGCTGCTACGAAAAACTATGTGAAATTACGTAAAATTACGGAAAATTAGCTATAGTACAATAATTTTACTTAAATTTATCAAAGTAAAAAGTTGCAAGATATATTTCAAATTTTTCATAATTTAACGTAAAATCGTGTAAAATTGCGGAAAATGACGTTAGTTATGGAACTATAAAAATTTTATCTTTGGTTTAATTAAACTAAATCATAAATTTTTCATAATTTTTGAGACAATTAATTTTTCGATCAAATAAATTCCAAACTTATTAGCTTTGAAATGTTTAATTTTCTCTTTAAGAATAGATGAGATTCTCATGAAAGTTAAATTTTGAAATTGAAAGATCTTCGAAATATCAATTTTTTTAAATTTTCAAGAAAAATTTGATTAAATTAAAAGGTTTGTACACAGAAGATCTAATTGGTGGAATATCATGCCTTCATCCATAGAAAGATTTAATAGAGAAAGATGCTAAGACATATACTCATTTGATTTCATAGGCGAAGAATATAATATAGAGAATTTCACCTATTTTTTCCTAAAAATACAGTATCGTTGCAACAGTATAAATAAGATTTTTTAAATTTATTTATTAATTGAATAGGATTAACCTCCAAATTTCGAAAAGTAAATACAAAATTAAAGTAAATTAAATTAAATTAGCGTTTCGAAGGCCACAAGATTTTTTAAATAAAAAACCATAACTAATTTTATATTTAATAGTGAAGGTATAGAAAAAAAACAATATTCAAATCAATCAATAGAGAATAAAAATCAAATTATGATTAGCTACAATTCTAAATCAAGACCAATTTGTTTAAATATTAAAAAGGAACTTGAAAAAAATGGATACAAAGTTTGGATTGATGTTGAAAGTATTTATGGTTCTAGCTTGGAAGCAATGGCTAATGCAATAGAAACTAGTTTTTGTGTTTTAATGTGTATTACTGAAAACTACAAAGAAAGCAATTTTTGCCGTTTAGAAGCCGAGTATTGTGTGCAAAAAAATTGCCCATTTGTACCATTAATTCTACAAAAAGGATATAGACCAAACGGGTGGCTGGGAATTATCTTGGGCACAAGAATTTTTATTGATTTCACTAAATATGACTTTGAAAAAGCTATATTTGAAGTAAATCGTAATTTGACATTAATCAAATCCAATTTAAATAAAACAAAAATAGAAATTGATAAAACAGATCAAATTGAATCAATGAAAAATTCTACATTAGTCAATAACGACGAGTGGAATTTTGAAATTAATTGGAATGAAAAACAAGTTGAAGATTGGTTGAGAAAAGTTCAAATCGATCAAAATATAACTAAAGACCTAATTCCATGTAACGGTCAAGTTTTAAATCAGCTTTATATGATACTAAAATGGAACCCAGAATTTTATTATCAATCTCTCAAGACATCTTCAGCGGATTCAATTAAGAGTTTAAAAAATTTGGCAGTTTTTACCAATGAATTGAAAAAATTATTTGAAAAGCAATAAATATTTTTTTAGTATCTTTACAGAAAATTTTATAGAAATTTTGAAGACTTAGGAACACCTTTGTCGAAATTTTCTCAGAAAAAACTTTGACAAATCCGTAAAATTTATCATTTGTTTATTCATAATAATTCAAATATTTTATTTTTATCTAATAAAAGATAAAAAGTTTTTTTTTTAGATTCTCACGTATTCCCGGGCCCCTTAACTAATGAATGTAAATATGGCTTCTTAAATTTTTTTTATCTTAATTTTCGTTTTTATACTTATTCTATCTTATCTTCTGTATCAATTAGTCTTATTAAATATAAACTTTTTATCAATTATGGGTCATTTTATTAGACGCGTAAATGTGCATATTCAACATTTTCAGAATATAATGTCTCGTATTTCGGGACCTACCAAAGTAAATTATGTCTTTTTAAGTTCTAAATGATCCTCAAAGATTTTTATTAAGAAACAGTATGTTTACTTCATGTGATAAATAAAATTGATGTAACTAACGTTACTAATCTCGATTTGATTTATTGAGACATTTATTTCTCACTTTTTATAGTTTTTTCCCTGCAATACAAAGACTTTTGTATTTTAGCTTTGTATTACAAAGCAAACTTGACATGAAAAAAAATTTAAATCAAGTCAAGTCCGAACTTTACTTTGAATAAAAAACAAAACTAAAGTCAAGTAATGAATTGACTTTTAAAAAGATTTGTCAAGTCTAAACTTTACTTAATTGTATTTTCGAAATCTTCATTGTTTTTTAGCGAATTTGCTTCAAAAATACAATTTTAGACCCCGGGGTTTGAAATCGTAAATTTGGTTTTTATCCCCGTGCCTGACACGGTTTTTGGGCATTTTTACAGAATGCTTTTAAGTCGGTACTAAAACTGAAATTTCTTTTTTTATGCGGTATTAAACATGTAAAAAATATAATTTTTATTTAAATTTAAAAATAAATTAAATTTTATTCGAAAAATTAATTTTTAGATTTAATGTCTGGTTTAAAAATGAAAATTCGATTTTAATACAAAAATTTTACATTTGATATTTAAAAATTATATAAGAAAATAATTTTAAAAATAAAATTATTACAAAACACTTTGTGAACTTAAAAAACTCTAAATCACTGATTCCTCGTTAGTTCATTTCGATCCCATCTCTGCCATTCTTGCATCTTTTTCAATGGTCTTTTTATTTTTACTACCAAGTTTTATTTGCACATAGACAACATCCAACTACCCAAACCCTTTTGATGATTATACATAAAATGTTTGTTTCAAAGTAAAAAATAGAAAAGCAACTCAAGTATTGTTCAAAAAATAAATATTAAAAGAAAATAAAAAAAAGTTATGACATCAAGACTCGAACCTGGTACTAAAAAACATCTATCGCACAGGAAGCTTTTGCGTTATGAAAAAAAAACATTAAACAATAGTTTATTTAAGTTACCAATTTTGTGTTTTGTGACAAAGTGTTTCGTAATAATTTCATTTTTAAAATTATTTTCTTATATAATTTTTAAATATCAAATGTAAAATTTTTGTATTAAAATCGAATTTTCATTTTTAAAGCACTTTTTTTAATTTAGATTACGGTTTTGAAGTCGAAAATCATATCTGCAGTTAGTGTGGAGGTTTTGCATTTCCTGAACCTTAGGAAAAAGCTCTCGTAGATATTACTATTTTGATTTAACTTGTTTTTGAAAATAGTTCATATCAAGCCTTCCGAAGTGTACTTTGGGTTTTCAATGCAATTTTGTGAAACTCAAGAGCTTTAAAAATAAGCAGAGTTTCATCAGTATGCAAAAAATGAAAGATTTTTTTTTATAAAATTTATTCAAAAAATAAAAATTCTTTTTCATTAATAAAAATTATTGAAAAAAAAATACTCAAATAATTATGTAGCAACGATACCTTTACTTAAACACTTATTATCTGATGAATCAATTAAAGATGGCCATACAAAATTAAAAATTTGATCACTATTCTTATTTGAAGTTTCTGAACGTTCGTGTAAATTTGAATCAAATTTACTACTTGAATAATCTAGTTTAAGTATAGGTTCATGATTAACTATAGACCATGCTGTTTTAACTGACTCGTTTATATAGCTGTTGAGTTCTTGACAATCCTTAAGAGGATATTCTTGCAAAGTACCCCATAATTGCTCTTTAACTTCGTGTATTACTCGACTCAAATCGAACTTGTTTGTCAAAGAAACATATTGTAGATATTTATTAATAGCTTGGTCTATAAGACTAAATGAATTTTCACTATCAGATTGATTTGATGATCCTGTAATGGATGCATAGCGGCCAGAATATTTTAATTGAGCATTTTTTCGACTTCGATTTTCGTCTGAAAAAAAAACTTGTGTACCATTTGCTTTCGAATCTACTTTAGTATTGTCATCAACTTTCTCGACTATTATAGTCGGAGTTAGAGTGTTGCTCTTTTGACTTGAAGTTCGATCTTTACTCATTGAGCGTTCTTCAATTTGTAGAATATTTTTGATCTTTCGCTTCAAATCTCTTATGTATATTTTTACATAACGATATGATAACTAAAAAAACAAAAAAAAAATTTTTATTTCAATTAGAATTAAATTTTCTTTCGGAAAATTAGAGTTTTAAAATTCTAAAACCTTAAGGAAAAACAATTTATAAATTATTTTTTTTCTCCAATTTTAATCGAAAAAGGTCAGAGAATGAAAAATATTCTCTAGAGGATTTCGTCTCAAAAAAATTCTGAAATAATCCCTTATTAAATTCGGAGATTAAAGCTTTTTTGTCCTTTTATTTCACTATACCTTTGATATTGAAAAATTCGAATTTTCGTTTTTTTACTTTTTTAGAAGATTTGTTTTCTAAAATTGAAAAAAAATAACAAAAATTAAAATTTTTTAAAGCCAAATAGTTCATGTGGTTAAGTCCGAAATTTAGTTAAACAAAAGGATATCTAGCTTCACTATTTAAGTAGAGCTTATTAAGGCTTTGTTTGTGGCAAAATTCTTTTAAAAAATAAATGGCCTTTTTCGATGGCCTTTTTTGAGTAAAATTTTATATCAAAAAAATCTAATTGATCTTATCATATTTAAAAAGCTTTTGGTGTTTCGTCAGCATCTCGAAACTTTTAGCTTCTAAAAAAATTGAATACAGCGCTTCTAGAATACTATGTTTTACAAGAAATTACATTTTAGTAAAAATAGGGAAATCTAATTTAAAAAAATTAAAATTAATTAATAGAAAATTTTTATGAAACTTTTCTCAAAAAAACTATTAATTCATTTTTTACATTTTTTTAATTAAATTTACCTATTTTTACAAAAATCTCATGTAAATTTAAGTAAAAAATTTAAATTTCATTTTAAAAATATTTACCATATTGATGAAAATTTGGAAAAATATTTTAAGGGGGTGTATTTTCAAGTCTTTTGCTTAAAATTAAAAAGAAAAGCATATAAGTGTAGGGGTCGGTTTTACGTAAATTCAAATTTAAAATAAAAAAATGGGTATATAAGACTATATTTAGAGATACTCTAGGGTGTATTACTTCAAAAAGTGATTTTTTGCGAATTTCAGATTTTAAGAAAATAAAAAAACCAAAAGCTATCTACTATTAGAAAGAGCTTAAAAAGACGAATTTTTTGAGATATTAACGAGCTCTATTGAAGTCTTATTTTTCGAATTACTAACGGGTGTGTTTTAGTTAAATATTCGGGGCGTGCCTTTTTCAGGTATCCAAATTACCTGATTTCACCTTTTTTTTTGATAAAACACAGTTTCCTAGCAGAACTGTAGATAAGTGAAATTAATTAAGTAAAGATTGTGATAAAAATTTTGTTTTTCTCCTTTAAGAAATTGTCAAAAATATAAAAAAAAACTTACAACTACTACAGAAAACAAAAGTTTAATTTTGAACTCAGTCATAGCCTTCATATCATTAACACAATCCAATGACTCATAGGCTTCCATTCTATATTTTATATTCAAATTATTATAAATATTTATCAAGTCAAGTGTATGTTGATAATAATTTGTATCATTTCTAGGCGAGTTTGGTCTTTCACTAATCAATTCACTAATTATATCATTTGATTCTTTGTCTACAGTTTGTATTAGATTACTTGTCGATGAACTGTAATCGAGCATAACGGGTTTTTTAATTTTTTCCAATAATTCATTTTCTTTTTCTTTAAGTTTTGATTGTAAACTCTCTTCTTTTTTGAGTAAATTATTTACATTTTCATTAGCTTGGTCTAATTCGCGTTTCAATTCGCTTATTTGTGCTAAATATTCATTCAATTTTTTATCTTTGTCTGATTCGTCAAGATTATTTTGAGTTTGTGTTTCAGTATTTTTTGATTTTGGCAATTGCTTTTTGGGTGTTGATTCCATTTTTGGCTCATTTTCCATTTCTTAATGTTGAATTTTTTTATAAATTTAAATAAAGTCTTTAAATAGACTGTCAAGCTTACCTGCTCGCAGGTCATCATCAAGATGAATATTTTGAAATATTTTATTGTTTAAAATTGATGTACGTTTGCGATTTTTAAATTTAGATGGCAGAGTACTGTTACCAGAAGGATTTGTATAGAAATTTATTTCTTAATTAAAGAAAAAAAATGATTTTATTTTTAAACAATTAAAAGATTGTATAAATCAGGCAGACTGTGGAATTAGAGTTTGTTAAAAATTTCTTGCAAAGTAAAAGTCTGGCATTGACTTTGAAAAATGCCCTACTTTTAGTTTTATTTCGACTTCGACATTTAGACTAATTTTCAAGTTCAAATAATCAACTCTTAAGTTAGAAGAAAACGAAATAGAAAAAAGTATTATAACATAAATACCTCTGTATTGAAATAAATACCGTAGTGCCGCGTAATAGCCACCAGGGGGTTTTTATAGTCTTATCTAAAGGACCATGGGGAAAAACTAGTTTAGGTGCCAATTTTTAAAAAATAAAAGACCATGGTCTAATAAATAATATTATCTAATAACTCTAGTCTTAAATTGAAAAAAGAATAAAAAAATATTATTTGCACTGAAAAATATTAATGTTTAAATTTTTGGCTTAATTTCTTAAAAAAAATAAAAATTTTTAAAAAACTCCAAAAAGAGCTTTAATTTTATTAGTTGAATTCTTTCATTCTATTTTTATTCAATTTTTACAATTTAAAATCTTAAATATGACTAGAAGAGCATCTTACCCGATAGCTTTTAAGTTAAAAGGAAAGAGTTTGATACACGTCGTAGTTGTTCTAAACAAGTTAATTCACGAGGAAATTATATTGAATGAAATTTTAGAAGTGACAACACAAGCAATACAGACCATATTTTTTCAA
>NTPY01000418.1:924990-940054 GCA_002922825.1 Brachionus calyciflorus
GAAAACATAAACAATGTTTAAACAGTGCATACACAAAACCGACACAAAACCATGTTTCTGTTTCGGTTTGGTTTTGTTTTGTGGATGTTCTGTATAAACAGTGTTTAAACAGGTCGTTAACTTTGTTTTGGATTGTACTGTATCATCTAAACATCTTCCTGTAAAATGCATTGTTACAGAATTTGAATTGAAAACCGAAATTCTTAAAATTTTTGTATTGGCAAAACACTTAAATAAAAAATCAAGAGAATTGAGAAGGTCTACTTACCAGAAGAATATTTTTTAGGCTCATTATTATCCTCATTTAAATTAAAACAATTAATCGATATATTCGAATTTAAAATATCAGTCATTGTGTCCATACCATTAACATATTTAGCAGCCATATCACTCGATACAGACAATGTATTCAAATAATTTTGTTTAAGCATAAAATTCTTACGCTTAAAACTACTTGTCAACTTAGACGACGAATTGCGCTCAATTTCATTTGAACCCATTAATGAATTTTCCAATTGTTGTTTTATAATCTCATAATTACACGGATTATTAAAAAGCAACAATTGATCAGCCGAGCATTTTTTCCTCCATATTTGAATACATCTCTCGAATCCGAGTGAATATCTCTTAAACAACGGCTCCAATGGCTCCATTGAATTCAAATATGTATCTTCTCGTTTCAAATGAGAAAATACCAACAGAATTTCTTTGTCTAAATTTATTTTCTCTAATAAATTCTCCATCATTTTTTCAATTTTTATTGTTTTCAAAAAGGGTTCTATTGTATTCATCATAGATTTATATAAAAAAAGTCTATTTTGAATAAAATCTTGACATATGGTCGATTTTGTAAAAATTGAAAAATTATCTATGTCTTTTTGACTTGATGTTTTAAAACTAAAAACCGACTCTGAGCGAGTTTTGATCGTCGAATTCGTCGATTTATCACGACTATTACGTTCAGTACTCGTCGATTTTCTAGTTTTAAAACATTTTAAATTTTTGTCATTTTTTAAATCGGCAATATACTCATTTAACTTGAGTAGAGCCTTATGACAATTATTAATAGTTTGGACTATTTCAAAGCGTACTTTATCACAAGTGTTCATATTGGACGCTTTTGAAATGAGCAACGCATTTGAATAGTCAAAATTATTAATAGAAAAAGACGATGTTGTTTTAGAATTTTTTAATTTTCCATTTAATGGGAGATTAAAATTTTTATAAGTGTCAACGTCTTTTTCGAATTTTAAACAAGCGCGATCACACGCGTATTTAAAGAATAGAAGCCTTGAGTACAAATTTGGTTGTACATAGGATATTATTCTAATGACATTTTCAAATGAATCGAGCATTTTGTCACCGTTTATAGGTTCATTTTGTAATTGACGATCGCTTAAAAGACTAAAATAAGCGACCATTTTGTCTATGAAACGTTCTGGTTGGAGTAAACGAGTCGGAAATGTGTCCGGTTCGTGTATGAATATTTTGGCGTATAAGGCTTCGAATATTTCGATGGTATAAGGCAAACGAGATAAATAGAGTTTTATTGGAAGTTGTAGTAAAACTTTTTTTAGTGTCAAGTGATTTAAACGATTTATGTAGAGGACACAGTCGTCGTAACGATGTAAATGAAATAAATCGTTTAGATTACTCGCTGCTAATTCTGAGTCAATATTACGAATGCTCATTTTATTTTACACAACAAAATTATTTTAAAAAAATAAGTCTAAAAATTAAATTCAAAGCAAATATGTTTAGCAAATTTATTGCTTAATAACTTTCGGGCCTGTTGAATTCATTTCGATTGACTCATTTCAATTCGTTCAATTCGATATAAATTTGTTATATTTTATACTTTTCTTTTTTAACTTTAAATTGCTACAGAATGTGAAAACTTTGCTACGCCAAAATATAAAAAAATTTTTTGCTTCCTTTATGCCTTTAACCAAAAAATTTATAAACTTAAGTTTATTTCGACTTGAAACAAAAGCCCCAAGTGATGAATTTAAACACCGCTTAAATAAGTTTATTTAAAAAAACATTAAATGAAAATGAGAATTTTAATGAGAATACAATCTTCCATTGGAATGAAAAAATTTTTTTTTTGCTTTAGATAAATTTTATTTTTATTTTAATTAAAATGCTGAATTTAAATGAGTGAATAGAAATGAACTTCACAGTCCCGTAACTTTGGCTAGTAAAAAGAACTTTTTAAAAAAACGGAAAGAAATTTCTTAAAATGATTCACAAAAAGAGATAGGAAAACAAAACAAAAATTGATCGCATAATAATAAAAATTTTTGCTAAAAAGGTTTTTTTTAAAGCATAGAATGTTTTTTTATATGCTATGAAACACTTTTAGGTTATCCCGAAATTCCAAACTTGTAACACTGTATTACTATCTAATATTTACACTAACAATACAAATTTAAAGAAATTTTTTTTGGAAAAAAGATTAAATCTTCATGAGATTTAATAAATTTGAACGAGAGTTTACAATGCTTACATTAGGATATTTATAATTAAAAGAATTATTTTTATTATCTTGGTGTCTTAATTTAAGCAGTATAAAATTTACTTTTGAAACCTTGAATACATAAGAACATTATTTTTGATTTTAAAGGGATAAAATTTAATCTTCTTTTTTCCCTAAAGTCAGATAATATTGTTGGCAGTTGGAGCCAATAAAATAATTTAATTATTTTTTTACTAAGAAAAGTTATTTGAATCATTCTATGTTTAAAAAATATTATTAATTTAGGCTCGCTATTTTAGTTATATTTTATGAATTTGTTTTTGTTAAGTTTTAACTTGGAAAATAAGAAGCTTGCATCTTCAAATAAAGAATTTTAGAACCTTAATTTATATTGCAATTATTCACATGCCTCCGAAATAGCAAAAGACATCTAAAACCCAAGCTGGCCTACAACAATATGTTTAACAGGGTTTGATATAACAAAATAATTTTCAAGAAAGATTCTACAAATGGATTTAGACAAACACCAAGCGCACATGACTTCGCGATTGAAAGACAACTTGTTAAAGATTGAGCTCAACGTCACAACTTTTTACAAATATAGTTTCAAGTTTATGGAATCGTCTATCAAAAGAAGCTTTGCTCTCAAAAACTATCAATCAATTTAAAAATAGACAAATTAGATTTTGAAAGCTATTGCAATGGGGTTCAAACTAAAGTTATTATGTGGATATCCACATAAAAGCTTTAATTATTATTGTCATTATTAAAATAATTTTTATACCGAAAGACGATTAATTTTTTTAGGAAAAAAGAAATCGAATTTTAAATAAATTTCCAGAGTGTTTTTTTAATCTTCAAAATTTTTTCCTTGGAAAAATTTTAAGTAAATTATCGGCAAATATTATTTACCGATAATAATTTAACTTAATGTTTATTTACTAAATAATCACAAATACCTATATTTTACCAAAAATTACGCTTTTTAGATTACCTTTTTTACGTAAAATACATGATAAATTATCTTGAATTTCCCATAATTTACGTAAAATGTGATGAATTCATCGTATCATAGCATCACTGTATTACAGAAAGTCCCTTTGCGAAAAAAATTTGCATATTTAACTGACTTTATATCAAGTTTATCATATAACAGAGAAAATTAGGGAAGATCAACAATCAGTTCGACGTAAATAAAATAGAAAATAAGTCTAAAATTGTATTGTAATTATTTATTCAGAAAAAAATTTTTTTTCCATTCAATTTGATCGAAGTTATTTAAGCACACTTTAACGATTCAAGGTTTCTTTTCTAATTAGACATAAAATCAACCAGAAAAACTTAATTAAATTATTAAAACTTTAGCTCGCCTCTATCTAAAAAAAAGTAACACTGAATAAAATATCCTGAAAAGAATAAAATAAAAGAAACTAGAACTAAAACTCAGAGCATTTATTTCTCAATGGAATCAATCAAATTTGTAAAAAATTAAAAAATATATTTTTTATTCGATTACTATTCCTTTGGAAAGCATTAATATCAAAATATTATTTTCACCAAGTCAAGACTAGAAACTTTCTTTTTTTAATTGAATTTTATGATTTATCTAATCTCTATTTTTTTCAATACGTGCTTTTATTTTTTTTTCTTTATAAGATTTATGATAACTATAAATTTTATAAACGAGTGAATTTTGAATAGAACAAGAAAGTTGAAAACCCTACGGTAAAGAGTAAAGAGATAAAATTCAATCATACAAAATTAAATTACCTACTTTTCTTAGTATATCTACAAGTCTTGAAAGAATAACCAGATCAATCAAGATCTTTTTACTTCATTAAATCGGAAAGTTAAGAAATAAAATTTAAACTTATGCTTTTGAGTAAGAAATTTTAAAAATTAAAAAAATTTCTTTCTCTGATGAATGAAATAGAAACTTGAAAATACATTGAAAGATAATTTATAATCTATTTGAGATTACTCTAAGAAGAACAAAAAAAAAAAGAAGTAAAATTTAGAATAGAGAACACAAAATCAAATCAATTATGAATTATTCAATAATTTTTCTTGAACAAAAATTCAACGAGGTGAGTTATTGAGGAATTTATAATTCTTTATGTGTGTTTCATCAAGTTTTTTTAAAGTTGTATTTGTTGTTGTTGCTGCTTGAAATTTAATTTGTTAATCACCCTAGATAGCTTATCAGTATTTTAGGTTTTGTTTATTCAATAAATTTTTTTTTTCTATTTACTTTTTTTCATATTGAAAATTCTCTTCCTTGCAGGCATGTTTTAACAAGAATAATAATCTTTTTTAAAAAATAAATAAACATATTAATTAAATGGGATTTATTTTTTGCCAAGTTTAATTTGTTTGATTTGTTTATTTGGGTTTTGATTGTTCTAAATTATTTTTTTTAAATACTTGAAAATGGTTTTCTTTTAATCCTTGAAAATATTTCAAATTTTCGTCATTTTTGCGCAATGTATATTTTTAGTGAATAATGTAAAACAAATTGGTTAGTAACTATATATTAAAAATTAAGTAAGCGTCGCAAAATTCCTGTTTCAAAGCGCTCTTGTATATTTGTATGTAGTTTTCATATTAGTTTTATTTAAAATTACAATTTTTAAAGCAATTTGAAAAATTTCTGTGAATTTCTTTTAATCCAACTTTACTTAATATTCGAGAAATCTTGACGAAATACGGCTCCATAAAGTTTCGTGCAATTCAACTATTCAACAATTTGCATTGAGAATTTTTCCAAAAAAGCTAAAAATGTAACATTACTAATTTTTACATGCTAGGAATGTTCGTGATAGTTTCAAGCGTCTAAGTTCAACCCGACATGTCGTTACTGGCTTAGCTAATTTCTCATAGGAAACTTTTATTTAAACTAAAATATTATGGATTTGGAGATATACTTATTGAATGGATAAAGTATTTTTTATCTGTGAGAAAACAAAGAGTAGATGCTTATAGGGATATCTTTTCTATTTAAAATTTACATAAACGATATATTGGAAATGATTTACGATAAAAAAATTTTAAAATGACTTGGATATTTTTATTCAGAGTGATCTAAAATGGGAAACAAATATCAAATATGCTCCATCTAAAGCTAATAGAGTTCTAGGGTGCATTAGAAAATCGTTTAAATATCCACAATTCGAGTTAAAAATTGTACGCACTCATTTAGAGTATGCCATTAGCTCTTGGTGTCCGTTTATAGAAAAAGATATTAAGGAATTAGAAAAGGTACAGCGCATAGCAACTCAGTACCCGAGCTACGTAATTTAGAGTATCATGAGCGTTTATCAGGAATAAATTTCACTTGTTGTTTTTCAAACTTGAGAAAAAAAATTCAAATTTTTGTGAAAATTTTAAATTTAAATTGTTTTATTTTTTATTCCTACAGTGGATCTTAAATAAATGTAACGTCAACCGTAACTTTTGACCGTAACCGTAACCATAGCTCAAACATCTTAAAATTGAAAATTAAGGCTAATTAACACGGGTTACGGTTACGGTCAAAATTTACGGTTGACGGATGACGTTACATTTATATAAGATCCACTGTATATTTATTTTAGTTTGATTCTCATAGATCAATTTTGCTTGAAATGTTTAAAGCCGCACATTTTATTCCTAAGCAATTAAAAAGCTTCACAAATAAAATAAAAAGTAAGAGTTATGTCTATCTCTTAAGTAGATCGCTAAAATTTAATTTTGATAAGCATTTATTCCTTTCGCACTACATGAGCTGCAATAATTTTAAATATTGTATAATATTTATTAAAATATTTTAAAAATTTAAAAAATAGCTATTTAATTTTGTGTTCAATTTAGTTTTGTTTCAAGAAGAATATTAAAAGTAAACAAAAAATAGTAAAAAAACGACTGCTTCCAATAAATTCTGATTTTGAACTTGGGTTAAATGCTTTATTCTTAATAGTTATTTTATATATTTCATCGCCATTCATCTTTAAAAATGATATATTCATTGAAACTAAATCAGCTTTCACTAAAGTAAAAGCACCTTCAGTTTGATTTTTATCACTCCAATAAAATTTTAATGTGTCATTCGGCACATTGTAAATATTTGACATGTCATATGATGGAGTATTAGTAGCACCAGTAACAATAAAATCAATTGTTGAATTTTTTAAAGTATCAGCAAAATGTTGCATATCATGATCATGTCCTTAAAATTTTTAAAAATTATTAATTATTTTTTTTATGCAGATAACTTAATTTCCTTAAGGTAAAATTTACGTTTACCTACAACAAAAAGAAAAACGTGTTAGGCTAGTGGCCAGTTAAAATGGATCGTTATTCTAATATTTTATTTTGATATTTCAATAATAAAAATGTAGCGATTATTTATAATAATTCGTCCTAATTAATATTTTAGAACCTCAGCAATAAAAGTTAAGTAATAGAATATAAAAATTCATAAATAATTCATAAATCCTCAAAAACGTTTTTAAAAGTCTAAAATCTAAGTTGGAAATAAAATTTAAATTTACTAAATTTTCTTGAAGCGTCAAAGGTAAAACTTTATGCGATTCTGATTTTGAATAGTTAAAAAAAAAACATACACACCTGCAAAAAAAGCATTTACATTATATTTGTGCAAAAGAGGTCTTAATTTTTCAACTAAACAATGTGTTGGTCCATGTTTAGACACAGACCAAATTGGATAATGAGAAACTATAATTACATAAGGATAATCTTTAGAATTTTTCAAATCATTTTCCAATTTTTCAAAATAGTCTATTGATTCATCATTTTTTTTAATCATATATTCATTTCCAAATTCGTCTTTAATACTTTTGGGATAACATAATAAAATTGTATCTATCATTAAAAAGTAAATAAATTTAGTTTTTCCTTGATTTATATTAACATGAACATTATAAAAATAATCGGGGAGGATCCTTTTTTCGTGAAAGAAAAAACATTAATAATTTTTATCAGAGAAAAAAAAATTTTACCATCTTTTTGATATTTCCGTGTAGTCAATTTGAGCTTGAGGATTTCCGTAATAATCATGATTGCCTAAAACAAAATACCATGGAGTATTATTGTATACATAAACATCTTCAAATGTATCCTTAAATGTAAAATATTTATTGATTTTTTATCAAGTTCTTTTTTATTTGATATCAAAAAAAATTTCGATCTTATACTTTGAAGGCCAAAATTTCATAACTATACAAATAGTTTATTTTGGCCTTAGTACTAAAATAATAATTTTAGAAAGAAATTGCATTGATTCAGATCGGTTTGTTTTGAGTGTAAAAAATAAAACAAACTTTAAATCTTGTATCATTTACATCTTGGACACCTATTTGATAAAAATTGTCTCCAATACCAAGATTGAAATGAACATTATTTTTATATGAATACTTATTTATAAAATCAGCAATATTTCTTTGTATTGAAGTGGTAAATGGATAAAAAAATTGACCACCCCAATCAGCCAATGCAAAAAATTCTACGTAATTATCAGTGATATTCATATCTACATATGATTCATTTCCTTCTAATTTAAATAAATTATAATTCAACAAAAAAAGGAAACAAATTTTTTTGGGGTCTATTCCATTATGTGACCAGACTTGCCAGTACTGTCCAAAAAAATAAAGTTCGTACATTTCAAAAAAAATTATGTGACTATGTAAATCTTTTTGTGACCTAATATTCGAGACCTATTAAACCTCAAAAAATAAATGTCATATAAATGAGATGAATAAGTCACAAAAAGTAAGTTAGGCCACATAATGGAATATACCCATTTTATTCTACCTGAATAAATTTTTAATTTTGAATTTGAAAACTCTCTTTTATTTGATAATTTAGATAATACAAGATTACAATTTATCAAGGCTAATAAAATGATTTTCTGTATAACGTTCATTTCGAAAAGAATTTTAATATTGATTAATTATACAGATTTTAGGCTTAATTTATTTACATAAAAAAAGAATTTAGAATTATTAAATTTAAACAAAAATTTTACTTAATTTTATATTAAAAGAAAAAGACAAAGATAGCCCAAGATAAGAAAATTAAAGTGAGATATAAGAACTTATTAATAATAAATTGTTTAACTTATGATTCTTTTATCTAATTTTTGAAAAATGCAATAATTAAAATAGGTTTAAATTAAATTGATAAGAAAAAAATTCAAAAAATATTCCCAATTGAAAAATTTATCTAAGATAAAAAAGTTTTTTACCTTTATAAGTATTAGGGATTCTTTTAAAGTGCACAAATAGTTAAGCACTCAAAAGATAGACTTTAACTCTTACATTAAATGAATTCTGTAAAAATTAGAACGGTTTTTGAAGAGCTTCAATTAAAATTTGAAGTTTTTTTTTTGCATAATTAAGAATTTTTTCAGAACTTTAATATCTATTACTATTGGCAGGTTTAAGTTTTTTAAAGATTTTAAGATTTTTGGATTTTGAGATTTTTTTGAAATAAAAATGAGAAAAGTCATAATTCATTAAACAGAAAATAAAATTCGAAAATTAAGTAAAACACATTTAAAAATTCAATTACATGCATTATCCAAAAGAAAAACAGAAAATTAAAAAAATAATTTTAAATTGTGAATTTTTAAAAAAAATTCTACTTTAATAAAGCTTCATTCAAAAAATTTAATTTAATGCATTTTTTTAGTGTTTTACTTAATTTTATTCTCTGTTTAATGAATTATGACTTTTCTTATTTTTCTTTCAAATTAAAATTTTTTTTCAAAAAAAATCTCAAAATCCCAAAATCTTAAAATCTTGAAAAAACTTAAACTAGCCTTACTATTCTAAATTTATAAATAAGTTTTGAGCATGAAAAATTTCTACTTGAAACTAGTCAATATAAAACACAATCGTATAAAAAAGTATTAATTATAATACATATAAGTATTGGATCTATCGAAAGGTAGAGCAGACCTAATCGAAAAATACCGTACCGTATCGAACCGTACAAAAGCGTACCCGTACCGTACACCGTACTTTAAAGTATACCTAAAGTTAGAAGTACGTTAAAATATTAATGTTCCACTTTGGCAAATGTTAGTAGGCAATTTCTAAAATAAATTACAGTTTCAGTCTAACGTAAACCGTAACTTTATACCGTAACTATAATCCATGTTAATTCTCCTAAATTTTCAATTTTAAGATGTTTGAGCTATGCTCAGGGTTACGGTCAAAAGTCACGGTTGACGTTACACTTTCATAAGAACCATTGTATATTATTTAAAAATTATTATATTAAAAAAACATGTGCTCAATTTAACAAAAACATACTAGCTTTTGAACATAAATTTTTCAAGTTAATAATCATTTTTAAACACAAAAAAAATATTTGATTAAATAATAATTATCCCTATCGATATTCCTATGGTTTTTGGAAATCAAAAAAGCACCTGAACCTAGCGCTTGGGTATTACAATTATCGGAGTCTATGTTTTGTAAGTAAAATTTTTAAAATATTGGCAAAAATTTTAAAATATATTTAAACTAGAAAATTTGATAACTTTAAATTAATTATTTTATTTTAAAAAGATTCTAATTTTTCAGTCTTGTTTTTCGAAAATAAATAATTTCTTATTAACACAAAAAATTGTGCTGAACTGTCATTTGTGTTTAAAAGTTTCGCTTTTGTGGGTAACACTTGGATTTCATATTGTGCAGTCGTCCTACTGATTGCACTTTATAACCAATTATTTTCAGTTAGGGTTCATTACATACCCTCTGCTAATAATCCAGCAGACGCACCTTCGCGTGCCCCCTTGATGCAAAGCACTGCGTAAGCAGCCTTTTGTCTAGGGTAATGTAATGGACACTATATGACCCGTAGTAAACAACTTTATTTTTCAGTTTTTGAAATTTTTAAGTAAAATATCGATGCCCCGGTCAGTTCGGGGAGCACCAAAAACACATTTTTCCTTTCGCTTTTGGGGTAACAGTATATCATTTGTGGGTAACGGATTTTCCATTGTGGGTAAACAATTATCTCGAATTAAAATAGAAGAAACGAATAATATGCATTTGGAATATCTGGAACGCCATCGTCACCAATTTAGTATTTTTTAATTTAAACTTATATTTTCGGGGCTGTGAATTTCATGTCAATTCGCTCATTTCAATTCGCTATTTTTTCTTTAACTTTTTTTCCAAACATTAAAAATCAATTCTGCAAAATGTTACAATATGTAGCAAATTTGCTACATAAATTTTCTTACTGTGCTAAATCTCTGCAAAATATGTGCAAATACATATACTGAGTTTTTAATAATTTTTTTCTGCATTTTGGGTGCACACATTTTGCAGATTAATAATGGGAATGTAGCAAATTTGCTACATCTTGTAACATTTTGCAGAACTATTTTTTAATGTTTCGAAAAAAAGTTATAGAAAAAATAGCGAATTGACATGAACTTCACAGCTCCTATATTTTCATATCTTTTTTTATTTAAGAGAAATGAAATAATAAAAATAAATTTTAATTGTAATAAATATTTTTTAATTTGATTAATTTCTTATTTTCGCTTAATTTTACTTTGGAAATAAATTGAAATTTGAATAAAATCATTTAGGAAGAGTTTCCTCTTAGTAATAAAATCCTTAGTAATTATTTCATTGGGAATAATTTCATCGCAATAAATTCACTTAGTAATAGTTTACATTTTACCCAATTCAAAACATTTTTTCTCCAAGATTTTTAATCAATTTTTTCGCAAAATATTAATATAAAAAAATTCGACTTTTAAAATCAAAGCTGCAACGATTACTCCAAATATTAACTATTAAACTAACTAAAGTACAAATTAGAACTAACTTGTTCGATTGTTTCAAAGGAAAGGAAAAGTCGAGGAACAAGATGTTTACAAGTAAGCAAGTAACTAGTATAGTACACTTGTTTTTGATATGGGACAAACTTTTTTCATAAATTCATCAGTAAAGTAAAAAAAAAATTTTTTTTCTAGAAAAATTAATTTTTTAAATTTATTTTAAGTTACAAAAAATAATATATCAATTTTCCCTTATATGAAAATGTTATATTTATTTTAAATTTTTGTTTTTATTATTAAATTATACAATTGATAGTAGCAAATAGACATTAAAAAAATACATACAAAAAAAAAAAAAACTAATTTGATATAAAAACTGACTATATTATTTGGCCATGTAAAAGTGGTACTCTATTTAGTACACTCACTTTTTTTTCTATTTTATACTAATATTCTC
The DNA here is from genome assembly GCA_002922825.1 of Brachionus calyciflorus. Lineage (NCBI taxonomy): Eukaryota > Metazoa > Rotifera > Eurotatoria > Ploima > Brachionidae > Brachionus > Brachionus calyciflorus. Next base: position 936,730 of record NTPY01000418.1, read on the forward strand.
AAATCTAATTAAATACAAATACTTTTTATATTTTTTTTATCATTTAAACTAACAAAAAAGAAATTCTTTATAAAAAAAAAGAAATAGAAAATTTTGACCAAAACTTTAAAAAAAAAATAATAAAATAAAATCTTGCAATAAGTCAAACTTTCCATTAAAAATAAAATACCCACAAAAATATGTTTTTAACAAATTCTAATAAAAATTAAAAAAAAAAAAAAATTTTTTTTTTTCTTACAAAAATTAAGTGTTATCTGATACACCGTGAGAGTGTGGTGTAAGATTGTGTTTTAAACAAAGAGGAATCCTTATTTTTATTTTTTTCATCGACAGCAAAGCACCTCCAGAGTCTAAGAGTCTCATCTGCCCCTATACTGGCAACCATTTCGCCATCAGGCGACATTGCCATCATCAAAACTCGATTTTGATGTCCTAATAAATCGGCTACTGGTGTCATGTCCGGATAACGCCAAATAGTTAGTTGATTTGTCGAATAGCCATGACTCGATATTAATTCCTTGTAATGTTTGGACCATAAGAGACATGAAATTTGTGACTTTGAATCAGTTGATTGTATTAATTCACCAGAATTAACATTCCATAAGTGTATGCGTCCATCTGAAGTACCACCACCAGTAGCCAAAACATTATTTTGCCATGGACACCAAGCCAATGCCTTAACTGCCGCTGTGTGCTCTCGAAAAACGTGTAAAGGCTGACTTGTATCTTGTGAATAATTCGAATCCCATACAACAGCTAAATTATCATTACCACCAGATGCCAAATGACGTCCATTATTACTCCATTTTAACCCGCACACTTCATGATCATGAGTCTTCAATGTCCCCACATGATGCTGAGCGACTCTTACATCATGATGATGAATATCTCCAGATCGTGAACCACTTGTCAAAATATAATTATTCCATGCAAGTGAACCAACTCTTGATTTTTGACTCTTCATTTGTCTCAAACATGTTTGTGTATTTACATCCCATAATTCAACAATATTTTTTGAATTACCAACAGCTAGTATATGACCTTTAGCAGGTTGCCATGATGTAGAACAAATATAATCTCTAGTATCTTCTTCCATGGCGAATAATTGAGATATTTCACCGGATGGTGCACTCCAAATATACATATCTGTGTTTAACGAAACGGCTAGATTGTTCTGCGAGGACCAGTCTATTAAGTTCAAATAGTAATCATTACGGAATTCAGGTGCGTCCAAAATGCGCTCTGGTGTCGGTGATATGTATCGTTTATTGACTTTTTTGACACTGTTTACTAAACTATTGAGATAAAGGCTTGACTTTGGGTCGTTTTCGATTTCTTTATTGTGCAAATTAAGGATTCGTGGTCGGTCTGGTAGACCGTTACAAGTGTCGTTTATTAGTTTTTTTTTGACATGATCGATTTGATTTTCGCGATCGGAATCATCTGAAATGTTTTTTGTGTTTAATAAGTGATATCCGATTTCCATGTTTGATGCTACACGACTCGGTATATACCGATCGTTGGTAATACCACTTGGTGTTTGTTTTTTTTTGGCACTTGTACACAAGGCGTTTTTTTTGCCATTTGGAGTTTTGAAAAGAATTTTTTTCAAGTCTGTGCGATTTATATTACAACGAGCATTGTTGTACGACAATGCCGAGAGGCCTGGTGTTATTGAATGTTCTTTTTTAAAAGATAAAAAAATTGAAATTTTTTAAAAGGAAACTTAATGAGTTTTTATTCAATTACTTTGTTCAGAGTAGCTAATGGACTTTTTACGGAAATTTTCCATTCTATTTTTCTTTGTTCTTATTAGTTTATATTTTTTAAAGATGATTTATAATTAAATTGAGCACATACACTACTAATACTACACAGTCTTTTTTTAATCTTTTTTTTTAATTTTGTAAAATGCATGCAAATATTATAGCAATGCGATTTGAACCAAAAATAATAAACAACAACAAAAAAAATATTAATTTTGGCTTTATGAAATTTCAAATTGCAAAAAAAAAACTCAAATCAAAACGAATCAAAAAATAAAATTGAAATTTTTGTTGTTGTTGATGATGTTGATTTTGTTGAATGAGTTAAGTTAAGTACTGAATGAGAGTGAGAGTTTAGAATTTTTTTTGCTATGGAAGTTATCATCACTACATATTCGTTCAAATGCATTTAAAATTGATACCTTTTTGAAAAATTAAAATTACATTTATTTGCTTGAGTATTTTTATTAAGGACGTATAAGAATTTGAGGAGCGAGTTATACTACGAAACAGGTGTAGTAAAAAACGAATATGAGACAGAATTCAAATGAAGCAAACAAAAATGTTTTTGAATCACTGGTATATTGTTGTTAAGGTTCATCTAAAAAGATTGATTTTTTTAATACTTGTTTCTTGAGTCGTAATTTATTTATTTGAAGACTAGCTATTGAGTCTGAGTTTAATAATAAATTTAGATTTAAAAAAAGCAATTAAAGACTCGCATCTTTTCTGATTATAAAGTCACGGACTCGAGTACCTCGGTCTAATATTCGAATTTAGCACAAAAAATAAATAAAATGGACATTTAATCTGAAAATTTAATTATTCATCTAATCTAAATTACAGCTTGTGTGTCTTTTCTTTTCGAAAAAAAACTTTTTTTTTTCAAATTTTTCGGATTAAAGAAAATTATTATCAGAAAAATTTCTAATAGAATTTCTTATAGTGGTTCTTATTTAAAAGTAACGTCAACCGTAACTTTTGACCGTAACCGTAGCCATAACTCAAACACCTTAAAATCGAAAATTAAGCCTAATTAACGCGGGTTACGGTTGACGACTGACGTTACATTTATATTAGAACCGCTGTATGCTAAAAATAAGGGTTCCGAAAGGGGCATTGTAGCAAGCCACTTTGTAAAAAAGCGCTCGACCGTGAGGAAGAAAAAAAAACTAGTTCAAAATTAGTAAAAAATAATATTCATTTTGCTTCAAATTTATTCATGAATATTTAAGAATTTTCAAAAATAAATTTCTGAAATTTCACAAATATTAATGAGTAAAGAGAAAAGTCAAACAAAACTGGTGTAATGTCAAACTAAAATTTTTTTTTCAAAAATATTTTTATGATCAATGTTTTGGGCTAATATTTTTTAAAATGTTTTTTAATTGATTTAAAAAATTTTTTTTCAAAATTAATTTATTTTTACAATTTTGCTTATAAAAAAGAATGAGAACATAAAAAATATAATTTATCTTTTTTTAAGTTTTTTTTTCGACTTATTTACAAATTTTGATTGGACTTTGACATAAGTTTGTCATTACAGCAGTTTTGTTTGA
>NTPY01000418.1:961326-973436 GCA_002922825.1 Brachionus calyciflorus
TATTTAACTTGATTATTTTAATGATTTAGTCTCAAAAAAAAATGCTTTTAAAGGTGTTTTACACTTTTTTTTTTACTTTTAAATTTTTGTAATTGTTTTGAATTTCGATTGGAAGTTTCATATTAGCAATTTTTTTCAATCGACTCGATTCAGTGGTCAAAAATCCTAAAAAAATTGAGTCGACTCAAAAAAAAAATGCCCAACACTACCTAAGGAGACCCAAAATTACGTTCTGTTTCACCAGGTTATCTTTTTTGCTTAAAGTTACTGTTAAAAATATCAAATATGGTTTAAAAATTATTAAAAAGTAATTTTTTAAATCTTTTTTTTTCATATTACGTAATATCACATAAAAGTATTTTAGAGTAATACTTTTTACTCTGTCTCTTGATGAATCAATGTGTCATATTACGTAATAATACGTCGCGCTGCATGGGACGGGCCACCAGTATAAAAGTATAATATTTTTATATATATAATATTTTAGAATTACACATTTTCTTTTCTCTACCAGAAAGTTAAGCTATTTTTAAGGTTTAAAACTTAAAAAAAAATATTTGTTTAAAAATTTAACAGCTCGTTAAAAATATGTTTAATAAAATCCGACCAATATACAATACGCCTTAAGTCAATCAGAAGATTTTTTTGATGAAGCTGAATTTTCCAGCTTATACAAAGTTGGCGAATAAAATTTTTAAATAAAATTTTCCAACCGGAGTACTATGTCTTTTTTAGACAAAATAATCATTGAATCATTAAAAGAATTTTACATTTTTTTAAAAAATATTTTTTTAAAAAATATTTTTTTAAAAAAGGAAAATCTCAAGTTGATGTGTTGTATCTAAGGGATAATGGCACTAACGTTTAATTTATACCTGCTTTTTTGCTAAATTGTGATTATTTTTTAATAACCTTGTTTTATTAAATGTTTCAATTTCTTATTTATTAAATGTGTATTTAGTTTTTATACCCCAATTTTCAAATAAATTATCCCAAATTTTAATTCTCTATTTTTATTTTGAACATACTTAAGAAAATAAACAAACAAAAAAAAGATACACAATTTGTTATTTAAAACAGAATTTAAAAAAAATAAATAATTGTCATTTAATTTTGAATTTTTCCACATTTATTTAGGCGAACCCATAATCTAAGTTTTATCATTTTAATACTGCAATTTCCACAATATTTGTCATTTACTTCATTTGATGGGTGAGTAGTTTCCAAGCGTGGTCTCTAAGATACATTGTTTTCTACTTCGACTTCTTCATCTGAATCAATACTATTTGGTGCAGTAAATACTCCACGTGATTTACTTAGTTGTACTTGAAGATCAGATAGTGTTTTTATCGGTCTTCCCTTTTTCTATTAGATTGAATCAGAATATCCATAGAATTTAAATGTTTCAAATTTTTTGATTTTTACCAACTTTGAATATTGAATTGAAATTAGTTTTGACTAATTACTTTCTTGAATCTTAAAAGCTGAAGTTGGAGAATTTTTTCCTTAAAATATTTAAAAGATTAAAATCCTAAAAAAAAAAACTTGACAACAAAAACAAAATTAACAAGATTTTTTTGATTCAGATAAAATATGCATTCTTCAAAATTGCTTAAAATATGAAGTAGTAAGCAAAAAAGCAATAAAATAAAATTAATTTGTTCAAATTTTTCCAATATGAGAAAACAGGTTTCCATTTTGATTAAAAAATGTACTTCATGGTTGCCTAAAAAAAATCAGTTTCCACTAAGGTATCAACAAAAGAAAAAGTTGTTGCCGTTGTAAAAAAAAAAGAGTTTTCATTTTGTTTTTTTTTGAATTTAAATATTTAAATAATATTAAAGATTTTTACTCGTATAAAATTTTTAGATTTACTTAAGATAATAATTTATTACCTTTATATTTTTTTCTTCTAAAAAAAAAACTGTTGCCATGCTAACTTTACACCGAACAGAAAAGAATTTTCAAAAAAAATTTGTTACCTTAAATTGTTTAATTACGAAAAAATGGAACTCGATTCTACGTCATCGACTAATCATTTTATACTTGACGAAAATGACAGCTTATGGTCTAGATTTCAAAACCGTCTTACTTGTTCAAAAGGTATCTTTATAATTTTGACCAATATTTTGATTTTATAATCTAATTTCTGTTAAGTTTCTGTTGTGAATAGCACTAATACTCAATTTAAAAAAAATAAAAGTGAAAAAATAGATAAAATATTTGAATATGTTTCCAAAAAGTTGAATTCATCAAACAAGGCTGAAGATGATATACGAGAAATCGAAAAATTAATTAAAAAAGGCTGGGATGTTCACTTCAAAACAAATGAGAAAGATAATGCCTTACATTTAATAGCTGAAGTTAAGCCTAAAGAAAAATCAGTTATTTTATATAAATATTTAGTTGATAAAGGGTTAAAGCCTGAAGAAAATTATTACGGTATTAATGTTCTTCACTCAGCGGTCTTAAGCGACAATGAACTCCTTATAAAATATCTCTTTGAAAGTAGTGGAAAAGAAAACGAATTTTTAAATTCCAAAACATTCGGTGGTTTTCAAACTCCGTTGCATTTAGCTGCTAAAGTAGGTGCAAATAATGCAATTTTATGTTTGATTGAAAAGGGCGCTGATAAAGAAGCTGAAGATTATTTAGGAAGGACTCCTTTATATTTAGCTGCTGAATATCGACAACCAGAAACCGTTAGATTACTTATGGAAAAAGGTTGTAATATAAATGTGATTAATAAAAATGGTCAAAAAGCATTATATTGGATAATTGCGAAGTGTAGAAATTTAGTAAGCTTTTTGAAAATCTTCGAGATGATTTTTATTTTTTTTTATTTTTTCCAAAGGCTCTTGAGGTCTTAGACAAATATCGTAAATTAGACAAATATAATTACAAAGATACTTATTATTTAAAAAATGTTGAATTGGAGCCTATTTCATTAGATAAGAATTCAATAAATGATAAAAATACTCATCAAGTTCCTTATGTTAAATCGATAGTTAGTAAATTTAAATTTCTTTTAAATTAATAGACTGCTAGAAAAATGGCTAATAAAACTTTTTTTTTTAAAGCTTGAATTTATTGTAGAACAACATGATTTGGAATTAATAACTCATCCAGTCATAAGAAAATTAATAGCTTATAAATGGAAGAATTACTATTGGTTTTGGCCAGTTATCAAATTTATAATTGATTTATTATTCTGTGTCGTATGGAATTTATGGGGTGTTTTAATACCATATCCTGATAGATACATGTATAAATTACCTCAAGAAATTTGGAGAATTATATTATTCGTAAGTCATGTGAATAATAGAACTATTTTTCTTTCTAATTTTTTTTAAAGATTTTAGGATTTATTGGAGTTGTGATAATAATAATTTCTGAAATTAGAGAAGCTCTTAAACAGCGTTCACATAACATTGTAACAACCTAAAAAAATCACTTTGAAAAAATTTTAGATTTACTTTTTAAAAATGCTAGAAAATTAAAGATGTTCGTTTAGATGAAATCCTAGATGAAGGAGCCAAGGTCCATCCAAGAGATAAAACTCAAAATAGCTATTTATTTAATGAGGAAATTTTGTGCAAAAAAAACCAAGGATTTAAAAGATTATACCTTTCTGATGGATGGTAAATATTCTCTTCATGAAATTTTTCTTTTCCTAAATTTCTAGATTGTCTTACACTAAGGAACCAGTTGGATTTAATAACAATAATATTGTTAATCGCTAGTTTAGCGACTCATTTAGCCGACATTTTAAATCATAATGAAACAATTGCTAAGAATCATATTCGAGTGACATCAATCACTGTTATTGTTCTATCACTTCGACTTTTAAAAACAGCTCGAACTCTTTGGATGGTATCCTTAGATAAAAATTTAAAAAATATAATTTCAATTTTTTTATTTTTTCTAAGCCATTTGGAATGCTTGTAATGACCCTCTATTATATTGGTAGGAAAAAAAATTAGTTTTTATTTAATTTTTTTTTATCAATTTATTTTTTCAAGCCAGGGATATTATTGTTTGGATTCTCGCTTTTATCATCATATGGATACCTTTTACAACATGTTTTTACATGTTATTCGGAAATGGGTTAACTGTTAATTGTGATTCAGATACACAAACATGTTCAGCTGAAAATAAGACTCTGGTTAGTGGAATGGAAGACTATAACAAAGCAGCTTTCTTCTTGTTTACTGCAACTTTCGGTGCCGGAGATTTTCCCTATGAGGCAATTATTCTAAACATATTATCCTTTTCTATTGTTTTATTTATATTTTTGCTTTAGCAATACAATGAATTGGATGATAAAATATCAAATTTCATAGTTGGTTTATACATTGGTGCAACAACTTTGATTTTAGTAAACATATTTATAGCTCTGTTATCGAGTACTTTTGAAAGGGTACATAGTTTTTCGAAAGGTGTATTCTTAATTGAAAGAGCAAAGGAAATAATACAGCTTGAGCGTAGTTTAAGTGAAAATACTCGAATTAAACGTCTTCAAAATATACCATACGAGTATATAACTAAATTTAAACCAGAAAATAGTAAAGACGATGTTGGTTTAGAACAAGTTTTAGAACCTGTTAAGGAATCATTACGTGATATGAATAATAAATATGAAAGCTTGAGAATAAATTTGATTAATGTAGAAAATAAGTATGGTGACTTAAATTTGAATCAAAGTTTAGATATAGAAAAAATTGAAAGGAAACTCGATGATATTAAACTTTGTGTTGATAAGTTAATCGAATTTCAAGAGATAATGAGAAATAAAGCTGTTTCGGAATCAAGTAAGTTATGCAAAAAGAAATATGATATTTTTTCAGCACCTTTCCTTAAAAAAAGAGACATTTAAGACTTAAATAATTTTTTTACTAAAGAAGCTATTTTCCAGATGATAAATATTTATTTTTTAAATTTGAAATAACCACTTTTTTTTAAAGGAGTTGATGTGTTATATTTAAATGATATTGGAAGAGTTGTTGACGATTAAGTCAAAGTTTTTGTATTGCAAAATATTTATTAATTTTTGCTTCTTTTTTTGTAATGATCAAGTACCGTAAACTCTTGTTCATAATTACATGTAATAATAACTAGATTTCGGTTATTATAGTTCCTTTGGAATTGTATCCGAAATCTAGTTATTATTACATGTAATTATGAACAAGAGTTTACGGTATGAATAAAGTATATTTAAAAATTTAATTAAATAAAATTTAAAAATCGGACTTTTTCTTCTTTTTTCTTGACTACAAATTTTTTTTCGCAATAAAAAAAAGATAAATTAGCGAAATGACAAGTTAAAAATTTTTATCAATTTTCTTTTCTTATTTTTTTGTTTGCAAAAAATTGCTCTGCAAACTACTAAAAAGTACTTTTTCCAACAAAATAAATTGTTTAGTAGTGAAGCGAAATTAGCTGCACCAGGTTTCAAAGTCTGCATAAAATTGTGCAATTTTGATTGTGTATTAAATTTAGGCTTTTAAAATTTAACCGTCCTAACAAGGCTTTAAATTACTCTGCCACAATTTTACGAGCTTTCACGCAAGACTATTATTTAAGCTGTCGGATGATTCCTTCGTTCAACATAGTCATCCAATAATTTTAAAAAATAAGGTTTTACGAACCTATGACTAACGACTCGAAAAATACCCGGACTAGTTCCTACCACATATTTTCTTTAAGAAAATTGTCTAAGGCTTCACCCAAGACCTTGAACTAAACTTAATCATGATTATATTATTATTTACAACAAGTTGAAAAAGAGTTTCGAATAAATGGTAATTACAGTAAGGACAATATAAAGCCAAGAGTGTATCTTCCATTCAACCACTTAAATAATAATTTCGTCGGAGAATTGGTAGTCGGAATTTAGTAAATTTGTTTATAACACAAAACCATGAACCTAGCTCGAGGAAAATTTCTTCCGATGTCGACAAACATCAGAAAAAAGGGAATAAAAAAATTTTTGTTTAATTCCGACCACCAATTTTCTACCTCAAAATTTTACGAGCCTACACGAAAAATTATTATCTAAGTTGTCGGATACAACCTTCACCCTTAATTAAATATTATCCTTAGTGTAATTACCTTATTGTTAAAACTCTTTGTTGGATGTAGCGATATGCTACAAATTGTAGCAATTTAAACTTTAGAAAAAATCATTTTCTTAAAAAAATAGCACTTAAAATGCTGAATTGAAATGAGTGAATTGAAATAATTTTGTCAGCTTAGTCTCTAAGTAGTTTGAGCAACAAAAAAATTGCGCATTGAAACCTAATCTGCTGCACCTACTTTCAAAATCTGCAAAAGATTTAGCAATTTTAATGATGGCTTTTTTTTTATGTTGTGCAAAATCGACGTCTAGGTTATATCACAATTTTTGCAGACTTTGAAAGTAAAGCAATTTTATGATGTCCAAAGAGTGATTTTTGTAGATCAAAAAATCAACTTGACAAAAAAAAAAACTTTAATCATTTATTAAAACAAAGATAACTATACTTCCGTAGCCTATTGTTTCCTTGTTTGACACTCCTATTCAAAAATAAAATTTTTGTTAAAAAAAAAAGAATTCAACTCAAATATTAATATTTATTTATCGAGATTGAGATAAGCTAAGAAATAACAACATTTCGATAATTTATTTTTAAATATCGATATTTCTTTTGTTTTAGTAGAGAAAAAGGAAAAAAAATCAAAAGAAAAGAAAGGTAAAAAAAAGAAAAATGAAGAAAAAATAAACATTATGGGAGGAGACTAAGTCTCACCTCTATATATATTCAAATATATGTACATTCAACGTTCGAAGAGATAATTTTATACTCTCTACATACGTTTACCTTTTTTCTACGTAAAGAAAAATGACATATAATCGATTAAACTTTTCAACAAAAACCAATTTCATTTTTCATTTAGTCTAAAACAATATAAATCCTTTAAGTTCATGATAGAAAGTTTAGCTATCCTGTTCTAATTCACGTAAATAAATATAGAATATTAATTTTTAATTTGGGTACTTTTTGTTTTAGAGAGGAAGACAAAAATTATAAAAATGTTACTAAGGGATCGATTTATAGCATTTTTTCTAATCAATTTTAAACTTATTCTATGCCAAAATGTAGCAAGTGAGTTTATTTTTTTTCGTCCTGAAATTAAATAATTTTTTTTTATTAAATTATACTTAAGGTTTTGATTATTTGGCTCTGAATGAAGGCGAACACGGTATGCAAAATGGATTAGAATATAAATATGTATTAGACACTCAAGACTTGAATAATAAAGAGGCCTTACTTACCAAGTCAATCAATGACGAGTCGATAATTCTTATAGAATCGAATCGCACCAAACGTGACTTGGATGATTTGACTCAAAATTTACGTCTTTTAACTGCGAATTCAAATAAGTCGAAAAGCTTGACTGTTTCCAGTGACTTTTGTTTATTTTCAAATATTAAACCAAAGTTAAATGAATGTTTTGCAAAAAGTGATGATTGCAAGTATTTGTCTCTCTAAAAAAAATAATCTGAAAAATGACCAATACAAGATTAAAAAAATTAAATTTTTAAAAGGGTAATTTTAGATTGTATTGCTTCTTTTAACTTGGTTGAATTGTGTAAACTTCAAAATATGTATACACCAACTATTTGGATTTTGAATATCTACGAGATTCTACGAAATGAGAATTTTTGTTCATGTAAGACTTTAATTGAAAGATTCATTCTTATCCTAAAATGGATTTAAATTCTTTACATTTTAAAGTTCCTATTGAATGTGCAATTATTCCTAGTGAAAATGAGTACCTACGTAAATTAAGTAGTGTATTAAGCTCGGTGAATGAGTATGGACCGGCATTTTTGAATCAACCCAAAGCCGATAACAAAAAATATTGCTCGTAAATTAAAAAAAATTTTTTTTTTTTTAAATTCTTTTTTTTTTTAATTTTTTTTGTTCATTTGAAAAGTAAATCGCATCATTTGGTTAATAGAGTACGCGATGCTTTTGATATATTCGACATGTGCTTTGAGATTACTGAAATGAATCGTATTAAAGATTTGATCGAGGAAACTTCAGACTTAATTCTCGATAGAAATTGCCGTAAGATTTTGTTTATTGATAACATTTTAAAAATTCATTTAAAATAATTCTTGAATAAGGCTAGGTCAGACTCTTCTATGTCGAAATCGAGTTTTTTGAATTTTTTTAAAAAATATGTCGAATTGAGCCTTTTTTTCTATAACTTTTCCATTAGAGTTAATCTTAAAATTAGACTAAATGTAAAAAAACATTTAAAATTATTAGAATTAAATCTTAGATTAAGCAGTCTTTATTCGGTTGTCCCTAAAAAGCGGAAAACGGAATTTTTCACCGATTTTCCCCATTTTTTTTTTCTCCAAATTTGTTGTTTTTATTTTTTAAAAAATAAACAAAACATTAGAATTCCGTAAATTATTTTTTTTTTTGAATAAAAGAAAATTCCGGTTAGTAGGCTATTTGTGGAAAATTGGCAAAAAAAATTGCTGAAAATCGGTCAAGGAAATTCCGTTTTCCGCATTCCGGTTTTAGGGACAGTCATTTATTCTATTTTTTTTTTAATTTTAAGATTCACTCTAATTGAAAAGGTATAGAAAAAAGGTTCAATTTGACATAATTTCTAAAAAAAATTCAAAAACTCTTATAACATGGTATTGATGGGAAGTTTTCCATATAGAATTAGCCCATAATTTAAGTTTAATTCTAAAAGTAGTTGGCAAAGGTTTACGATACTATTTCTAATTCCATCTATGTCATGTTGGTTTTTCTTTCAATTGGATTTTTTTATCAATAACTCCCGTAGAAATTACGCTGATAAATATAAACTGAGTTTAAACGCCGTTCTAACGCTGTTTACACGCTGATTAATAACTTATTTAGTTAATTTTGGTTAAATAAATAATTCGAAATTTAGTCTTCGAATTTAAGAAAAAACACGTCTAAATTTCCATTCCAAGTGGAAATTTAATACGTATTGAAAAAGTATTAAAAAAGAATTTTAATAAAAGCTTGGGAATCCCTTGAGCGGATCCAACCAATATCAAAAAAAAATAGGAAAAGACTTCTTCAATATGAGGAAATAACTCGAATTAATAAGGTTAATACTTTAATAAAAAAATTTTAAAAACAAAGGGACTCAGGTCTCAACTCTGTGAATTAAAATTTCGCACAAAAAGCCCATAAAAGTCTTGAAAATTTTTTCCAAAAACTAAAATTCATAAATAATCAAAACAATATTTTCTAAAGGCTATTGTATATCACATAACATTGTGTTCGATATGTGCTTTATTGATCGTCATGACCCATTTAACTCACTAACATGTCACGAAGCTTACAAATGTATTCAAGATCGCATAGCAACATACCAATGCAATTTAGATCCAGATTACACTCCGTTAAAATTAATCACTTCTTTTGTAAACAACATGACTAACATTTGTAATTTATCTACGAATAATTCAAAGAATTTAGAATATGTTCGCGAATGGTTTCTAGGTATCGATGTGTGTCTGAAAGAGCGACATCATATAGGTCTCACATTTAGTGAAGCACCGCCCAATTTAGATTTTTGCGGTGAAATCGAAGACACTTATCAATGTATCAAAAGTAATTATAGAAATATGTTCGAGGCCTTACCTCAGCTAAGAAAAACTTTCGAATTTTTTTCAAAGGATTATAATCGACTTCAGCGCTCATGTGATGGTAATTACGATAAGAAAATTTTTTTATTTTTTATATTATTTTCAAGCATTTTTTTTTCTAGTTTTTTCCTTAAGTAAATTGACTTCTACGCCAACTAATTACTTTACTAGACATCCATATGTAAATAACAGTGAACAAACTATTCTAGAAGATGATAAAGTTTACTATCATGAGACTGTAATACGAGCTGAATTAGATCAAAGTATAAACTGGATTGATCTAGATTCGCCACAATTTGCATTGTATGAGGTCAAACGTGATCACGATTTGTCTAAAAATTATCTAAAAGCCACTATAGTTAAACTTAAATTTAAATTTCCGTATTACGGTCATTTATTGGATCAAATAGTCGTAGCTACTGGTGGTTTCTTATACGTAGGATCATTGATGAATCCTTTAATTACTAAGGCTCAATATATAGCCCCTTTAATGGCTAATTTCGATCCAACTTTAAGCAATACAAGCATGATCAAGTATGTTGATAATAGTACACATTTTATTTGTACATGGGAGAATTTGAGGCTTCAAGATCAACCAGAAAGTAAGCAATCAACAAATTAAAAAAAGTTAAAAAAAAAGGTTTAAAATTCTTAAAATTTAGATGGGGATTATACTTTTCAAGTAGTTTTGAACAATGAAGGTCAAATAATGTTTAATTATAAAAGAATACCTAATGGTAATATATCGAATTTTAATCATACAGTTAAAATTGGACTTTCAGACGCATATATTTATTATAGATTAATATCAAAATGTAAGTTATTTTAAAAAAAAATCTGATTTAAAAGTAATATAAATTTTTTTGTTGTTGTTTAGCAAAAATTGAATATACTATTGTTCAATATCATGTTGTAAGTGTATCAATGGATAATATTAAGACTGGAAATTCAATTATTCTATTCATGCTACCAAGTAATTTTTGTTTTTATTTTTTAATTCTTTTGAATCAAAGTTAAAAATTTTTGTCAAAAAAGATTGTATTCAATTCAAAACGTGTGACACTTGTGTGAATGGTCTGACCAATTTTAAGTGTATATGGTGTCCGGCCTTGCAACGATGTTCAGATACTGTTGATCGATATCGACAGGAATGGGTTGAATATTCTTGTCCAATGAACTTTGAAGTAAGAAATTTTTAATTACAAGAACAACCTAAAATTAAAGCTTAGATTTATAAAATTTGTGCTATTAATTATTTAAAAAAAGCTGAAAAAGGCATCTATATTTTTTAAATTATTAGAAAAATTGATTTTAAAAATTCACTATTTACTAAAGGATCAAGCTAATTCTAGTTGTTTGTTGACAGGAAAAGCAAATTCTTATAGAGAAAACACTTATAGAGATCGAAGTGACTCAGAAATAAACGATTCAGATAATGTTAAATCTGTTCTATTCGGAGTATTTATGACTTTAATACTTTCAATGGTTATCACTACATTAGCATGGACAATATACGCGTATAAGAACCCAACCTCGCCAAGTGGAATATGGTTAATTGAACACAGACCAAGAAAATACTTAAATCACTTAAAAAATCGATTTGATAGAAATACATCAAATTTAACTCGATTAGAAAATACAGTTGCTTGATAGATGTAAAATTAAATGCTTTTATTTTTCAAAATTATTATGTATTTTCATATTTAAAAATTATTTTACGAGTTCTTCAAAATAATAACTATTTGTACATTTATTTATACTAAAATATCTAGTAAGCCTTAAAAAAAGATGTCAATTCTTTTAGTAAAAGAATTTAAAATTAAAAAAAGATCTCAAAATAAATAATTTAAATTTAAAAACTTTTTGATTTAATTAAACTCATAATTGAAAAACTGAATGACTTTATTATTTATTAGAAAAACTTTATTTTTTAAAAGAAGTTCAACTAAACAAAATCGTTTGATATAAAATCAAAATAAATTAAAAAATAATTTATTTATCTAAATTTTATTATTGAATTTACTGTTTAGAAAAAAACTTAAGATACATGTAAATTTTTTGGATAATATTTTAAGGAAAAAAGGTTCCTTTGACAGAAGTAGCTTGAATGCCGACATTTGGAGTAGTAAATAATCTTTTACCCCATTCAGTTAAATCGTTTGTTGATGATTTCAACCAAGTATATTCAACTCCTTGATCACCACTTACTAAGTTCAATGGTGTCAAACTTGTATTACAATCGTTACCATTACCAGCCCATGACCAACCCAAATAACCAACACGTTTATCTCTACACAAAGTCATCAATTTGACATAATCGATATCAACCCAACTGCAACTTGGATGCTCTGGATGTTTATCAGCAAATTCACCAAATATCCAGGTGACACCAGTATTGTACAATTTATTTACATGGTCA
>NTPY01000418.1:976165-986883 GCA_002922825.1 Brachionus calyciflorus
TTCAAATAATGAGTTTTTAATTTTATATCTATTTTTCTTGTTAATCGTTTTATTTTTTTTCTTTAAATTTTGTCTGATATACGAAACTAAAACGTATCTTGAGAAAGAAAAAAAAAAAGAGGTCTTTAATAAAACACTAGTAGCTTCAATTTAGAAAAAAATAAGATAGATAAATGTTTTTTAACTCATTTGAAAGCTGATCTGTTATTTGAAAAATTTAATTTTCTAATATTCAACTTACAGATATTATTGAAATTAATTACCCTTTTTTTTTCAATTTTTCTTGAGATAAAGAATGTTTCCTTGAGCGACTTCGATATTCATTTATTTAGTTAATTAAAGCTAAATGCTAAGACATTTAAATTTTAAGTCAAAAAATATGAATAATTTTTTTTTGAGCTTTTTTAAAATAACTTGCTCTGTTTAGTCGCTAATTAAATCCATATATATTTAGAATCATGAAATTTGGGCATCAATTTAATTATAGCTTGCTTATTGGAATTAATAGTTTTTCAGGTCGAGGGTGGTAGAATTAAAATCTTTAAATTTTTATTGAAGACATTTTGAAAACCGGCTGAAATTTTAACAAGAATCTAATTGGTTTTATGATCCTTTCTTGGCGTTGTATATTTTACCTACTCTAGTCATTTTAGTCTTTAGGTTCTTTTTAATTAAAATAGCTCCGAACTTATTTCACCCATTAAATTTTTTAAACAGAAAAAATTAAAATTTTCTTTTACGATTGTTTTCCTTTTCTCTTCTGTGACTTTCCTTTTTTCTCAGTTGATAGCAATCAATATAAACAAATGAGAAACGAAAACAATTTTGAAAGTAATTTATACTGTATTTATCGAGATATATACCGTGAAAAGACTTTCCTAGAAATATTTTTAAAAATTTTTCATAAAGTCAGTTTGCCTAAAAAATATAAAAATTTTTCTATACGCTAAAAAACTGGTTATTTTTTAAACCAGTTTGTAAAACGGGTTCATTTATTCAAACCTGTTTAGTTTCGTGCGTGCCATAACTGCCGAAGTTACATCCAACAATACATCTTTTTCAATGTTATTTTTTTTTCAAAGCTTGTGTGCCACAATCTACAGCATCTTGTTACATCCCTATTTAAAATGAATAAAAAAACTAAATATAATTACTATTTCTCTACTTAATAAACTGATAGCCCCTGAGCAAAAAAAATGTATTAATATTTGCATACAATGAGAAAAAAAAACATTCAACATAGTTGAGTCAAAGATTTGGATTCAAGTTCCCACACGATTAACTTAAAAAATTATCAATCAATTAACTAAAATTTATAATTTTTATCCTTTTTTCGAAATTTTATAGATAGGGAAGAGAAAGCTCAGTTGGTTCTGTCATGAGCTGGACAAGCAGAAGCTCAAAGGTTCAAATCATGTGCGAGTCAAAAAATATTCAAATGAGTTCCTAAATTATCTCTTGGTGTTATATTGAGTAAAAAACCGACCTTATCCAGCTTGTGGTCGTCGAAACGCTACTTTAATTTACTTTAATTGTATATTTACTTCTCAAAATTGGGAGGTTAATTCTATTGAATAAATAAACTAAAAAAGAAAATCTTTTAATATGCAAGTTACGACTCGTTATTTTGAACTATTTCTTAATTTTTAGAAAATTATTTAACAATATTTGATTTTTCTTTTTACAATTTATGAAATAATGAAGTTTCATCTTTTTACGCTTGTTTTTTTTTTATCCAGTCAAATTCCTAAGTTTCATCTAATACAGTACTATAATAGAGACAGCAAAATCACTCAGTTTTCATACAATTAAATCCGAAAAATTTACGTGTCCGTGTAAATAACCGAATTTTTTCTTAGTTCGGTTAAAAGGACACGTTTCTCGGATATAATAATTGTATGTTAATATTTCATTTTTTTTTCTATGTATACACATCTGGTTATTAGCTCGTTCCTCGCAAAAAATTTAAAATTTAAATAATTCTTTGTCAATACTTCGAATAAATAGATCAATATTTTGAAAATATAAACAAAACTTTAGGAATAGTAAAGCCTAATCTCATCAACCTTTTATTTTGACCAACAAAAATCAGATAAATTTTAATTTTTTTTTTATAACCAAACCCAAATAAAGTCAGTTAAGTCTTGAGTTTTGCTAAGAAAAATTTTGCCAAGGACCGATATTTAGTCAGCGCGATGTTTTACCAACAAAACAAGCTTAAATTTTGTATAAATTTTCCGGTAACCGTGAGCTCTAGTCTGAAAAAAAATAGAAATTTTAATATAAAATTTTTTATTAATTAACTTAAAAAAAATAATCGAAAAACGAATCGAATTTAAAAAAAAAATAATAAAAAATGTACAATTCTTTTTTAATGCCTTATTTTTTTGTATAAAAGCTACGAAAAAAAAAAAAAATTCCAACAAAAATAAACTTTTCTGATATTTCAACTTCCATCTAAAAAACAGGTTACGAAAAAAAAAACAACAACAAAAATCAATTAAAAAAAAATCAATTTTTGATATTTACCAAAATAATAATAATTCTTCACAGTGGCATAGTTATTAAATTAATAAATTATTTTTCCAAATCTCTATCTCTTTCTTAATACTCAACAAAAACAACAACAAAAAGAAAAAATTAATAGTTTATCTATTAAACTCATACTGTGGTTATGGCAACTCAAAAAAAAAATCCACCACCCCCCGAAATATACAGTTTTTTTTTTATTTTATTGTTGTTGTTTGTAAATGACAAACTAATTTAAAAAACAAACATTATCTTATTTATTTATTTAAAACAAAAAAAAAACGGACTTATTTAATAATTTCGATTATTATTTGAATATTCGATTAACGGTTGAGTAGCCACTGATGGATTAGGATTACTATTATTACTCAATTGATTTTGATAAGTTGTATAATCATAATTTACACTGTTAGGGGCTTCACTAGACGCTACAAACGATGACCAAACAGCAGCTGATGTCTTATCTAACAAATACGGATTTAATGGTGCATTATTATTATTTTCTTGTGTTGTATATTGGGTGCTAAAATTGTATTGTGGATAGCTTTGAAAATTCGAATAATTATTATTATTATTGTTATTGGTTTCTGTGTATTGATTGTAAGTAAATTGATTAGTGGAATCTGTGAAATTGTAATTTGAATAGGGATTAAAAATTCCAGGTGTTGTATATGTGGGTGTTATACTGGCACTTGAATTTGAGCTTGAACTCGATGTTGATTGATTACCACTTGAGACTGTTGTGAGTAAAGAATTAGCATTTTCATTGTTTTCGACATTTTCTGAATTTTGATTTTGACATTTACGTCGGAAGCCTCTAGGACGACGTCGAAACGAACCCTCTTCGAACATGAACTCACAATTTGGATCTATAGTCCAATAATGTCCTTTGCCTGGTTTGCCCATAGCTTTAGGCAATTTAATAAAGCATTCATTTAAGCTTAAATTGTGCCGTACAGAATTTTTCCAACCTTGGTATTGTCCTTGGAAAAAGGTAAAATGTGTTTGTAAATATTGATATATTTCATTAAGAGTCATTTTTTTCGAATTTGAGTTTTGTATAGCCATGACTATTAGAGCTATGTATGAAAAAGGCGGTTTTTCATTTTTTTGTTTGCCCGATTTTACATTGGGATTAGAGGACTGTTCGTCTTGATCGTCTTCTTCAGGCGATATCATCGAAGCTGATTGTGATGGCGAAGAAGAACGACTAGTCAAACTAGACGAACGAGATTGTGGCGATGTTGAATTATTATTACCCTTAGGGATTTGAAGACCACTTTGTTGATTTAATGGTTGCATATGACTTAAATATGGATTAGTATAACTTTGAGCATATGGATTATGATTTAGAAAGTCTTGGCTCATAAACCCATAGCTATTCGTGTACAATTGAGATAGAGAACTAGTCGAAGATGAGTAGCTGTATGGTGATGAGTCATATTTAACTCGTTTAGAACAAGGCGATTTGTCATTCTCTTGTTTTAATTCACTTTTAATTTCCATTCTTTTTTTTTAAGAGAATAAAAAAATTTATTTCTAAACAAAATAATACGAAATTTTTATAAGTAAGAATAAAAATTGCTTTTTATTTTATTTTATTTTTTTTTCAAGAATTTGATTGATTTGTACAAAAAATAAAATAATATAAAAAAAGAAATTTTTCTATTGGTTGAAATTTAATTCGTTATAATAATCGAATCGAATTAAATTTTTTTTTTCGTTCGAATAAGATTGATAAGTTCGAATAGATATTTATCTATCTTAAGGAATTATAGGGAAAATAACTCCGCCTTTCTTTAACTTATTCTTAGAATCGAATTCTGATAATGATTACGTTACACAATTTTTTCTTTAATATTGAATTTGAGTAAAAGTCAATTTCTTATTCCTTTTACTTTGGCCTAAAAAAAATCAACTTTTTTTTAGCTTAACTTTTAAAGTTTAAAATTAAATTCTCATTAAAAACTTGAAGGCGCTGAAGGTGCTTCTTCTTAAACTGCTTCAAAAAAAATTTCAATAAAACTCAACGTTTTTGACTTGAATTTTGTTTGATTTTAAAGAACTAAGCCTAATAATTTTGTGACTTTGAATGAATAAATTTGATGTTTGATAAATCACCTAAACTATCTCTTAACTCCTATCTGACTTGTCCAAAAACCAAAAAAACTCTCAATTTTTCATTTTTTTTCCTTTGCGCTCAATTTCAGTTAAAAATTCAAAATTCATGAAAAAAAATTTTTTTTTCAAAAAATTGTTTATTTATAAAATAAAAATCGAAAAAGAAAAAAAATTGAATTTTTGATTGATTGATTTTTATATCATTCAATATAACTAGCTGGACTTCTTACAAATAAAAAAAGAAATGCTGATGATAAATATCTTAAGATTAATAGGTTTTTTGGATTTGGTTACTGAAATTTAAGATCCGGTAATAGACGACTATTTTATTGCTGATTGAGTATTGATAACTCCAATTTTTATTTTTTTTTAAATTGTGAAAAAAAAAAGTTCTCTTCCTTGGCAAGATTTAATCAAATGATAAAATTAATATTTATAAACAACTAAAACTATGTATCCTATCATAAAATGTCATTTACATTATCCCACTAGGTGATGATTAAAATGTTAAATTTGTCTAAATATTTACTAGACCCAACTCAGCTATCGAATATAAAATAACCAGTAAATTACCGTCAATCAAAAATTTATATTTTTAATTAAAGTTCGTCCAGTAACCCCACAGTTTACCATCACAAAAAAAGAAAACTAAATTAATTTTTTTGATTTCTTTAATTTTATTGAAAACACCTTTTAATAAATCATAAACAAAATTTTTTTTAGTTTTTTCTAGTATAAACAACTCGAGGCAAATTGTTACATTATAAGATAACAATTATTTTAAAAGTCTTCTTCTTAATATTTATATTAAATTACCAAGTAAGTCCGTGCAAGTATAGGGCTTTATATCTTTCTCAAGTTACTTTACTCAAAAAAAAAAAAAAAAATTTTTTTTAAATTTTCAGCAGAGTGATGATAACAGATTAAAACTTATTTTTTGTTGTTTCTTTTTGAATGAATTAAAGAAACTTAATGGAATCTAATTGATTTTTAAAAAGAAATAATTTATTACTAATTCGATTTTGTTTTTATTATTATTGGGTTGCAGCCCTAAAAACATAAAAAATCAATTAGTAAAAATTATTTCGTTTTTTTTTTTGTTTTGTTTTGTTGTAGTGGCTGTGTAAGGTATTCTTTAATTTCAAAAGATAAATTATTCTTTTAAGATAGAGTAAAAATAGAAAAGAAAAAAAAGGAAATACCTTAGAACGGAAGTTGTTCTAGTTAGATGAAGAAAATCAAACGATATTAAATGTCCCTAAGGTTTTATATAAAAAGAAAATTTTTCTTCTTTAGAATCCGTTCTATCTCTGATCCATTTAGTGCCTTATTAAATAAGAAAAAAATTTGTAATCAATTAGTAAAATTCAAAAAAAGAAAAGCGATAAACTCGATCTTTCTCTAGAGAGAATGCAAGTTTTCTTTTTTCTTTTCTTTTTTGCTGCTAAAGATAAAAATCATTAAAAAGAATTATTAG
Organism: Brachionus calyciflorus; assembly: GCA_002922825.1. NCBI lineage: Eukaryota > Metazoa > Rotifera > Eurotatoria > Ploima > Brachionidae > Brachionus > Brachionus calyciflorus. Next base: position 982,293 of record NTPY01000418.1, read on the forward strand.
AAGTTAATATAGATTTTGTAGATAAGTGAATTTAATGCAAGATAAATCGCTTTCTAATGTTATTTCGAATACTAGTTGTAATTTTGTTGTTGTTGTTGTATGGTTTGTGTTATATTGATTGATATTTATATTTTAAACCGATTTTATTTTTTTTATTAGATTCTTATCTATATTTTAAATCCACCTGATTCGTGTCAGACAAATTAACTTCTTGTTTTTTTTTCAGGAATACATTTTACCAAGACAAAAAAGTATTTTTGACTAAGTCGAATTTTTTCTAAAAAAAAAAAAAGAACTGAGGAAATTTTAAATTTGATCTCGCTATTAAGAAATCAATTTCGAGTACACTTTTCTCTAAGAAAAAAAGGTGTATTTTTTCATCTAGAGAAAAAAAGTCGTGCACCCGTTTATTTCTATTTTACTTTTCTACGCAAAAGATAAAGCGTTTTAAATCTACTTGATTTCCTAAACAATTTTAAGTGACCGGAATTATTCGGTTTTGGTGTTTTTCAGTAAAACTACTAACCAAGTTTATCCAAATATTCAAATTTTGATATTTATTTTGAATAATTTTTTAAATGTTCGTCCGGAAAAGTTAAAAATTTTTTTTCTGAAAGCTTTGAAAATTCTCTATAGGCTTTTGACAGACCGGAGTTGGTAAAATAAAAATTACCTATGGGCAAGTTTTCTTAAAATGGGAACATTTATAGGGGATGAAAAAATTGAAGCCACAATTTAAAATATGTTCAAAAAGCTAAAAATAACGGTTAAAAAAAATTTTAATATTTTTTTCATCCCATAAAAAAGTTTCCTTTTTTTTTTTTTCTCGAAAACTTGCCTATTGGAGAAGTAAATATAAAATTTAAGTAAATTAAAGTAAAGTTTTGACGAAAACTTGGCTTTTATATTGAATTTAGAGTTGTAGAGTTTTATTTTTAAAGTATTTCAATGTCATCAAGGACTGCTAATGGACCGATAATATTCAAAAATTCTCAATATTCATCTTTTCTATAGTACTACATCAATCCGATTTTAACTGCACCTCTATAACTTGCTTGTTTAATTATTTCTTTGATTTTCTAAGGTTAAGATTTCCAATTAACAAGTTGATATCTATTTTACTGTTCTCCAAATCATAAACCGTAGTTACGGACCTATCATAGTATTTTTGAATTTTAGCCTCAGACAATAAAAATTATTAAACAAATTGGTTCGAAAAAATTGTAGAAAAGCTAATTAGCTTTAATTAAAAATAAAAACCATTAAAACATGTGAACTCAAAGGGACGTTGTTAGACTTAAAATCTTTAACAAAAACTAAAGCTTATGATTTGGGACACTATAAAATCAAAATACAATTCTAAAATAAGATATCGGAACTATAAATTTTTCAAAATATTTCACTTTAAAATCCATAATTAAAAATAGGTTGATATTATTCATTTAAATTTTTCCAAAATGTATCAGATGCCTTAAATCCCATTCAATTAAAAAAATATAATTACATTTTTTTTTTGTAATTCCTTAAATTTGCGATTAAATTTTGGTATAAAAAAGATTTCTTCTTCAAATAGTTACCATTAACAAACTTATAATTAGCCTAAAAGGTTAGATTTCTTTTTCAATCGGAGTTCAGCCTCAATGGACACGAGATTGGTAACCTCAATGGACACGTGACGTGAAGAATCTGATAACCAAAATTTTTAATTCACAAGTTTAGTTATTACAAGGCGACTCAAATTACTGCATTTTTTTTAAAATTTAACTAAAACATGGACATCTTTTTGTTTTACACTTCCAATTTAAATAACATCTAAAACTTGCCTGAAAAATGCCTTCTTTTAATGCTCAAGAATTTTGATAAAAACTAAAGTCAACAATCAAGCTTCGAAAAAATAGAAAACATTATTTGTTGTAAACAAAAATGACAAATCGTAACCTTTTTAAAAACCTTAAATTTTCATTTGATTAGACTGATATATTAAAGCATGAATGATAATAATGAATTCCGCAAAATGTTTTCCGCGTTTTGATAACTTATTCGCAAAACATATTTTTTATACTAAAAAACGAAAATTCCGCTTTTTATTAGGTTATTTAGTGGAAAGTTGTAAAAAAAAAAATCCCGGAAAATCGGTCACGGAAATTCCATTTTTTGGGGACAGTCCAAATAATTTTAAATATTCCAGTGACTAAAACACAAAAATAAAAGGCCTCAGAATTACAAAGACCTTTTTTTAGAATAAATTTCTTAACGAGTATCAGTGAAAAATAAAGGTTTTAAAACTAATTTTTTTTCGATTTAATTTTATTTTTAAATAAGTAAATTATTTTTTATCATCTGGAAAAATAATAGATCTGCTTAAGTTAATTTTCCAGAGAGAAAAATAAGTTGAATATAGGGCTTAGGAAATCAGTTCAAAGACCAATTAGAATTTTCAAGTTATAAATAGTAATTAAGATTTTTTTTTTTAAACATTTAATATCAATAATTTTGTTAAGGATACTCAGGTACATTAACAATTTCAAAAAATTCACAACAAATCTTATTAAATTTTTATAAAAATTTCGGATGTTCACTTAAAACTTTGTTTTAAAAAATAATTTGGGTAGCAAAACTTTTCCCTAGATAAGTAATCGACCGAAATTATCAGTTCAAAATAACTCCCATTGCAATCAAACTCAATTAGTTAAGATTATAAGCATGTTTAAGATAAGAATCATTAAAAGAAATAATTTTTTTTTTGATTGAAACAGATTTTATTAACTAGATAAATTTGATAAAATAAAGGAGTACCGTTTAGAAAAAAAAAATATATTTCAATTTTTAGCTCAGTGTTATATTGGTCGAAAATTTAACGAATAAGCGGACCTTAATGATTGTATCTATTTATTACATATTTGTTACTTTTTTGAAAATAATTAAAAACATGTATCCTCAATAGGGTCTTTAAAAAATTTTTTTTTTGTAGTTTTTAAGACATTTCTGGAATTATTAAGAAAATTTTGGTTACTAAGCAACTGAATTTAAAATTCATAAAATTAGCCATTTCAAAAAAAATAGAAAATTTATTTTTCAAATTTAAATTATTTTTTTTGACTGAGCTACAAAAATGATAGAAAACGATAAATTTGAAATAAACATACAAAAATTAAAGAATCAAGTTGAAAGAGAAGTTTTGGCTGAGCAAAAATATCAGCGCGAAAATGATGCTAAACTCAGAGCTATTGAACAACGAGTACCAACTTATGAGGATTTCAGACAAATGGTCATGGCATCTCATTTAAAACCATTGGACAAAGGCGAATCATTGAGAGATAATATACAAAAAGGAGCTAAAGTATGGAATTCAATAGCCGATAATAAATTGGTGGATATGAATGGATTAAATTTAAATGAAAATGTGAATATGAAAACAAATTTGGTCAATTCTGTACCAAAGAATAATTTGGAGTTTTTAAAGACTTGGAGACAAATTGAAAATTTGGAATTAGAAGAAAAAGATGATGCAAAATGGGAATTTTTAAAAAATTTAGGAATTGAAAAACTCTTCAATATTTTTCAGAGTGAAATCAATGGTGATTTATTGGGTAAATTTTTGGTCTTATTTGAGCATAAATTAAAAACTGAGTTTACGGAAACATCAAACTTTGTTATTGAATTGTTGAGCATATTTCCTAAATGCAATCGTTTCAAACTTAATTTAATGTTTTTAAAAGCTGAAGAATTAAGCGCGTGTAAGAATATTTTTGAGTTATTTGATGTGAATTCTTTAAGCGTTGGAGATTTAAAAAAAGTTTATCTTTAATCATTTTAATTTTTATTTTAATGTTTTTTATTGTTGAAAATTTTAATAAATTCTTAATTCTAAAAACTTGTGCTTTTTTACTTGATTTTTAAAAAATTCTTTACATGAGAAAAACATGTACAGAAAATTTTGTTGGAGTTATTTCGAGAATGAATTTCGGCTTTATGAAGAAAAATTGGTTTTAACTTTTTAAATGCTTTTAGCACTCAATGGTCGCAAATGGAATCCGAACGGACTCAAGCTTTTTTATGCATTAAACGACAGCTCTATTAAAGCTATTTTACCGGTTAAAATATTTCGAAAAAACTTTTTGGTTAACTTCCAAAAATCGAGAAAAACTACATTCGTTAGAATTTTGCTGTTAAATCTATACATTAGCTTAATTTTGGGTGAATTTTTTCAATTTAATATTTTTTAGCCTGTTTTATTTGTCTTAATTTTATTACCGTAAATTCTCGTTAATTGGTCCACGTATTTAAAATTGATTTTTTAATATTGTCCGTGTACTAGAGACCATCCTTTCCATGTTAAAACTTTTTCGATTTTTGATTCCGAATCAAAGATAAAAAATTTATTCTTAGTACGCATTTTTAGTTTAATTTTTGATTTTTAAAACACGGTCTAATTTTTGAGTTTGCTATTAAAGTACCGGACAAACTCCGGAAAAAAAAATAAAAAATTGAAATTAAATTAAAAAAATTTTTGGTACTAAAAATTAGAAAAAAAATAAATAAATTCGATTTTTTAATTTTTTGTTTTTATTATTTTTCAAAAAAAGTATAA
>NTPY01000418.1:987245-1049664 GCA_002922825.1 Brachionus calyciflorus
ACTTTTAGGGTATCATTTTGAAGCTTTTTTTACGCTCTTTCATATGCTATCTTAAAATCTTGAAAATATCGAAAAATACGGAAACCGCACCCGGGTGCGCTGTTTATCGTAAATTGGGGGGTGCACTTTATTCAAGGATCCATTTAATCTGGAATTTATTTTGATATGGATTTTTTAAAGAATCTTATTGTACTAGGTCCAAATTATATTCGTCCAAATTTTTATAGGAATACGATAAGTCCTACAAATTAAAAATATTTACGACCCTTGAGTGTTAAGATAAAATTGATAATAACGGGTAGCCACACTAGGTTACTAACAGTCATTTAAATTAATTTTTTAGACTCACGGGTTTACACTTTTCACTCAATAGTTCCTATTGATTCTTGATTGTTGAGATATCTTGATAATTTAATATTTATTTCTTAGTAATTATTGTCATAATAATAAATTCATCAAAATAAATTTATGTAATAATTTACATTATACTGTTGTCAGCTTTTAATTTTAAAAGAAAAATCGACCGGCTAAAATTTGGTTTAAATAATAAAAATTCAATTAGAACTTTGCTTAGGCTCAGCTAAAGCTGCAGTACTCCTATTAATGCTTCTAAAACCCCTAGGAATTTTTTTTCCAGGAGTGACTTTATGTTGATTTAGTTTGATTTAACAAGTATTCTGCTCTTATTAAAATGGTCTGATAATGTTATATTAAGCGGTGTTCAAATCCATTAGGAGGGACTTTTTTTTCATATCAGAATATTTCTGGTGATAGGGAAAGGTTGAGGTAGAATAAAACATATAAAAAGAGAAAATCAAAAATTAACACATAAAATGATTTTTCGACGATAGGGCACTCATCAAAATTTGAGAAAAAAATTTTTCTCCAAAAAAAAATATTCTAAGTTAAATAATAAACTTTTCACGTCGACTAATTCCCAAATCATCGATATTTGCGCGAAATAATTTGATAATAAAAACAAAAATTTAAATTTAAAATTTTTTTAAAAATTTAATTTTTCTAAAAATACATCTTTTTAAAAGTTGAAAAATAAATTTTGTTTTTAATATTAAATATTTATATTATTTTATTAAAATTAAACAAAAATTTTAAATTTTCGTCGAATTTTTATGAACAAAAATACTTTATGTTTTATTCACATTTCTAAAATTGTAATTTTTGTGAGAAATCAATTTATGTTTAGTTCTCATTATTTATGTTTTATTCACATTTTATATGTTTTTTTCTACCTCATCCATAGGGAAATAAGGAAGCAAAAAATTTTCATAAGCCAAGTTGTGACATTTTGTGGTGACTTAAAGCTAAAAGAAAAGGATAAAAATAAAAAGTTGTATCAAATTGAACGAATTGAAATGAGTGAATCGAAATGAACTTTACAGCTCCGAAGTTGTAAATATTGCTAAATAAAATTTAAAGCCGTTGAATAAAGAAAGAATGATTTGCCGATTTTGTTTAAGTAGTTCTTAAATTTGAACCTTTTTAAAAAGAGATCTAAATTCGAAATTTTGCTTTAAAACAAGATTTTACCATAGTACAAAATCGAAATTTTTTACTTTTTACTGGGAAGAAAATTAAAGATTTAGGGTAGAATAAAGTCTAGGAAATTTAACTCGAAAGTCGAACATTAATAATTTTAATACAGAATGAACTTAGCTTTCGCAAAACATACCGTATAAAGCCAGGAAAGGTACATCGAATCAAAAAGACTCGGCTAGACATTTATTTTTTCTTTAATGACTTTATGAGGCTAAAAAATTTTCAAAATTTTCAAGAAAAAACTTTTTTAAAGCAGAAAAAATTATTTTATTATAAAAAGATTAGAAAATTTATTACAAAAATTTAACTTGAAACAAAAATTCCAATATGAAGTATAGTTCCCATATTAAATACTCACATTCAGAATCTATTAAATTTTTCAAAAATTTATAAAATGATTCTTTGATTATTCTAAAATTTTTGACTTGATTTGACTTGTTTCCAATTCATGCTTCCATAAAAAGGCTATACAATATGAATAAAAACACGGTCCACCAATTAATCCATAACCACTCATAATGGTTCTTTGAAACACTTTTTCAGCCGTTTTTAAAACATATTCCATTTCAGGTGTAAAACTATCATTCGGAGCACAAACTAAAAAAGTTTGAATTAAATTCATTTCCGACTCTAAATGATAGAAATAATCATTATTTATTTTTTTTAATTTGATGTTGTTTAAATAACCAAAATAGTCTTCGTCAAAAAGTTCAACTCAAAAAGTAAAAAACTGCAACCACTGATTTAAAAACTATAAAGACCCTCTAGCCAAAAATTATTTTTTTGTAACCCCCCCTTATACAAAATAATTTTCTTTGATTTTATCATATCTGTAATCTACGTACATAAAACTTTTATGTACGTAGATTACAGATATGGTCTTGAAAATGTTCGATTAAATCTATTTTATTCAATTTCAAAAGACCACACCAAGTCAATTTTTAAGTGCAAAAAATGACCTCATTACCGTACACTAGGACATTTTTTTTCTTTTCGATAAAAGTATCTAATTTTATTGGTCTAAAATTTTTTTCTATTTCCTCGACCCAAAAAAAAAGATACGCACGTTTTTCACGTGACACATTGTCCGTGAATTTCGAATCATGTATTTTTTTTGTTTATTTGCTTATAAAATTGAGTAAATTTGTTATCAAATTTAAATGATAAAATTGAAAATGTTAAGTCAAAAAAACCTAAATGAAAATTCCGACCAAGAAAATTCCTCTGATTCTGGGTGTGACTTATGTCCCATTGAAAATGATGATTTTAAAACACCTAAAATGAGTATTCGATGGTCCTCTATTTTAACCAAAGTACTAACCTCTACTTTTAATGATAACACACAAAATGAACAAGATGAACAGAACAGAGAAGCACTAATCAACGAGATCGAATGTGTCATAGCATCAAAGTATCCGGATGCAAAATTATCTGTATTCGGTTCATCTAAGAACGGTTTTGCGCTTAAAAACAGTGATATCGATATATGTATGACTTTCGAAAAGGATCAAAACGGGCACAAACAAATCGAACGAGATCTAGTACATTCTCTGGGCACACTCCTTAAAAGTAATTACAAATTTGATCAAGTCAAAGAAAGAGCTAATGCACGTGTACCAATTGTTAAATTTCGTCACAAAAAGTCTAACATTGAAATAGACATTAGTTTTTTTAATCAATTAGCTTTGCATAATACAAAACTGCTGAGATTTTACTCCGAAATAGACCCACGGGTTAGAGTTCTAGGTTGTATTTTTAAATACTATTTTAAAGTGTGTAAATTTGGTGATGCTAGCCGAGGCTCTTTGTCTAGTTATGCATGTATTGTTCTAGTTCTAAATTATTTAATGAGAACTGAACTGCCTGTTTTGCCTTGTCTACAACAATTAAATCGAAATAAACAAGAGCTTAAAGTACAAGGTTGGGATTGTTGGTTTTATCAAGATTTATCGAATTTACAAACTCATTGGGAGGGTTTGAAAAAAAATACCCAAACAATTGGCGAGCTATGGGTCGGATTTTTGAGATATTATACAGAAGTTTTTGACTGGATGAATCAAGTGGTTAGTATACGAGATGTTAAACCGGTTAGTAAACAAGAAAAAGGATGGAAACAATACACATTGGCTATTGAAGATCCTATTGAGTATACTTCTAATTTAACAGCTCGTGTTTCACAAAAAAGTAATTTTAAAAATTGAAAAAAACAAAATTTTTTATTTATTTTTTTTTTGTTTCCAGGGTGGTGTTACATTTTACGTTCGTTTACGAAAGCATTGAATTTGTTTGGTCAAGAAAATAATCAAATTAGATCTAATGAACTCGGTCTAAACAAAAGGTATTTTTTTGCACCGACATCTCTAGTTGATGGTGAACCGCCGAGAACTGCCGTGAGAGCTTGTTATTTTTGTACAGGTGATCATAACATTAAAAATTGTCCACTGTTACCTTCAAGACAGAAAAGTAAGAAGAAAATGAACCAGTATCAACTTCCAATTTATCCTAACCCAACTCCTTTTTATCAACCAATGAATTCAAATTATCGAATTTTGTTACAACCAGGTATGGGTGCGGTTTATTCGCAACCTTTTATGGTTTACACGCCAAGTTATTGTTTCAATGGAACAAGTTTTTATTATCAAATGTATCAACAAAATGGTTTAAATGGACAAAAGTTGTGCTAAGATTTAGCTTTTTTTTTAATGCAATTTTTTTTTTTATTAGATTTTTGTGTTCTTCAAGTTTAATATAAGAAAAAAAATTTATTTTGTATTTAATGAATTTAAATAAATTATTTTTAAAAGATTTATTTTTAAAATTTTTATTTTAAGCTCCACTCAGAGGTTTTTTTTCCGAAGTGAAAATTTTCAGTTACTGTAAAACCTTGCTTAAAAAGTTCGCCCAATTAACACCACTTTTTTCTAGAGAAAAAGCAAAACCTAAAAGCTTTAGGCTTTAGGACTCATGTTTTAGGCTAAATCATGATTTTTATTTTAATATTTTCTTAATTCTAAAAACTTGTACTTTTTTATTAAATTTTAAAAAACTCTTCACATGAGAAAAATGTGTGCAGGAAATTTTTTTGGAGTAATTTTGAGATAGTAGCCAAGAGTGATGTTTTTTTAATTATTAAATTGAACTGTTCGTACACAATCAGCCTCTCTAAAAGATTAATTTCAGCTTTATTCAGAGATACTTGTTTAAGCTTTTAAAATGTTTTAAAAACTCAAAGGCCGCACATCGGGTCCAAATAGAATCTAGTTTTTTTTAACCATTAAACGATGTAAAAGCTATTCAAAATCTAATCAAAAGTTATTTTAACGACTAAAATATTTTGAAAAAACTTCAACTTTCGAAAATCGAGAAAAAATGCCTTCTCCTTTAGAATTTTACTATAAATTAACTTAATTTACGGTATCCGGAAATATTTTTCATTTTTTCCGCTATATTAATTTTTTATTAAAAAAACATACAAGTATTGAAAAGAGTAATGTATAAGGTAATTTTTCTGGCAAAATAAAGTTTTATTACTATTACTATTTACAATTTAAAAATATTACTTTGCAAAAAATTTTTAAATTTTAAATTTTTTTTTGAATTTAAATCAAATGATGAAATTTTTTTTGTGCATTTGCATAAAATCAAATTGAAAATAGTAAATAGTAATAGTAATAAAACTTTATTTTGCCATTTTTCTCTAAAGATCTTTGAGATATCTATTACCAAAGTTTAGATATTCAGATTTGAAAAATGCGTAAAATTTACACTTCACCATAAAAAGAAGACAAACAATCCATTTTTTTGATTGATGATAAAGCTGACCGTAACCGTTGCCCGTGTTAATTAGCCTCAATTTTCAATTTTAAGATGTTTGAGCTATGGTTAGGGTTACGGTCAAAAGTTACGGTTGATGGTTGACGTTACATTTATAGAAGAATTAGAAGATATTTTACAACCTAAAGGTGTTAAAAAGGTTTTTAAAAATACCTTAAGGTATCTTAAACGTATTTTGTACAATAATGTCTTAAGTTTTGTACATTTAAAGCAATAAAAACCCACCTTTTGAAATAAAAAAAGAAAAAAGATTGAAAAAAAAACCTAAAATTGAAATGTTAAAAATTTTATACCCATAATGCATAAAAAATGCATGTTTATTACATGGTTAAGTTCGAAATATCTTATCCTAAAATGTAATGAAAAGGTTTTCGAAGCTGAGAATACCTTTAATGTTGAGATTTAGTAACCTAAATCAAGTTTCAAGGTCAATCAACAGGCTAGTGCCCTTATCTATTTCTAGACTGATTAACACTTCATTTATTCAAAATTAATAAAAAAATAATTGTTTTTAAAAATTAATACAAAAATTTTCAAAAAAAAACACAATAATAATAAAAAAAAACTTCAAAACATAAATGATTTTAATTTTAAATTAAATTTATCAAAAGCCTTTGCTGCTTTTTCATAAATTAGGTTGATGTTATTAAACATAGACAACTTAAATGTACTAAATTTAAGTACCAATTTATCAACAACAAATTTATTCGATAATCTCGAAAAAATATACTTAAATGTCCTTTCACCACTACTTGTTTTTGAGCCACATTCAATTATTTGATCTTTGTTTCTTAGATCATATTTCAGATTTCTTGTTTCATTTTTAACCAATTGATCTTTCAAAAGTGGCGGTGAGTTGGCAAAATTTATAATTTTGTAAGAAAATGTTAACATTCTCTCTAGTGCTCTATGCTGAAATGCAAAAAGACCATATTTTTCTAACAAATTATTTAGATCATTAAAATCCGCTGAATTAAGATTAATTTTAAGTAATTTATAAATACATAAATAAAAGCAATTCGCTAATCGTTGTATTGCTTCTTTAGAAAAATATAAGATCAGTGTAAAAACATAGTCAAAATAGGGTAAAATAAATGTTTTAAAAAATTGAATTTTAACTGAAGTACATAAATAAAATAATCTTTTGATAGAAAAAAGTTTTTTATTCACAGAAAGACAGACTTCTGAAACTAATTTCATAAAATTTAATTTATTATCAATGGTAAAACCTAAGAGTTTAAACTCACTAACCACCTCTATAGTGGCGCCTTTAATTTGAATTTGTTTTGGGATTTCAATTTTTTTTTTTGTAAAAATCATAAAAAATGTCTTATTCCAGTTTATATCGACCTTATTAAAATAACACCACTCATTCAAATCCTCAATTATTTTATCAAAATCTTTCAAAATTCCATCACGTATTTTGTACAATAATGTCTTAAGTTTTGTACATTTAAAGCAATAAAAACCCACCTTTTGAAATAAAAAAAGAAAAAAGATTGAAAAAAAAACCTAAAATTGAAATGTTAAAAATTTTATACCCATAATGCATAAAAAATGCATGTTTATTACATGGTTAAGTTCGAAATATCTTATCCTAAAATGTAATGAAAAGGTTTTCGAAGCTGAGAATACCTTTAATGTTGAGATTTAGTAACCTAAATGACTTACAGTGTATATGTAACAGTAAATTTGTAAATTCCGGAAATTTGTAAAATTACTGGTCTTTTAGGAAAAAAGTAAAATTACGAAGAAAAAAAAATTTTAACACTTTTATTAGAAAATTTACATATTTACTAAAGTTTTAGTAACTTTATTTATTAGTGATTTTTGCGAGGAACGAAGCGACGAGCTCATTAACCAGACAAGACCGTTCGGTTTTTGACTGAAAAATTCTGATTGGCTCGGAAACCCAACAATATGATTCGATAGCAGTAAAAAATTTTCAAAATATCGAAAATTGATTGGTTACAAAAAAAAAAATAAAAAAAAATTTAAAGATAATTACTCTGTTTTAAAAAAAATTGAAAAAAAAGATAATTGACAATTAAAAAAAATAATAGAAAAAAACTTTCCTTTTTTTTTAAAAAACGGTTATTTTTTTTCTTAGAGAAGAAATTTACTAATTGATTGTTAGTAAATAATCCATTTAATTTAATTTAAAGTTGGATTGAAAAAAATCAAATTACAAGAAAATAAATACAGGGCCATGACTTTGAAGGCAATTTTTTACATGAAAGGGCCATGCCTTCAATATTGAACGTAATTTTTTACATGAAAGGGCCATGCCTTCAATATTGAAGGCAATTTTTTACATGAAAGGACCATGCCTTCAATATTGAAGGCAATTTTTTTTACATGAAAGGGCCATGCCTTCAATATTGAACGTAATTTTTTACATGAAAGGGCCATGCCTTCAATATTGAACGTAATTTTTTACATGAAAGGGCCATGCCTTCAATATTGAAGGCAATTTTTTACATTAAATGGCATTTTTTTTTTAGCTTTTAGGGCCACGAATTTCAAATCATACACCATATTAAAGCTTAAAGGAAAATCCCTAAAGTTTTTTTCAACATGTTTAGGCTTTTTAACGTTTCGTTACTCGCATATTAAAAGCTTTGCTTCAAGTATCTTATTAGTTATTATTATATTATTAGTTATTTTTTTTCTTTCTACTAGTAAAAAACTAAAATTATTTCAGTAAATTAATAAATAAATATTGTTTTTTGACAATGAGCGAGGCTCCTATTCTCGAGGTTGACCAAGAAAGGGCACAAAGAGATAAATTTTATTCTCTCCCAGAGGCTAAAGTACTAGAAGACGGGTTACAAAACCCAGAAAAAAAGAGGAAAAAAACAAGAACCGTAACTTCTATCGATGAATATAATAAAATGATCCAAGCGATTGAGGAAGCGGTTAAAAAAACTAAGGGCAGAACTCAGAAAGAGTACTACCTAATAAATAAGTACGAGGTATTGTGTGGGAGAAACCAAAAAAATAATTCTTAAACGTGAAACCCAAGATGATCAAGTTCGTTTTCAAGTACCTTATGAGCAAATATTTGAAACAATATTAAGAATTCACAATCAAGTTGGTCATAAATGTCGTGATATTATGTTACAAGCTTGTAATAAAAATCATTTAAACATAACAGTTGAAATGATTACAGGTAAATTTTTTTAAGTTAATTCTATTTATCAATTAACCTGAATTTTTTTTAAAGCTTTTCTTAATACGTGCAATCAATGTATTATGAACAAAAAAAGAAATAAAACAACAGGCGTGGTCGTAAAGCCAATTTTGAGTGAAAATTTTAATCGAAGAGCTCAAATGGATTTAATAGATTTTCAAAGTCTTCCAGATGGAGAATTTAAATTGGTAATGGTTTATCAAGACCATTTTACTAAATTTATAGCGTTAAGACCATTAAAAAATAAATCCGCATAAGATATGTCTTTTGTACATGGACGCGCTAGGCATCCACAGTCTCAAGGGAGCGTTGAAAGAGCAAACGCTGATATAAAAAAAATGATTGCTACATGGATGCGTGAGAATAAATCAACTAGATGGACTACTGGGCTCAAATTTGTTCAACTAAGAAAAAACCACTCAAACCATTCTGGTAGCAAATGTACATCATATAAAGCATTGTTTGGAATCGAAACTCCACTTGGTTTATCTTCTACATCTATTCCTATTGAAGTATGGTCTAAGTTGGATAGTGCCAAAAAATTATTTGAAACTGTTGGATATGAAGGACCAGAGGCTGATTGTTTAGATTTAGCTGAAAGTGAATATTTAAATGAACCAGATGATGTTTTTAACCCTTCTGAATTCGAATTAGATGAAATTATACCAAGAGAAAACTCTCAAGAAAATGAAAGTGAAAGCCCAGCTGAAGAAATTTTACGGAAAGCTAATAATTTATTAGGCATTAGAGAAACTGTTCGCACAAATCAAAATCGTCAAGCTGAAATTATGCGAACAAGAAGTAAAAGATACGTACCAGAGGTCTCTATAGGTGATTATGTAGCTCTTCCTATCCCTGACGTTGATCGTGGTTTAAGCGAGGCTCCTAACCTAATTTGTAGAGTTGTAGATATTGAATTTGATAAATCACTATATGAATTGGCATGTGAAGCAGGTGTATTAGATACCATGTTTGCAAGAAATAGTTTTGATTTGGTAAAGGATTGTAGCATTGATTATGAAATTAAACTAGATAAAAAAATTAGTGTTAGACAGGCAGTACGAGAAATTTCAACTGGAGGTGGTCAAGGAATGATCAAATGTAATTTTACTGGTGGATGCTTGACAAATAGATGTTCATCTAAAAAAAATGGTATTTTGTGTAATTCAAGATGTCATGGGGCTAATGGGAATTGTAAAAATAAATAAAAATTAGAATTTACATTTTTACTGATTATTTCAGTAAGTTAATTGACTTAATTTAGTTTATTACTAATTTTTTTTTTTCAGTAAATTAATTAAATATATTTTTTAACTAGTAATTTTATAAATTTACTAATAAGCCAGTAATTTTACAAATTTACTGAATTTACAAATTTTCGGTAACATATATATCATATTATTCAGGATTAAAAGTTGTTTGAATTAGGATTGATTATCGAACTAGAATTTCTAAAACAATAAGCCAAATCTTGTACGATAGAAAAACCTGCTAAGCGATAAATAAGATTTTACGGGTAAGATCCCATCTATCATATTAAATTGTATATATTTAAATTCTGTTTTATTAAGACTTCATACTTTCAAAATTTTCATCTTTTCTCAGAAATGTACTTTTATTGAGAAAAATAAATTATCGTATAACAATTTTTTTGAATCGCATAAGATATGGTTTATCGTTTTAGAAATTCTAGTTCGATAATCAACCCTAGTATGAATCAGCTTGTAGCGGTTATTCGTTTAAAAAACCAAAAGAGCTCAAAATTGATGGCAATAAAAGCCTTAAAAATCTTTTACATCCAAATTAAAAATTTAAGAATAAGATTCTTCTTCAAAAATTTGTTAGCATTCTATCAATATGATGTAAAATTAATTTATTCAAAATATATACAGAATGCGATACAAGTGGTATGGAATACAACAAAGGAATGACTGTAAATTTTTAAATTTTTGGGTCTTCCCTGTTTTGTGACCACTCTGGTCATACAAATTTATGACCAGAGTTTTTTTGACCAGTTTTATGGTCACATAAAAAAATTCCTGGTCACATCGAATAAAATTTAAAATTTCTTACACGCTGTCTTATACGCTATTAAAAAACCATCGTATTCATATCCATTATGAAGCATTTATTCGATATTTTTGTTTTATGCAGCATTAAACATAATTTCAAAAAAGATTTAAAAAATTTATTTGAAATTTAATTGAATTTTCCCTTTCCTATCCAATGATTGATGCTGCATTAATTCCAATTAAAATTTTTTTTTTAAATCTGTCATTTAATTGCTGGTCACTCAATCTTTTTCCTGGTCACCAATTTTATTTCTGGTCACAAAAAAACTGGTCATAAATTTTTATGACCAGAGTGGTCACAAAACAGGGAAGACTCAAATTTTTATCTGAATCATTCTTTTAAATCGTCCATTCTTAATGATAATTCTGTAAATAAAATAATACTACTCACTCTTGAACTCAAAGCTTTATGAGATTTAAATATTATTCTTCAAAATATAAGTTTTCAGAATAAAAGCATAGGACATTTAAATCGAAATTTGAAGAGGAATAATTTTGAAACAGGATGCACCGTATATAGCCTGAAAAGGTAAATCAAGTCGGCAAAGTAAAATTTTTGCTCATTTTTCAATTTTGATTTTTGCTCAAAAAATTTAAATACGCAATTACTTGGACGCTGAATTTTTAAAGAGACGATCCTTTTTCAAACAAATTTAAAAATATTATTTGAAAACTTTAAATAAAAAAGATTTTTTCTTTAAAAATTCAACGTGCAAGTAATTCTGTATTTAAATTTTTTGAGCAAAAATGAAGGTGAAAAATGAGCAAAAATTTTACTTTGCCCATCGAGTAAAAAAGACTTGAGTCAATATAAGGCTAAAAGACCAAATTTTCAAAACATAAAAAAAAATTTTATTAAAAAAAATTAATAGAAAATTTATTACAAAAATTTAACTTGATACAAAAACTCCAATATGAAGTAAAGTTGACAAAACATCCCTAGTAATCTTCAAACAATTAAACTTACTATGAATACAATCAATAAATTTTATATTATTTAAATCAATCTTAAAAATATTTTGATTCTCGAACAATTTTAAATTATCTAGTCTAAAATCGACAATATCTAAATCTAAAAAGTCATGTTCTAAATTTTGAAGAACAAAACCACATTCACAAAATTCCGACTCTTTTTTAAATAAATGTCCTGTGTTAAGACTCATTAAATACTCACATTCAGAATCTATTAACTTTTTCAAAAATTTATAAAATAATTCTTTGATTATTCTAAAATTTTTGACTTGATTCTGACGATCTGTTTCCAATTCATGCTTCCATAAAAAGGCTATACAATATGAATAAAAACACGGTCCACCAATTAAACCATAACGACTCATTATCGTTCTTTGAAACACTTTTTCAGTTGTTTTTAAAACATATTCAATTTCAGGTGTAAAACTTTCATTCGGAACACAAACTAAAAAAGTTTGAATTAAATTCTTTTCCGACTCTAAATGATAGTAATAATCATTATTTATTTTTTTTAATGTAATCTTGTTTAAATAACCAAAATAGTCTTCGTCAAGAAGCTCTAGATTAAATATTGAATTTAATATTTTACAATTGAGGAGTTCTCTAACTGGTTCAGCTAAACTCAAACCCAAACGATCAAAAACTAAAATTTTGCCTTGTTTTTTAAGATAAGTCTTAATCGATGGATGAACCACTTTTTGACAAAATAAAACATTTATCTTAAATTTGTCAAAAAGTATTTTAATTTTTTCAATTAAAAAATTAACACTCAAAAATTGTTGACTTTGACTATTAAGCTGTGAAGCATCAATTTGAAATTTAAGACCAATATTATCTAAATTTTCAAAATCTCCGCTTAAAATATTCGAATCTAAGATTACACACTTTAAATTATTGACTTTTTCAAAATCAACATTTTCAGCTTTAATCAAAATTCCATCGATTGATTCGCTTTGGTCAAGATCTAAAGCTTCAGTGTCATTGAAAATATACAAAATTCTTGAAAATGAATCATTATTAACTGATTTAATTAATAATTTTAGATAAAGGTTTAGAAATGTATCAGTATCATTTGTACAATTTAAATTAATTGATTGTTTAGTTTGTAAACTAGTTATGATTAAATTTTTCAAATGGTTTAAATTGTCCAAATTTATTTTAAATTTAATAAAATGATTTTTGTCATTTTGATTTAAATGCTCGATTAGGTTTAAGAGAATTTTGTTTATGAATTTTTTATCGATACCTAAAAGGATTGTTTGGTTTATTAAATATGTCAAGAATAGACCTGAATCATAGAACAAATTAAAATGAGACTTGTAAACAGTGGATGAAATTAATTCAAACTTCCATTTGATTAATTTTAAACACTCATTTTTTGTTAATCTTTCGCTGTCTATTTTGTATAAATTTTCGTATAGATTTTTACTTGTATTCGTGATTATTAAATGAGCCGAGTCGTGTTTACTACCACAGAACTTTAACTTGGAATAAGGACCTATGCATGATAGTATTATTTCTTGGTATTGTTTAAGAGTGTCGTTCAAAATAAAACTTGCTTTGCTTTTTTCATCATTATCAATTATTAAAATTTTAGATTCCATTTCGTGATAATTTTAAGAATATGAATATTTACATGGTATTTTAGGAAATCTCAGATATATCAAAAATTTTGCATCAAGATCTAAATAAAACCATAAAGTCAAAAACTTTTGAACACGAAAAGATATTTAAGTAAAAAATTAAAAATAACTTGTTCGTATTTTTTTCTCGACTCTTCCTCAAGTGTAACTTACTTTTCCTCTGTAAAAAAAAAATTAATATAAAATAATCTTTATTTTATATGTATCTTTCCAGAGAAACAATAAAATAGTTGAGTTGAGGAAGAGGAAAGGAAAAAAATCTCTCAGTTCGTCCATATAAAAATAAATAATGTTTTCGATTTGATTTAAAATTTTCAAAGGATTAAAATACTGAAGAAATTAGCTTAATCTCTTTCCCTTTAAGTATTTCCTGTCTGCCTGTCATTTTCTCACTCTTTTTAATTCCAGAAAAAATATTTAAAAAACAATTGTTTTATTTTCAAAAATTATTTTTATCATTATAAATCAATCTAAAATCAAAATTCTTTAGAGCTAACCGGTCTCGGCTAAAAGCCTTTGTCAAAGTATTCTCAAATTTAGTTTAAAATTTGATGCGATCAGTGTTAGCATTACCATTATCGTTACCAAAAAAAAATATTTTTTTTATATTTTCAGAGATCCTTCTAATAAGATAAAAAATTATCAGAAATTTTTTATCTGAATAGAAAAATCGCGTCGCGAAAAATTTTTCAAAAAATTTGCAAATTATTTTTTTTTGTTATCGGTAATGCCCCTTGGGACGAGGAAATTGCTGTAACTTGTATAAAATTCAGCTGTTTTTAAGGTTACAGCATCGTAATGCAGCAAGATCCTGAAAAATTAATTTAAAACTATACATTTCACAGAAGCTATTGAACAGACGAATATTTGAGTAATATGTTGATTACATTGTATTTAATTTACTTAAAACCTTTTTTAAATCAACAAAAAGTCATATGGATTAAAATAAAGATTCAAGAAAAGAATAGAGATCTCTAATTCAGTTCAAAAAAGAGCTATTAAGCTTGTTCCCAAATCAAGACCACAAAATTTAGGTCCAAACTTTACTTCGAAAACAAAACATAACTAAAGTCTAATATTACAGTTTTCAGAACCAATTTTTGAAACGTACATCAGGGACGAGGCCAGAAGTTTTCACGAGGGGGGCTAAAAAATTTTCACTTAATACAATCCAAATTAAAAACAACTTTTACGCATTTTTTTTCTCAACTCTTTCTCGTCGCTTTTTATTCTTTCTGCGATTCTTCCTCTTTCTTTCTTCACTTTTTCCTTTCCTTACCACGAAAGCAAATGATCAATATAAACTTATTTATTTTTAAAAAAAATTCCTAGGTTAGTTTAATTCGAACTTAAGCAATATTATTCGTTTCTTCCTATTCATTACTAAGCAAAGCAGTGCTTCTGAGTCATTGAATTTTCTAGTCAATTTTTTAATATTTTAAAATCTTAAATCTAACAGAATTTTCATTCCCAATTAGGGCACAAGTAAATTCCAAAAATTTTAAAAATTGTTTCGACAAACTGTAACATTTTATACATAAGTTGTATCATCCAGAAATAATTTCTGAAACGTCGAAAAGTCCGATTTTTATCTCGCAAAGTGAGACTTGACTTATCATCAAACTAACTTTGCTTTAAGCTAATTTTTAATCATTATCGTCATGTTGTTAGGCATCATAACTTTATTATGAGCTACTACTTAAAAAATTTACTTTTTTTTTTGTTTTAAAGGATAAAAATAATTAATAGATCAGAAAATAAATTTTTAAATTTTTTATTAAAATTTTTTTTTTAATTTAAATTCAAGTCATCATTACAGACAAAAATAAGAGAACCAAAAAAAAATCATAAAATAGTCCATATTTTTAAATTTCGTATCATCTTGTCTATTTAAACACCACTTTTTAAACAAGGCTTTACGATCTTTACCCTCTGTAGAAAAAAAAAACAACAACAAAAAAAAGTAAAATAATAACTAAGAAAAAAAAGAATAGAACAAATTTTGAACAGAAAAAAAATTTTTACTTAATAAATCAACAACAACAAAAAAAATAATTTTAATAGTACACCCGTTTATTTTAATAAAATATATTTACAAAATTTTCTTTTTTTTCTTTTGGATATTGTTTGCCAGAGACCCTAAATACCATTTGTACTTGCACTTGTTATAACACTATTCATGTTATCATTGGTCCCATACGAGCTAGTACTACTTGTACTACTACTACTACTACTAGTGCTACCACTGCTATTACCCGTACTTGTTCGATTCAATTTTTGCTTGACCATTTTTGGATGGGCTAAAATAACATGTTGAAAAAATTCCGTTTGACCACTAAAAATTTGCATACAAAATTTACATTTTAGAAGACTTGATGATTTACTATTATTATTAACATTATTATTATTAACACTGTTTGTTTCAGTTGTATTTTTTGTTTGATTTGATTGAGTGTCTGGTTTAGGCGCTATTGGTTTGAGTATAATAGACCTAGTCACTGATGGCTTATACCTACTTTCTCTTGGTTTATATCGTCGTAATTTGGGCAATATGAGCGGTGGATTTGACAGATTTGAATTCGTACCATTTATGGGTAGTAATTTAGGCATTATTGGTCGGAAATTTGAAAAATTACTACTCATACCGGACGCCGAAGCCAATTTTGAACTATTAGCACTTGAAAATTGTGTAGGGATTTGAACAATTGGTGCCTTTACTAAATTCGGTAAAATTGGCAAGACTATTTTAGCCAATTTTGGTGGGTCTGGAATTTTTTTTTCCGATACAATTTCTTCATCATTTTTAGCTTTTTGTATATTTTCATCTTTTTTCTTCTCCTCGATTATTTCGATTGACGGTGAACTTTTTCTTTTTTCAATTTTTTTACTTGCTGCACTAAAGCCGCCAGTAGTCGCGGCCGAAATAAACGGCTTAGAAAAAATAGTCTTCAATGGACTCGGATTTGAAGTCACACTTAAATTAGCCTCTGTTTTATTAAAGTTAAAAACATTTTTTTGATAATTTCGTTTCAATTTTTTTGATCTAATTAACAATGGTCGGGTCAAATTAACAAATGGTTTCAAGTGAATTTTACTCGAGAAATCATCGGATTCATTTAAATTAGAGTGTGTTAATTTCCATCGATCCAAGTCTCGTTTAAATTCGTGATTAATGTCCAACATATCAGATCTTAATTTAATAAGCTCACTTTCGAACGGATTCGAATAAATCCGAGATTTTTCAACGAGTCCCATCAGAGACAAAAAATCATCATTTTTATCTTGGTCAATTTTTTCAATAATCTCATTTAGTGTCTTTTCATATTCGTTAAATTTCGAATTAGTCATAAATAATTTACATGAGAATTTTTTTCTCATGTGCAGCTTTAAACTAGCCGAGCACGGAAAATAAAAATCACATTTTGAACATTTATAATTATGTAATGGTTGTTCATTTTGATTGAGTATTTTCCTCGGCCATAACTCGCACAAATTCTGAGCTATGCGCGGAAAATTAACACAACTAAAATCAACTAGAGCCAAATCGGCAAAACCATTAGTCTTAACACTTAGTGAATGACTTGGTTGAGGAGGTTTAAGGGTCTCATGTGTCGTAATAAGTCGTGAATTTCGCGTCATAATACTCGGTATTTCATTTTGAGTCTCAGGTATGGGTACACTCTCCTCTTTTTTCGACTGTTTTAACTTATTTTTTAAATATTGTGACTCGACTATTTGATGAACACTTGAATTGTGTACAACTAGACCATAGTGATTTTCAAATGTTAAATCACATTGTTGACAATAGACTGATAAATTCGGGTGTTGATCATAATGTTGAACTAGGCCAAAATATGAAACAAATTTTTTATCGCACTCAGGACACTCGAAATTGGCTGTTTGTTGATTAGTTTTGTCCTGATTTTTAGATGGTGTGTTTAAAATTTTTGGTGGATTTTTAGCAGGTGTTACCGCTGTAGGTTTGGACGGTTGAATTTTGATTTTATAAGTAGTCAAACTGGTTAAATCTTGATTTGGTTTAAGAGCTAGAGTGGCTATAGCGTTTGCTAGTGTACCACCTGTTATTAAACCGGGCGTCTCTGTTAAAACTCCAGATAAAGTTATTTGTTTTGATGGTTTGGCTTCTTCTTTTTCATCCTCTAAGTCTATATCACTCACGACTACTTCGTCTAATTCTTCAATCTCTGAATTTACTTCAAGAGATTTATTATCACTTTCAATGTCTTCGTAGTCCGAGTCTTTTTTTTGGTCAGTACCGCGACGTCTTGTCAATCGGGTTTTGACTTCAGTTTCTCTAGCAAATGATCTCAATGCCTTTTTGCGCCCCATGTCTACTTTATTTTTTCGCTTTGTGTATTTTCGCTTTTGGATCTCAGGTTGTTTTTCATCGTCGCTTTTTCTCGGTCGACCAAAATTTTTTTTTACGTTTTCAGTCTCGGTTTCGACTTCTTGTTTGAGTATTGGAGGCGAAGGATTTTCATTGCGGAATCGGGTCGATGGGCCACGACGTCGTTTTGTCTCAGTTGGAGTGTCATTGTTCGGTTGAGCTATTGAGTCAATAGAGCTTTTACGTTTTTGACGTGTGTTTATTGTCGATTGAACTTGAGGTTCGTGTTTTTTGGCGCATTCTTGTTTGTGTCGTTTGAAAAGAATTCCTTGTCTGTACCATTTATCGCATTTAACACAAAAAAATTGTGGCGCTTAAATTGAAATACATATTTTAGAATTATTTATTTTTGAATTTAAAATATTTTTTCTAAAAAACTTTCCAGGAAGCTTGATAAAGTCTTATTAGAAAAACGATATGATCTTAAGCGTTTTAGTCAACCCTAGAAATGGCATTTTTTCTTACAACAGGAAGATTTTTAGGGGATGAAAAAATCGAAACTACAATTTGAAATATGTTTAAAAAGATAAAAATAGCGGTTAAAAAAAGTTTTTAATATTTTTTTCATCCCCTAAAAATGTCTCCTTTTTAAGAAACATGCCGAAAATTACCGTAAATATTTGCTTTTTAAATTGAACAGCCCCAACCAATCTTCGTAAAATCTGTGAAAAAGCTTTGCAAAAATAAATAAACCATCTTTATTTCTTAAATTGTGTAAGTAAGTATTCCTTGAATAAATCTTTTGCCCAAAGACTTTTGGTATTTTAGGATTTCTGATACAGTTTTTTGGGAAAAGGGAGCAGAATGACAAGCTCTATTTTTCTATAAGAGCTTTTTTTTAAAAAAAAAAGAATATTTAATAGAAAGTAGAGAATCTGCATTTCTTTCAATAAACAATATTACTGCATTTTGGCATTGATGGGACATTATTCGTATAAAAAATTCAATGAAAAATTTTAATTTTTTCACAGAAAGGAGATAGTGCCGCGCAGGCATCTTTTACCATACCTGAGGGACATAATTGCGAGTAGACTGTATTGCTTTAATTAGGAGAAAAAAATTAGTTCTAATTATTCTTAATTTCGAGTAAATATGACAAGGAATGCTCACTTTTTGATGATTTTTAGAATATGTTTAAAAACATAATTTAACCCATTTAACTTTAACACTGTTTGAATATACAGTACAAATTAAGACTAACTTGTACGCATTTTGATCCTCGAATCTTCCTCAACTCTTCTTCAACTCTTCCTTTCCTCTTCCTCGACTCTTCCTCTGAAGAAAACATTTAATAAAAACTAATATTTTATAACGTATTTTCCTTTCCCAGGAAAGGAAAGGAAAAGAAGAGGAAGAGGAAAGGAAAAGAAACGTACAAGTTAGTTTTAATTTGTACTGTAGCTTTCACAAAAAAAAACAGAACAGAAAAAATTTTAACTAGGGCTGTTTAAAGTCAAAAATATTGTGTTTTAAAGTTTCAAAATTTTTTTTAATTAATAATTTTAATTATGAAATTAAAACCTTTTTTTAAGTTCAAAAATTTTCGATCAAAAAAATTGAAATGTTTTGGGGTTTTACAATTTCAAAATTTTCGATTTAATTCCATAAATTAGAAATGAAACGCTAACATTTAAGTAAAAGCCTCAAGAAATTGTGTCTTGTCGGTTATTTGGTACCTTAATCACTCGATAGTTATACCATGGTACAAAACTTTAGATATGCACCCATTGATTTTATTACTTAAATGAATTAATAGAACTTTCAGCTCTAAAAAATCGGCGTGGTACAATTTTGAAAATTATCTATTTTATACCGATACTACTATCGAGTGATTACGGTAACATTTTTTTTTTCGATCAATTTTAGAAAAAGAAATAATTTTTTTTTGAAATAATTTCTTTGAAAAATTTAATTTTTCAATCAAAAATTAAATTTTTCAAAGTTTTGATTTTTGAAAAATTTAATTTTCGAAATACAGGATCTAAATTTCAAATTTTTTTTCATTCAAAATTTCAAACTTCAATTAACAACCCTAATTATAACCCTTAAAAACTAATAAGGTTCAAAAATTGTAACACAATATGAAATACATGAATTTCTTTATGATTAGAAATTATGTAAATACATGTTTTTTTTATCTTATGTTGCAACGATGTTTAAAATGTTTTTTCTTCTGTTTTTTTGTTGTGTAAGCTCTGTTCAAACAGTGTTTAAACGGATCGTTAACTTTTCCTTGGATTGTTCTGTAAATAAATAATTTAGTTTGTTAATTTTTATTTTTTTCTAGCTTAATGAAAAATTTATTTTTCGTGATTTGTGGTAATCTTGAAATTTTGCATGGTGATAACAAAAGTAATTAAAATTTGAAACAAAAAATATTTTAACTCTATTAAGCGAGTTGGTAAAGGTTATAATTTTATCTAATAACTTTAATTTTTTTACTTACGTAAATGAGTTAAAACATGAACAGAAAAATTAGCTGGATTCGACGAGACTTTATTACATGAAAAACATTTTGACGAATCATAAAAATGCTTCATAATATGATCGTTTAAAATATCTTGATGCATTGATTCTTTACATATTAAACAAGATCTAATTAGATCATGCTCTTTTTCCGTCTCATTTTCTGCTTTATTATCCAAATTTTTATCCTCGTCGATTTCTTCACTTTTTCCCTCGCTTTTTTCTGATTCTAAATCAATTGTATCCGTCTCTTCTTTTTTTATATTTTTTCGTAATTTTTTCATTCGAATTAATTCAATTTTATTTTTCAAATTCAATACCCGTTTTCGTTTGTTGCATAATTTCTGAGCGAGTGTACTAATCTTTAGTTTATTTGTTTTTGGACTCGTTAGTGTTATTAAAGAGTTAACTACGGATTCCACGGCGGCCGCGGCTTTATCCGATTCATTACTTATTTCTTCTTTAGTTCGTGGACGTGGACGCTTCGTAATTTTAGAATTTTTACTATATGTGTGTGTTAGTGTCGAATTGTTTTGTTTTTTATATGTTTTTTCGCGTAGTTTCGAATTTTCAATCATGTCGTTTTGCTTTTTTTCTATTATTTTTTTCGTATCGGAACTAATTGAACCCGAAGCTACTTTGGCTATTGTATCGGCCAAAGAATCATTTGAATCGTCTTCCTTTAAATAAATAGAAAATTTCATCTTTTAAAATCAAGTAGAAAAATATGATCCCCAAAAATTTAAAAAACAATTCTTAGCTCAAAATTATTTCGAATAAAAATACGAGTTTTTTTAGTTATTTTTTTCCATTCTAATCAGCGCCAGTAACAATCTTAAAATTATATTTTTTTGTGTTTAGCATAAAAATTGTTAAAAAATGAATTCGAAAACAAAAAGTCTTAATATTTATTAGCTTTTTAATTTCAGATTGAAAGAAATTTGGGTACAATGGTTCTTATAAAAAACTTATACCAACCCCAATCTTTATTTATTTATTATTTCATTTTTGAATTGTTTTTTGGTTATTGGTGATGCTGATTGGCATTGTATCTTTACCAAATTTGTTATTTTACTGTTTAACATTAGTATGAGACTTAAGTTTCAGTAAAGTTGTATGATAGTTGTATGATGAACGCATAATACCGAATGCTTTAACTCTAACCCTTCAAGATCGGTTCTGTATTTTCGAGAAAGAAGTTCAATTTAGCTTAAACATTTCTTAACGAAAAAATATTCCTTTTTCTTATGTTATCATATTTTTATTATCTTCAATCCACTTCTGAAATAAGTTGACAAGTTTATGAACTAATCTTAAGAGGGTCTTAAGTATCCCATGGACAATGTCTTAAGACGTCTTAAACAACCCTTAAACAAACTTTCAACTTATTTCAGAAATGAAATGTATCATTTTCCATAAAATTTCTTCTAAATTTTTTGATTCAAAATCGCAAGGTTTTGATACCGAAGCTTTAATTTTAAAAAATTTCTTGAAAATTGATTTTAAAGTTTTTTTTAATATATTTTTTTTAATTTTAACCGCGAAGGTTTCGATATTAAAAATTGTTCTTTGTCGAATTTAAGACGATATTTCAAATTTATGTTGTTAAAAATTCGAAAAATGTCGAAATTTTCACGATCTAAATTACACCCTAAATTTGGATACAAAAACAAATTTTTACCGAAAAATTCGCTTTTAAAAAGGGTTTACGGTTGAGGGATTGAGGCGAAATTGTTCAAGTATTGCGAAAAATTCTCCATATTTAAAATAAATCCAGCTAAACCTGTTTTTTTTTAATTTCTTTGTCAGAAATTTTAAAAAAAGAATTTTTAAATCGTCAAGATCTTCATGACTTATTAGATAGTCCTCATCCCCCTATTTTTGCTCTTTATGAACCGTTATCTTCTCCGATGTATTTAAGCATCCACTTGAGGCCTGCTTTACTTTTTAAATTTTTATCTTATCAGATAATTTCCAAAGACCAAAATTTATTTTTAAGTCAAAATTTAAACAAATAAATAACAGTTGAAACCAAAAATTTTAACTAAAGGCGAATCTCAATCAGACCGTCTTTTTTGTCATTAAAAATTTTGAAAAAAATTTTAAAACAGAGTTCAGCTGAAATTTTTCTCTCTGGTTGACAATATATGTAAAGACCTTAAAATTTTAACCTTTATTCAACCCGACTCACTAAAATTGATTTTTATATTCAATTATTCTTAAAAAAATCTTGTTTTCAAAAAAGAGATAAAAAAATTGTTATTCAAATTGTGGTTTAGGTAAATTTTTCCCCGGTGGTTTCCTCACCAAAATTTTTTCACCTTAGCTTTAGATGATTTCAGTCGATTTGAAAAAAAAATTCAGTCGACACCCAACACTAATATTTACGGTAATTGTATCTCAGCTTTGGTAAAATTTGGTTAAAAAAAAAACCCAAAAATTTTTTTCGAGTAAGAATCATACAAAAAAAGACAAGCAACAACTTTTATTCCCGGATTTTTTTTTTACCAGAATTATGTTAAAATTACCATAAATACTGATATTTTACCAATAATTACTTAAATTCATCCTCTCATAAGAGCACTGTATTTTGATTAATTTTTTAGATTTCAAGTTCCGATTAAAAAATTTATAAAATTTTGACTTGGTATAAATTGGTGACCCCCCATAAGTAGAATAAAAAATATTAGTTTATATTACCAAATATACAATAACAAAAGATCTAAAGCCGAAATTCACGACTTCCTTAAATTTCAATAGAAACTCTAAGAAGTATCGGAAAATAAAATATATAGACATAAAAATAGTCTTATTATTTATTTAAAAGCATCAGAAAATTTTAATTGTATAACTTACATTTTTAAAATTTTCATTTGAATCTTGGTCAATTGAGACATTATTAAATTGTGAAGATGACGATTGAGTACTAGTACTAAAATTATCTTGTTCATCCGGGTCGATAATTTCATCTAATTTATCATTTAAATTGTTACTATTAGTTTTTGTTAAATCAATTGAGTACATTTCGGACGAGCGTGGCGAATCGGAACAATTTAAAGCCTCAGCTATTAATTGAGCATTTTTTAAACTACTACTTTGGTCACTATGAACACTTTCATTATCTACATTATCCGTTAAATTACTACGGTTCGGGTTTTTATTCGTTACTTTTTTTCTCATATTTTTTTCACTGCCTAATTTACAATCGCTTTTCATTAATTCCATAATAATTTACAACCAAACAAAAAATAATTAAAATTAAAAAAAAAAAAAATAAATAAAAAGAGTGAGCAAACAACAACAAAATAAAAATTATTCAAAACATTTAATCGCTAAAACTTTTTGTTTTGTTTGTTTGTTTTGAGTCTTTTGGGTTCCCTCTCACTTTCTTTTAGGATAATTTGTATTTGCAATGAATAATTTTATTTCGCGATTTTTTTTTCAAATTAGATTCTTCCAAGTTAAATATTTCTAAAATACAAGAAAAAAAAAAATAACTAATTTTTTGTTGAAAGCATGCACTTTATAGCAATTCGTTGTTTTTTTTTTCATAAAATTAAAATTTTTTTCTAGTTTATTTTTGAAATTAAGGTGTCTCTTAAGTGTCTGATGATACATTGGAATTTTGACCAGAATGATTGGACTTTATGAATTTTTTTCTTTCAATTAATCTTAACTCTTTTGATGCAATTTTTTTTCCTAAACTTTGTAGTTTTGTTTATCTTTCCTAAACAAGAATTTAGATAATAATTTTTTTTCGATTTATTTTGACAAAATCTAGAGTAATTATGTAGTCAATGTTTAATTATTGTTTAGAAATATACTTAATCTTCTTCAAAACGATACCAATGAAACATTTATTAACCCATTTGTGATTGTTTCAAAATTGTTTTAAACCTTTGCATAATTCAAATAAATTGGATAAATTATTAAAAAATAAATTCAAGCTTTTGAAGAGAGATTACTTTAAGGTAAAACACGTTCAAAAATTTCCTATATCTTCGCATCTCAAAAAGATTTTGTTTAGACCTACTAATACAATTGACCATTCCGAAAAAAAAAAAAACGTGCTTAAACACTGTCAACGCTTTTTTATTTGGATCTCAAGTATTCCGGACTAGAAAACAATTGAAAATGTTACAGAAAGAGCCTTTAATTATTACCCTATTTCCTCAAATCCAAGTCCACAAAGGATTTCTTTTATTCGAAAATTTTTCTCACCATAAAAAAGCGATTTTCCTGTATTTTTTTCTTCTATTTGAAACAGAAAAATTCATTTTTTAGAACAC
This sequence comes from Brachionus calyciflorus, assembly GCA_002922825.1. Classification (NCBI taxonomy): domain Eukaryota; kingdom Metazoa; phylum Rotifera; class Eurotatoria; order Ploima; family Brachionidae; genus Brachionus; species Brachionus calyciflorus. The sequence continues at coordinate 1,011,680 of NTPY01000418.1, forward strand.
ATTTAGCTTGCATTTTTCAATTGTTTTTCCTTTATTACAGGCATAAGAAATAACTCAAATAAAATGAAATTTTTGACTAGTAACAACTTTCGTGTTTGTGGTCACTTCTATTTGAGGAGATACGTTATATCATGACATGAGAAGATTTTAAAAAAATTATTTTTTCCTTTTAAGATACTTTAAAAAATATTTACTAAAAACTTATCAAGTTTATTCTTAGATGAAATTAAAATTTTTGATTTTTATGAATGCTGTTTTATTTAAAAAAGATTAAAACTGTGCTTAATAAATTTCTTGCAAAGTATTTTCTTAGTAATAATAAAAAAAGCTTTTATTGAAAAATTTACTGGCCTTAACGTAAACTTGAATAGAATCTCTCAAAAATTTTCTAAAAATATTCGAAAATATCTTCTTTCTTAAACTCTATTGTTTTCTTGAATTATTTTAAAGAAATGAGACATTTTTTTTTCAGTAAGTTTGGTGATTATTCTATGTAAATGTTTGATATTTGGGCCCAATTGTTCTGTTTTTATGTGAAAATAATTAAATAAACAAAAAAAAATGTCATAATTTCAACTATATTTATCATAAAAGATCTTAAGTCTTATTTTACCATATAATCACGCAAAAAAAAGACCAATAATTTGCTTGAATTTAGAAAAAAATTTTGTTGAACAATTTCCTAATCTTTTTGTAAACTTAACTCAATCTAATAAACAATATATATAAACTCTATGAAATAATCTTAAAAAATTTTTAGAAAATTTTAGAAAAAATTTAAAAAAAATTAGTAATCCTACTAAAGGACCTTACATATTTTTAATTTTAAAACTATATATAACTTAAAAATAAAACTTTTCTTATTATATATATTTAATTGTAATTTTTAATGTAAATGTTGATCATTAAATTATGACTTTTAATTTTAAATTTGAGTTTTAGTTTAAAATTGTCCTTTAGTTCCTTATGTTTTAAATGAACAAGTTTAACACAAAATAAAAACAGCGAATTAGAATCAACAATCTTTAAACGAAACGAAAAGAATCCCTAAATTTTAATTTTTTTTTTAAATCTTGATTATTATGATGGTATATTTCAGAATAGAAAGAGAGAGAGAGAGAACACAATTTTATAGCAAAAAAAGAGCTTTTTGCAAAAAAAATTAAAATTGCAAAAATTGCAATCAAACTCTCTTCTACATATATAAATGAATACAAGAAACAAAAAAAGAAGTTTTTATTTAAAAAAAATAAATATGCAAAAAATTTATAAATATGTATTGAAATATATTACTTAGATTTAGACTCACACGACACTCGAGCGCCTCTTTTCTCCCTCCTCTCTTTCTCTCTCTCTCTCTCTGCTTATTAAAATTAATAAAATATTCAATTATCCAAGAAAATACGCTTTTAAAATAATTTATTTCTAGCCAATCGATTTAGTCGATATTTTAAAAATATCCATTTTTTATCTAGTGAACAATTATCTTAATAAACCTTTTTGTAATTTATCTTTGTTGTCACCATGTTCACCTAGACTTTTAGTTAATTACTTGAATATTATTGTAGCTTTAAATATATTTTAAAAATTCAAATTCGCTTTTAAAAGTTAAAAATGCTCTAAATTTCAGTCAAACTTTTGATCTTAAACTTAACTTTATCGATTTGATAAGAATTACATAGAAAAAGAACCTTTTTAAAATGAGACGAAAATTTAAAAAAATTTTCGTTGTAATGTGCGTTTTATATTTTTGATCGTTTGAAAGCACTAGACTCAAACGCGCTTACACATACACAATAAAAGCAAAAAAAAGCTTTAAAAAATTAGCAAAAACTAAAAGAAAAAAAAAATTTTTTAGAGTTTGTTCTTGTAGCAAATTTTATCATTTGTGTACCAATTAATTTGTTATTTTTTTTTTATGAAGTTTGCTGGTTTGATGAGAATTCAAATGAAAACTATGCAGAATTTTTTAAATTTTTAAAGCATTTTTTATTCTATTAAGTTTCCTAATAAAGGTTCCGTATTTATTTTGAGAAACAAAAAAAAACAAAGTCTTGATATTTATAAAAAATTATAAGGTAAAATCTTCGAATAAAATTTAAACAAAAAAAATTTGTTTTTATACCAAAGATTTTAATAGGAGATTTTAATTTTCTTCTTAAAATATTATAATTTTTGAAAAAATAATTTCGAGTGAATTTTTATTTTAGATAGCCTTTAGAAAAATAATGTACTTTCAAAATTTATGAATTGAAATCATCAATAAAAAAAAAGCAAAGAATTCTTTCTGCCTTAATACCTTCAGATAATGTAGACTTTAAAAATTAAAAATTTTCAGAATTTTTCCATTTTAAAAAGTGTTTAAGTTTGAAATTATTCGGTCTGATAAATTTTATCTCAGAAAATGATTCTCTTGTTACCGTAATGAGCTTTTATTCAATTCATGTTTATAAAAGTTTTAGGTATTTAATTAAAGGCCCAGGGCCTATGTGTATATTATGGAATGGGCTTATATCGACTCCAAGAGGAGGTGCTTATAGGCAAATACTCATGTTTAGCCCTGGGCTAGTTTGTCAGGTTTTACGGTATGTTCTTTACAAAAGTTGGTTCGAAACTTTTTTCAAAATATTTAAAATAAAGCATGGGAAATTCTTTCAAAATGACTTGAAAAATCGTGAGGATGCGTTTGGAAATATAGAAGGCGCGCTTTTCACCTAAATTATCAAAAATTTACAGTAAGCTTTTTGTATTTCAGAACTTTTTTGACGCTTCCGTTTGGTATTGCATAAGTTTGAAAAATAGTTTGGTTTGTCGCAAAATCGGGGTGCGCTTTTTTCAAAGATCAATGTTTTATTATTTTAATTCGAATATATTTTTTAGGTCAATGTGACTAAAAATTAAACAATAATTTTGATCATACTAGTGCAAGGTTAAAAAAAATGTTTAATTGAAATTTTCCATGTGGGGTAGAAAATCAGCATGGTCTCTTAAAAAGGACAAAAGAGGTCTTAAAATATTAAATTTATTGAATTTAACATATGTTATTTTTTTCTGAAATCTCAGTTTGCTTACTCAGAACGAAGAAGATTTCGATTCTAAGTTTTCGCTCTAAGTTAGAAAACAGAAAATTTGGTGATTTTTATTAGGGGTTTTTTAATAAAAAAATAGATTTGCATCCGAGAATTCGGTCGTCCACGTTTTTCTGTGTATTTCGTCGTCGTTATCAATATAAACCTCAACGATCTTATAGTCAAATTATAAGAAAAACTCTAAGGTTTGATAAGTTCGTTGCTCATAAAAATCTTTGTTAGTTTATTCGAAAAAAAGCCAAATCGAAGTTTTGATTAAATATTTAATTTTAAAAAAGTTTTTTATGTTAAAGAGTTTTTAAACGTTAAAATCTTAATTTTTTTAAAAAACTGATCAAAATAGTGTTTCCCTGAGGTCAACTTAGCTGAGATTATAAAATTTGTGAAAACTTGCCGGCCTGGTAACCGGAGAGGATCTTTTTTAGGAACAAAATTTTTTTAAATGGAAGAAATATTTTCATGTTAACTAAAGTAAAAATCATTTTATAAACTTGACAGGTTCAAGTCACAAGTTTATCCTCAAAAATATATTAATTTAATATCCTGTTTTTAAAAATGTCCAGCTTTAAATTTTGAATTAAATGAAGAAAGATTAATGCATTTTTTTTTATCAAATCGTTTTCTACTATTTAAAATTCTTTACGTTAATAAAATAAAACTAAAAATTTTGAAATTTTAAATTATTTCTTTCTTAAAAAACCCATTCAAGAAACTATTGAATTATTTCAAAGCTATTTATATGCTAATATATTTATAACTTTAACTTCCAAACCCAGGGTTGATCAGCCAAGAAATGAATGAAAGAGAATAGTCCAAAAAAGTTCTGGTATTTTTAAAGCATTTTTTAAAATGGTAAAATCATGGCCAGTGTCTAAATCGAGACAAGTTCTTTTCAGTGATGAGATGAACATCGAAGTTGACAACCGAAAAAATAGAATTTGCATTTGTAGGACCAATTCAGAGAAATACAATCAAGATTGTATCATTCAGCGTACAAAACAAGGAAGTGGTTCGATTGAGATATGGTGTTGTATGAGTTATTATGGAGATTAAATCCAACCAGATACATGCAAATTTTGAATGAAAACTTGATTGAATCTATGGAAAAGCTACGCCAAGACCAGCCGTTCATATTTCAGCAAGACAATGCACCTTGCCATTGAGCCAAATTAATAACCGAATTGTTCACTGATAAAAAAATAGAGTGTCGAAAATGGCCAGCTAACAGTCCAGATTTAAATTGTATTGAAAACTTATGGAGTTGGCTAGACAGAGAGCTTGCATAAGTAGGGCCACGATCCCTAGGCGAATTGAAAGAAATTGTTCCAGAAATCCTGGAAAGAGTGCCAAAGATGGTAATCGAGAATCTCGTTGGCTCAATGCCAAGAAGAATAAATGCATGCATGAAAACAATGGGGGAGTAACAGGATCCAGCTGGGAATCTGATGTCAATATGTTTTCATTACGATGGAACGATTTATAAAACAGATTGCAACCGACAAAATGCCAAATTTGTTCAACTACTGGCGGAACTTAAAAAAAGCGATTGAAGATAAGGTTCTAGATAGGGTTGCTAAATGAAGTATAAAATTTCGAAATTTTTCATTAATTTTTTTATTCAACTTAAGGTCTAATAAAGAAAAAATTTATTGAACCTTTTTTTAACAAATATTTGTTGAAAATTTTTATGTTCGAAATAAATTCAATCGAAAAAATTTCAAATTTTTTTCGAAAAAAATAAAAGATTTCTAAAAATATAGCTTCAATTCCAAAAAATTTGAAAATTAAAACAAAAATTTATTTTGTAAAAGAAAATTCGAAAAAATAATTTAAACAGATTTCAATATTTTAAAATTCATACAATATTTTCAAATCCTTTTAATGAAGTGTTTTTAGCAGATTTATTTCAGAATTGAATAGAATCTACAGAGGCTTGTAAACAAATGAAGAAAATGTGCCCATACTTCTACACTGTTAACAAAAAGGGTTGTATTTTCAGTAGAATCCAACCTTTTGTCAGGTTGGAATTTAACAACATCTTAGATATTTACATTAGAGTTTTATTTTTACTAAAGTTGGCTTAGAAATTAAAAAATTTTTTTTTTCAGGTTCGAAAAAAACTAGATTAAGAAAACAAGGCCAATTTTTAAGTATTTTAACCAACATTTAGCTTAGAAAAAATATGGGGTTTTAAAAAAAAAATAATTTTTCATTTTAATAAATAAATAAAATATGAATTTATTTTTCAATTTGTCAATAAATTGCTAAGTTTTTCGATGTAAGGTGTAAGGTGGTTTATTACTTACACTCTCAATAAAAAAGGTTGTAAATTGATTTACAAATAGTTGGTTTTCAACATTGCCTACATTTTGGTTGTATTTACCGTAAAACCTTGCTTATAAGCGACTAAAAATCGCCTCTTTGAAAGGAAAAATCGTACTCTAAACAAATTAATTTAATTTATTTTTATGACATTCCTGGTAGAGTTTAGTGTGGTCTATAATAATATCACAAAATTAAAATTTTTCTGATGACAGTTCTTCTGAAAAAAGGGGGGTCTGGGGGTGCGCTTATAAACAAGGTTTTACGGTAATTTAATGTTGTATTTAATTACAATATTAAAATTGTAGATATTAACAAAATATTGTATTTAAAAATTTATTTTAAAGTTGTAATAAAACCAACATTTCAATTGAATTTCAAGTCAGTTTTATTAGAAATATTATGTGTTTTGGAAAACTTATTAAAGATAAAATATAATAATTTAAATTATAATTTTATTTAAAAAAAGGTTAAAAAAAAATGTATATTAGAAAAAATCACTTTAATTAAATATAAAAAATATTTTCTTTTTTATATTAAGGATATTGATTCTCAACTGTTTTTATTTTTACGTCTGAATCTTTGTAATTTTTAGTTATTGAATTTGAATTCGCCATTGTAAACGACGAATGACTTTGGATATTTAGATCAGAGTTAGTAACACCTCTTTTTTGTTTGCATATTTTGATTTTAAATTTTATCAATAATAAAATCTTTATAGTCTGGTCTTCGGCGGTACCCAGAAGATCGAGCTTTTAATTCATTTCGTATTTCGGACTAAAAAAAAAATTATTTAGAAAAACTTTACAAACTTAAAAAACAACGAAAAAATTACAATTTAATATTATCTAACTATTGATTTACTTGCTTCTGTGTATAGAATGTGGGTTGGATAAAGTCTTAAACAAATTAAAAATAAATTTTTATTTAATTTAAGAAGATGATTCAATTTATGAATTAATTAAAATTGATAACATTGTTGACCCATATCGGCTTGATAACATTGTGAATAATACTTAATTTTTGTATTTTTACATTTTTTTTATTAAAAAGTATTACAAACATATTTTGGTTTGTAATTAAGTTTCGAAAATGTTGTATTGTGGCTTTTTCGGAAAACACTCACAATTTTTAGCTTGTTTTACTTCAAAAATACAACCTTTTTTATTGTATTTATTTTTTTTAATCCTAATTTAATTTATTTATTTTTAGTTCTTAGAATTTGAATCAGTATCTTTTTCAAATGATCGAAATTAAATCAATATCCATATTTGTCAAACTCAAAGCAACAAAATTTACTTTTTAAGATTATTAAAACCAAAATATTTATTAAAATGAAGTTTTTTTCAAAAAACCGGTTTAAACCAGTTTCAAACCGGTTTAAGGGTCTAAACCGATTTAATAAACCGGGTCGGAAAATAACCGGTTATTTTTTTAAACCGGTTTCAAACCGGTTTTGAAAAATTGTTATCTCAATTTATGGGTTGAGAAAACTTAATAGAAATAATTCTTTATTTTTTAAATATTTTTATTTTATAAAATTAAAACTAACACAAAAACAGTTAAGCCCTAACGTAAAGTTTAAAGTTATTTAGTTTTGGAAATATTCGAATAAGACGAATTTAAAAATAGAAAACACACATATTTATACTGAAAATAAAGATATTAAAAATGTCAATCAAACCAACTGAAAATCAGTAAAATAAAAATAAAATTAATATTAATCAGTTGATTTAATTTGATAAAAGAAAATACAATAAAAGATTAGTAAGTCTGAAATAAATCAGTGGTCAGTTATTAAAGATAACACGTAGTACAAATATTTAATATGATTAAAAATTAAATTAAAAATAAGATAAATAAGATTATAAAAACGTCAAACGCACTATCAATTATTTTTATCTTTTAGGACTGGAGATATAATAACAAAATCGGTCGACCAACTCTAATTGATAGGCGAAGGAGGAAACCGAAGTTAATAACTCGAATACGTCTCTACTTACACTTTAAGTAGTTCTTACTTCTATGTCCTATACATTTATTTAAATATGGATATATTATTTTATTATAAAAAAAAAATCACTCATAAAACTAACTAGTTTTTATGTTTTACTAGTTGTTCTAGAACCCCACTTCAAATTATTACATTTACTTATTATTCTTTTAATTGTAAAAACTTGTGGCATTGTGAATTTTGGTACAAAAAAACAGTACAAAAACTTTTTAATTAAATTAAAAAGTAAAAAACCAATTAGAGACATTTTTTATTGTTAGAAAAAAATATTATTCCTATTGTAAAAAGCAGATTTTTTTGTTGTCAAAACACGTAATAATCTAATCCTGTCACACAGCGCCAGGCTTTGCAACAGGATAAGACCCCAATATTCTGATTTTATAAACTTGAAAACTTCGCATCTAAGCCATGAATAATCTAAATTTTTATGTTCTAATTTTATTTTTTAGAGATCTTTGCTATCAAAAAAAATGAATGAGTTGGAAACTCTGATAAATGAATCTAATGGTCTATATAACAGTATTTTTGAACGAAACATCGAGCTTGAAAAAGAATTGTATTCGAGTAAGAAAATGTCTTTTTGCAGCTAATCAAAGAACAAATAATTTTTATTGAATTTTAGGTCGTTTTTTCATCGAAATTCATGCGCAGTCATTTTATTTTAAATGGGTTCATTGGCTAATCTAATTTGATAAAAATGTTTCATTAAAAAAAAAGTTGCCAAATAGTTTATTTTTAGTTAAAAAAGTTTTGCAAACTTTAACATGTGAAATAATTTGTATCATCCTTTTCTCTGTTATTTTCCTGCAAAATGCACATTTACAGAATAGTTTTAAAGAAGTAAAATTTAGATGATACAAATATTTTATCGAATGTTACAATTCACAGAACTAAATTTTAACAATTTGTAAAAAAGTTATTCAATTTTTAACAGTCAAAGGAACGGCGATGTTAATACAAGTTAAATTAAATGTTTAACGAAAAAGGTTACACACAAACAGCTATCTACCTGATCAATATGTTCTTAATTTTTGTAGTTAAAATACTACTATCCCATAAACCTATATCGTAGCCGACTAGTTTTTCAAATAACATCTTTTTTTTTATTTATAGAATTATAAAAATTTTTTTAAAATTTTTAAAAAATTTTTACTTGAGTTTTTTCGCAACCTATAAACGGATGTTTTTACATATTGTAACACCGAGACTATAAATATCGGATTTAGAATTATAACCAATTAAATTTCGATTTAAGATCTCAGGACTTAAATAATAGACATAGTTGTCTATTTTAGACGGATATTCATGTAGACGTTTATTTAAAAAACCATTGTAAAATTTATGTCGAATGGATTGTTCGTTAAAGCATAAACGAATTTGTTCGTCGTCTCGGTCTATATTATTATTATTATTGGTGTTTGAAAATTGACCAGAATTAGTTGTGTAATAAGGTTGTATTGTTGTGACGAATGTGACGTGTTCGAGAAATTTCATTCTATTTAATGAAACAAAAAAAAATTTTAAAGTTTAATCAAAATTTTTTTTTTTGTTAAATTTACCTTAATTTAAATTAACCACTTGATAAAGTTAAAGTTAAATACAGTTCATTTTGGTAATGAAGAGTAAGAAAAAATTGAAAATTTTTTTTTAATTTTTTTTAAAAATTAAATTAAAATTGGATATGTTATTTTTTTTTAAATTTCAGAAATTTTTTAACAAAAATTTTGATTTAAAAATAATTGATTTTGTATCAATTATTTACACAAGATTCCTTTATAAAAATTTTTTATTTTTAAAAATTTAGTGCAACTTCCAAAGTTGCATTTAGTTGCATAGTTTAGAAAAAAAATAATTTTAGAAAAAAAGCGATAATTTTTTGTACTATTTTGTACTATTGTACTAAAATTCACAATGCCAAAACTTGTCACTTCATTTTATCTATTTTTCTATCTATCTTTTTTATTTTTTTAAGAAAATTTTTTTTGTTTTGAAAAATCGATTGTTTCTAGTCGTTCAGAATTAAACTTTTTATTTATTAGGAGAAAGATATTTTACCTTTGGTCTTTATGTTCTCTTGTCCGTAAATTTAAACGAAAGTTTTTTGTACACCAAATATTTATTGAGATATCTTTGGACCTAGAAATGAGTGTCGAAACAATAATTATAATGTACATTTGTTTATATGTCGAGATTATGGCCCATAGCTTAATAAAGTATTTCAGCTCTAAGTAAGTATTTAAGAAAGCAATTTTAAAGAGTAATTATTTTTTATCAATCAAAAGAACTTTTGAGAAAATTAAATTCTTATTTTTATTTTTACCTCTAATCAAATTAATGGGACTTTTTCATAAATACCATAAATTCATTGTTTGTTTAAAATTTAATGCAAATTTTTGAAATTCAAAATTTAATGGTTATTTTTTTCAGAAATTTAAATTTTTATAATTTAGTAATTTGAAGTTGAAATTATCAAACTAAAAACATCATTCTCGAATAAAATTCTAAATTAAACAAACTTTTAGTGATACCAATTTCTCCTTTTTAATTATTTTTACTTTAAAAATATTGCATTTTTTTAATTTCTTGGCCGAATTCAGTGAATCCCTATAAGACTCGTAATAAAACTCACTGGAATAGACTAAAATATCCAGATCTATCCTTTGAGTAATCTCCAAACGTATACCAATTAGATTACCGCAATTATTCTTCATTTTTTTAATCTAAATCTTTCATCTTTTTAAAATTTTAGGATAATTATTTTATTTTTGCTTGTTTTACTTTTAATTGTTTTTGGTTCTTAAAAAAAAAACATGTATTATAATGTTTTTGTGTTGCTCTGCATTTGTGTTGTTTTTATTTAGGTTTTGTGTTGGTATTGTTTCAAACCGTTTACACATTGTGTAAACATTGTTCATGTTTTCGTTAACTTTGTTTTGTATTGCACTGTAAAAATTTTAAAAAATGTCAAATTTTTTCCGATTAAATTCTGAAAATTCTTACATCATGTAATCGATGAAACTTTTATTATTTCCTTCAGATTAAAGCTGAGCCCCGCCCATACGAAAAAGGCTGGCTAAGCCCTTGTCAGTTGCATATAATTTTTGTTAATAAAAACAACATAATTCATTGAAAATAAAATCAATTTACGGATTTTGAAGTAATTTGCGGAATGAAATTTTTCTATGAAATAACTCCCAATGTTGTTTTTAAATGAAAATCTTTCGATTTTATGATATGACCCCGTATCATAAAAGATAAATTTTTGATTATCTGTGGAAAAGAGCCATAGGCTATCATAAATAAATAGTTTCATGGTGGAAATATATTTAAATTTATACATCCTACTAAAATCGTATGATTTAATTGCCTAAATTAATCTCTTTTTTTTTGATTAAAATATGAATCATTTTATAATAATTTAAAACAGTATTCATACTGTGTAAGATATAATAAGTTATATTTAGGAATCTAGGCAAATTTATATGGGAGTTTTTGACGATATTTTTAATAAGAATTAATTTTAGATTAATTACGACGGTAATCAACAGCAATTATGTTCAGTTTTCTATTTAAAGTCAGTGTTTATTTTTAAGAACAATGTCTAAAAGTAATGTAGTATCTTTATCATAGATTTTTTTTTCCTTAAAATTAGTTAAAAATGATACATGAAATTATTTATCCATATTTTCTTGAATAAGATCCTTAAAAACCGATTCTAAGTACAACCATAAATTCTCGTTACAGTCTAACCTCGATATTACGGACCTCGATTATCCGGAAATTTCGGAAATCCGACATAAAATCATTTTCCCTTAACAAAGCAAAGCTTTCGTTTATTAAAAAACCTCGCTTTAACGGAATTTCTTTGTCGAAAAAACTCAATAATACGACAGAAAATTATCATTTTTTATATAATTTCCTTATTATTTTATATGATTATTCAGTCAGAAATTATTATTTTCATTTAATTTTTACAAAATGAATGGGAAATTATAAAATGTCAAATTTTAAACTTGCGTTTTGTAACCTTGCTATCATTTATCTACATAATTTTTAAATATTTTTTATTAAGAAATAATTACAAATGATTATTTTTAGCAAATATATTTACAAAAATAACCAATTATGATGTTTTTTATATCATTTAGAAAATTCAAACGCTTATACATTAATAAAAATTTTAAATGATTTTAACTTATTTTAAAGCTCTAGTGCCAGACAATTTAAATTAGTAGCTATCTAAAAGCTCATTATGATTTTTTTGTTTAACCGACAATTTTCAATTAATTTTTAATTCCGGATTATCAGTTGTCCGGAATTTTTGATAATCCGACCTCTTTTCCTTCTCCCAGAATGGTCGGATTATCGAGGTTAGACTGTAATTAGAACGTCTACTTAAAACTAAGTTTCGGTTTGTAATGAGTTTACTGAACGGCCTAAAAAAAGTTAGCTAATCAGTAAGCTAATTAAAAACTGAAACTTAAATTTAAGTACACGTTCTATTAAATAAGAATTAATACTAACTTGAAGTTTTGATGGTTAAAAATACTAGAAAAATATTGAAAACCGAAAAAAACTCTAAAATCTAAATATATTATATTTATTTCCTAAAAATTCAAAAAGAAAAAACATTAAAATTATTAAGTCCAAAAAGTTTTTTAGAAACAAAGTAAATTATTTTTTGTATAAAAGCGAAATTAAAAACAATTGATTTCAAACATTTACTAGGCTTGCAAAGTGAGTAATATTTATTTTAGCTTTTTATTTGTTGCTAAAAATATCTCAAATTTAACAGAAAAAAAACACATACAAGTGATAATTTGGTAACAAAAATTTATATAAAAAATTTAAGCAATAAAATTTCAAAAATTATTATTCAGCTTTTCATAAAAAGTTTAAGGATTTTTTTTAATAAACTTATTTCTAAACTGTTCTCTTTTTGAAAACTTCATAAATACCGTAAAACCTTGCTTATAAGCGACTAAAAATCGCTTTTTTGAAGGGTGAAATCAAACTAAAGAAAAATGAATTTGGTCTCTTGAATTTAGTTATAACAATATTAAATTTTTCTGCTCTCCATTCTTCTAAAAAAAGGGGGTTTAAGGGGGCGCTTATAAACAAAGTAATACGGTATCTAAATTCATGGAAATCATTAAAAAAAAATTAGAAGAAGTGTGAAAAATGTGATTGGTGGTTGTTTTTTTTTTAAATATTTTTGTTAAGTCGATCAAGTATGGAAAACTTCAGAAATGTTGGTCATTTAATTGTCTGTTCAATTTTGAGAAGACATTTAGTATTCATTCTTGATTTGCTAGGTTTTTTTAGGAGCACATTTGGACTCTTGTGTACATTTTTTCAACATAGAAAAAAAGTCTAAACTATAAGGTTCTGGTATAAAATTAAAATGAGCCGTAAATTGTTAAAATCGGATTATTTTTTTCATGAGATATATTTAAAAAACCTTCAAAAAACGTCATTTTTTAAAAATTGTAAAAATTAAGGAAAATGCACATTATTTCAAATAACTTTTGTTCCAATCAAGCTATCAAGTTGAAATTTGGAACACACATAGCTGGGACTAAGAGCTTTTCGATAAAAGACTAGGAAAAAAAATTGGCAAATTGATTGTGTTTTTTTTATATTTTGAGAAATTTATTTTGTCTTTTCGAAAGGAATGTGCAACTATAATGAATTATATAGCAGAATGCTACAATTTTTCGGTTTTCAATATTTTTCTAGTATTTTAAACCATCAAAACTTCAAGTTAGTATTAATTCTTATTTAATAGAACGTGTACTTAAATTTAAGTTTCAGTTTTTAATTAGCTTACTGATTAGCTAACTTTTTTTAGGCCGTTCAGTAAACTCATTACAAACCGAAACTTAGTTTTAAGTAGACGTTCTAATTAACGAGAATTTATGGTTGTACTTAGAATTGGTTTTTAAGGATCTTATTCAAGAAAATATGGATAAATAATTTCATGTATCATTTTTAACTAATTTTAGCATTTTTAAACTAATTTATTTTGTCGATTTCTAAAGGAATGTGCAACTATAATGAACAGTGGCGGCGCCAGAACAAAAAAAATGGTGTGGCGAAATTTCAATATTTACTTCTAAACTGATGGGGGGGGTCTCGAGGGACCATAAGATAACCAAGGATAGGGTGTTAAACATTATGTTCGATAATGATAAGTGAAAAATGCAATTTATCAAACACTCATACTTTTTTCTATTCTTTTCCCGTATTTAACCTGTTCGAGCAAATTTTTTAATGGTAAATTTTGTTTTTATGATCCCAGAACTTTCACGCTAATAGAATTTCGATCTCAAATCCGAACTCCTTGTCCAAGAAAACTTTTGCATTTTTCATTGATATTAAATTCATATACATCGAAAAAAAAACTTAGAGTTGGGATCTTTATGTGATCCGACTAAGTAAATAAAAATGGCAATATCCTTACTATTTCTTCAATCATTTGAAATAAAAGTAAAAACTGTCGAAAAAACAACATAAAAATTCTGTTTTTCTCTTAAAAAATTGAAATATCCAAATAATAAAAATTAAAGAATTGATTAAAAATTTATCATCACATAAATTTTGTGGTACGACATTAATTTATTCTAATTTTTTTAAATGAAGACGTGAATTATTCCTTTCTGTTTCTTTTATTTAAGCGGTAAATCATCTTTTATTAATTTTCATTTTTTTCGTTTCGAGTAATCGGCTATTCAACTTTAAAATTTAAAAAAAACGAACTAATTTTTAATTTTTTCTTACTGTGACGTGGTCTCAACAAATTATAATTATAAAATTTTGTATTTCTCACAAAAGAAAAACTAGTATTTCTCACAAATATTAGTTAGTTTTAAACTGTGGCGGCGCCACAGTATTTTTAAAAATGGTGTGGCGACCGCCACACTTCGCCATAGCGTGGCGCCGCCACTGATAATGAATTATATAGCTGTTCTTAAAGCTTAGTCTTTCAGCTTTTAAACAAATTGTTTTTATATTGAAGTTCCTTTATTTTTGGTTGAAATATTTAAAGCTAAAAAAATTCGAAAAAAAATTTCTCAAAATATAAAAAAAAACACAATCAATTTGCCAGTTGAGTTGAACACTTGGCTCGAAAAATTGGTTTCCCATTAGCATTATTATTATAAAAATAGCTTTTGGTAGTGGTTACCTTATGGTAATGGTAATAAATTTTGTTTTTATTATTCCAGTAAACTTACAAATATGTTTGCAAAAATTATGGTCTTTTTTTTTTAATATTCACAAAGCCACCACAAGATCGTAAAAATTAATTTAATTATCAAGGGAAATTAATGTAAAAATAAAAAATCACAAAAATGATATTTCCGAAATGTTTCCATGGCTAAAGAGAAAAACAATTTAGCGTGAACAAAACGAAAACGCAAAGTTATAATATATAAAATTACATAACTTTGAATTAATTATATTTTTTTAAAATTTTTTTCAAAATATAAAATCTATTACATAATTTCAAAATTTCAGTATGAACCTCGAATGATTCAGGGTAAAATAACATATAAATATATTTTTAAAAAAAGACAAGCTAATAAAGTTTCAAATTTCATAAATCCTGTTATATTTTTTTTCTATGTTTTAAAGGTGATAACTAACTTTGAAATAAAAAATAAATGAATCATAATTATTTTTTAAGTTTATAACATTTAAAAAAAAATTAAATTTTAGATTTTTTAAAACATGGGTAATAAGCAATGTAATAAATTAAGCATTGAATTAGACGATGCTAGAATAAAAGATATATCAAATAGAACTGGCCTAACTAAAGAGCAATTGTATCTGATGCATAAGGATTTTATAAAAGATTGTCCCAATGGGAAATTAACTCGTCGAATGTTTACCAAATTTTACAGTCAATTTTATCCAATAGGCAATTCTAAGAGCTTTTGTAAAATATGTTTTATGGCATATGATAAAGATAAAAATGGTTATATTGATTTTTATGAGTATGCCTTTGTTATGGGAGTTATTTTGAACGGTGATATTGAGGATAAACTTAAACTAGCATTTGATATTTATGATTATAATGACGATGGTCATATTGAAAAACGTGAAGCTGAAAAAATATTTTATGTAAGTTTTTTTTTTATTTTTGTTAAATATTCAAACAAATTTTTTAATTTCTTTTCTATTATTTATCAAGTCTATTTTTGAAATGTATGGAGATAGTCTTCCAGAAAAAACAATTAAAAACGAAGTGGAACGCCTAATGAAAAAATTCGACACTGACAATAATGGTATAATAACGGAAAAAGAATTTATTGATGGTTGTCTCAGGGACCAAGAGTTGAGAGAAATTTTTGCTATTTAAAATTTTTTTAATAATTAGAATTTTTTAATCATTTGAAAATCATCTAATTCCAATTTTTATCTCATATTCTCAATTTTGTTTTAATTAGTTCAAGTTTATTTCAAAAAAAAATTGCAATAATTTTGTTAAGAATTTTCCTAATTTAAAAGGTTGTATATTTTTTTAATTTTATTTTTTCAACTGATAGAATACTTTTTAAAAATAAAATTCTACGTTTAAAACTAATATTTTTAATTTTAGTTCTAATACAGTACATTTCTGAAAAAAGTTATTTCAAAAATTTACTCTTTTAGTTTAGCTAATTTTCTATAGGCTTTATCACAGTCTACAACTTCATATAGTTTGACCATTTATGTGTTAGAGGTAGATACTACAGCAGAGTCTTACTAAATAAATTAGCTATATTAATTTTCATGCGAAAAATAATTAGAAATTGTTGCTAATAATTAAAGTAAATGTTAAAAAATATTTATTTTGTAGATTTTTATTAACAAAAAAATTTTGAAAAAAAAATATTTTCCCGTGCCGGGAATTGAACCCGGGCCTTGGTGTTGAGAGCGAAAAATCCTAACCACTAGACCACTACTAATTATTTACTAAAAAAAATTTGAAGAATTTTTTAAAATTATTAATTGGTAGATTGATTCAAATCATTTTTTGTCATAATTGTTGGGATATTTTTTATTTTTCCTTTTTTAAACAAGGAAATGACAACATTACGAAAAATTTTATTGAAGCTAAAGTTTAAAATAAATGAGCTACAATTATTTAAGTAGGCTAAGCAAAACGCAATACTTTGAAACAAATCCATTCTAGTTTTAACATAAGTTGAAGTATTTATTTGACTCTCTAAAGCAATATTCAGAATATACCAAACAGACCATGGGAAAAATAGAATAAAAAATGAGAAATTCATAGTTATTACCGTAAAAGTCATATAATACTCTTTTCTCGAAACACCATTTAAAAATTTTTTTTTGGATTTAAAAAATTTTTTAGTTACGATCAAATTCATAATTAGCATGAGACAAAATGGAATATACGATCTTAACAGAACGTTAATTAAGTCTGTTAGGGTTAGGATTATTTTAGGAGCTGTACATGATTGAGAAACAAAAGTCTCATTAAAAGTCAAATTACTAAGGTTATTAAAATTGATTTCAAAATTTATATTTTGACTTATGTAATACCACATATGAAGAATATTAATTAATAATATTATTAATAATACAATTAATACTCTGGCAATTAAAGTGAAAGGACTTTGTAATTTATAGCTAGTTGGATGACAGACAATACTGTATCGATCATAAGTAATAATTACTTGAATCCAAGACGCTGTTTGAATAATCAAGCGTCGCCATAATAGTATAAATTTGCACAAAAAGCTAGACATTGAGGCGAAATTAAAACCTAAAGAAGGCATCATTTGTAAAAACAGTACTAGGTTACACAGAGCAAAACAATCAAATATAGCAAGGCATATATAAAAGTATCGAATGTTAGTTTGTTTGAAATTTTTCGATGAAAATATAATCAAAGTGGTTAAGTTTAAAACGAGTCCAATTGGAGCTGAAAAAGCCGGAAAAATTACTCCAATTGATTTGGTTATTTTTTGTAAGTAAATTAAATAATTTGACATGTTTTAATGTTTAAAAAATAAAGGCAAATTTCTATTAAAAAGAAAGCTTGGATTTTAATTTAAAATAGATTTCTATTATATTCAAGGAAGGAAGAAAAATAATTTACATCGAATAATTTCGAATTGATTTTTCGGCTAATTGCAAAAATTAAAAAGGAAATAATTAAATTTTTAAGAGCTGTTATTCTTTTTTGAATTGAATTTTAAAACCCATGCATTTATAGACTAATGATGTAAATAAAATTAGATAAAATCTATTGAAACATTTACTTGTTTTACAACGAGATATATTAAAAGAATTTTTCGCATTAGGGCTATCGAATTTACTTTACTTTCTTTTGCTTTACCAAGTAAAGTAAACAATTCACTTTACCAAATTTTCTTTTTAAAATAAATTAAGTAATGTAAAAATTTACTTTTACAAGTCGAAAGAAAATGGAAAATTTTCGTTTGCTAGTACGTCAAATACCGAAAATTCGGGCTTTTTCCCATGCAATTTTAATTAGTCGAATTAAACATCGAAAAGATAGCTAACTATGCAGCAATAAAATGTGGTATTTAACATTTAATCCATGCAACTATTTGCATGGGTTTACAAAAACAGTTTAAATAGTTTTTTATTGTTTAAATATTATCAAAATAAATCTGGTCATCTTTTGTGGATGAAATTCGGAAATTCAAAAGTAACGTAATTGCTCGATTTTAACGACATGTCGTTAAAGTTGGGTATTGGGGTTTAACGACAGGGTCTTATAACATGTAAAAGATTCTATAACGACATGTCGGTAAATAATTTAGCGACATGTCGTTAAAATCGAGCAAATACGTTAATAAAAAGATGTAATAAAATAATTTAAATCAGAATTTTTTATTTTAATATATTTATAAATTTCAAAAAAAAATAAAATATAATTAAGAATTTATTCTAGTTTAAGGAAAAAAGGTTCCTTTGACAGAAGTAGCTTGAATGCCGACATTTGGAGTAGTAAATAATCTTTTACCCCATTCAGTTAAATCGTTTGTTGATGATTTCAACCAAGTATATTCAACTCCTTGATCACCACTTACTAAGTTCAATGGTGTCAAACTTGTATTACAATCGTTACCATTACCAGCCCATGACCAACCCAAATAACCAATACGTTTATCTCTACACAAAGTCATCAATTTGACATAATCGATATCAACCCAACTGCAACTTGGATGCTCTGGATGTTTATCAGCAAATTCACCAAATATCCAGGTGACACCAGTATTGTACAATTTATTTACATGGTCATCTAAATTGTATCTGCCACCATAAGCTTTCCAATCAGCGTAGGCATGAATCGAGAAAACAATATTTCCATTAGCATGAGCTGATTTATCGTGATTTACTAAAGATTGACCATGTGATTCAATAGCTGTTGGATCTTGAGCATAAGCTGGTGCATCAATAATCAAAATACCTTTCCAACCTTTATTTCTAATGATTGAAATAGCTGTTTTGTAAGCATCATGCCATACTTGAGCTGATGTACCGAAAGGACTCCATTCGTTGGCAATATTAATCATCAAAAATCTATGGTATCTTTGGAAAACATAAATATTATCAGCAAACCATTGAGCCAATCTTGTTACTTGTGATGGATCTGAACTACCAGTAGCATCATGCAATTGAACAATGACAGCCATTTTATTTCGGATGGCTTCTTTGATAGCATTTTCTAAATCAGCCATTACCAAGTTACCGGTAACACCAATTCTCCATTGAACTCTAACTGTATTTGCTCCCAAAGTTGAGATAGATTTTAAACTTTTTCTGGCATAGTATCTATAGTGATTGTCCCAATCGGCATTAGCACTGTTTACACCACGAATCAAGAATTCTTTACCATTACAATCCAAGATTTGGCGTACTCCAACTTTGAAGCCATAATCGAATCTTTCACATCTCCAGAAAGCATCTGAAAAGAATGAACAAGTTGTACCGGAAGCACAAGCACTGTCACCAGCATAACCAGTACCACCACATTGAGACCATTCCTGGACAACAGCGCTTGACAATTGGATCAAGGCTAATGAAACAATAACTAATTTTAACATAGTCAATTGTATGTCTTTTATTTTTAAAAATTGATTATTTCTCTTTTTTAAAAATGATTTCAATTTATAATGATTTTCTAGTCTAAAAGTGTTGATCAAATAAAAACATAATCATATTGAATTTATATTTGTTTTAAGATTAAATGGCTGTTGTTATTTGGAAAATTAAAATGCGCATTTTCCAAATTTTTATCGAATATCACAAAATTCAAACTTTTCTTGTAAATATTCCACAACTTTATTGAATATTTACTTTCATATAATAAAGAATTAAAACTTTTTAGTCTTTAATAATTTTCTTCAGTGGTTTATATTCGATTTAAGACCTAGATATTTTTGTTTGAAGTGGTTTATTTATTTTTATATTTAATAATTTTTTTCATAATTTAGTGAAGGATAGGTCACAAAATGTTAAAAGCTAAATACTTTTAAATCTTTATTACAGTTCTTCAAAGAATATAGAAGTATGAATTATTTTCTATTTATTCAAGGTATTTATTAATTGTTTTAAAAAAAAATAAAAAAATTATTCATTTTTTTCAAAACAATTTAAAGTTTTTATTCTAAAGTAGTTCAAAATTTTGAATTTTCTGATTTTCAAAATTTATCGAAATAACAAATATTTTGAGCTTATCTTTATTTATTTAATATTAAATGGGTGTTACTAACACATGGACCTTCATTTTTAGAGAAACACAAGATAAACAATCAAGCAAATTGAAAAAATTTTATCCACATCTAATTTATTCAAAAAATTAAATTTTTCTTTTTCTATAAATAAGAGACAAATTAACCATTTGAAGTATTCTTTCTTATTTTATGCTCAATTTAAATTTAGATTCATTTTCCAACTTTGTTAATGAGCCAAGATTCTTTCGACATTCAAGTTATACACAAAATGATGTCTTCTTTTTTTTAACTGAATTTTTGTATATCTTATTTAGAAAAAACATCTTTACAACTTTGGGTTCTTAATTATTGCTCTAGAAAGAAAAATTTATGCTTATTATAAATTTGACTTGCTGATTCTTCCTTAAGTGCTGAAATTAGTTTTGATAAATTTTTCTAAATTTTTTCAAACTAATTATTCGATGATAAGGATAATTTATCTTGTGTCGAGTTTTTGAGTAATATTAATTTTTTCTTTGGATTACTTTTCCCTGTAGAAATCACTGTAGAATAAAAGATTTTTAAAAGAAATTTGAAGTCATACTTTTTCAACCTATAATTCAAAGTCACAATTACAACAAAGTATGCACTTATAAGCTTTTTTTTAAATACAGTATGTCTAGAAAATTTAGAACATTTAATTTTTTTTTAAAGGGTTTGTTTTTAGAAAGCTGCGCGGTTAAATAAAAAAAATAAATAAATTTTTTTATTTGAATCTTATTGAGAAAATAATTAGCACCCCGGTGGTTTAAGTATAAATAGAGTTTTCTTGAATTTAAATGCTCAAAAAAAAAAAACTTTATATTTTCAATTACATTTTCTGAAAGAGCAGAAAAAATGGAATATTTTGATATATAGAAACATATCAAAATGTTTTTTCTTCATGTTGACGCAAAACTCTATTTATACTTAAACCACCGGGGTGCTAATTATTTTCTCAATAAGATTCAAATAAAAAAATTTATTTATTTTTTTTATTTAACCGCGCAGCTTTCTAAAAACAAACCCTTTAAAAAAAAATTAAATGTTCTAAATTTTCTAGACATACTGTATTTAAAAAAAAGCTTATAAGTGCATACTTTGTTGTAATTGTGACTTTGAATTATAGGTTGAAAAAGTATGACTTCAAATTTCTTTTAAAAATCTTTTATTCTACAGTGATTTCTACAGGGAAAAGTAATCCAAAGAAAAAATTAATATTACTCAAAAACTCGACACAAGATAAATTATCCTTATCATCGAATAATTAGTTTGAAAAAATTTAGAAAAATTTATCAAAACTAATTTCAGCACTTAAGGAAGAATCAGCAAGTCAAATTTATAATAAGCATAAATTTTTCTTTCTAGAGCAATAATTAAGAACCCAAAGTTGTAAAGATGTTTTTTCTAAATAAGATATACAAAAATTCAGTTAAAAAAAAGAAGACATCATTTTGTGTATAACTTGAATGTCGAAAGAATCTTGGCTCATTAACAAAGTTGGAAAATGAATCTAAATTTAAATTGAGCATAAAATAAGAAAGAATACTTCAAATGGTTAATTTGTCTCTTATTTATAGAAAAAGAAAAATTTAATTTTTTGAATAAATTAGATGTGGATAAAATTTTTTCAATTTGCTTGATTGTTTATCTTGTGTTTCTCTAAAAATGAAGGTCCATGTGTTAGTAACACCCATTTAATATTAAATAAATAAAGATAAGCTCAAAATATTTGTTATTTCGATAAATTTTGAAAATCAGAAAATTCAAAATTTTGAACTACTTTAGAATAAAAACTTTAAATTGTTTTGAAAAAAATGAATAATTTTTTTATTTTTTTTTAAAACAATTAATAAATACCTTGAATAAATAGAAAATAATTCATACTTCTATATTCTTTGAAGAACTGTAATAAAGATTTAAAAGTATTTAGCTTTTAACATTTTGTGACCTATCCTTCACTAAATTATGAAAAAAATTATTAAATATAAAAATAAATAAACCACTTCAAACAAAAATATCTAGGTCTTAAATCGAATATAAACCACTGAAGAAAATTATTAAAGACTAAAAAGTTTTAATTCTTTATTATATGAAAGTAAATATTCAATAAAGTTGTGGAATATTTACAAGAAAAGTTTGAATTTTGTGATATTCGATAAAAATTTGGAAAATGCGCATTTTAATTTTCCAAATAACAACAGCCATTTAATCTTAAAACAAATATAAATTCAATATGATTATGTTTTTATTTGATCAACACTTTTAGACTAGAAAATCATTATAAATTGAAATCATTTTTAAAAAAGAGAAATAATCAATTTTTAAAAATAAAAGACATACAATTGACTATGTTAAAATTAGTTATTGTTTCATTAGCCTTGATCCAATTGTCAAGCGCTGTTGTCCAGGAATGGTCTCAATGTGGTGGTACTGGTTATGCTGGTGACAGTGCTTGTGCTTCCGGTACAACTTGTTCATTCTTTTCAGATGCTTTCTGGAGATGTGAAAGATTCGATTATGGCTTCAAAGTTGGAGTACGCCAAATCTTGGATTGTAATGGTAAAGAATTCTTGATTCGTGGTGTAAACAGTGCTAATGCCGATTGGGACAATCACTATAGATACTATGCCAGAAAAAGTTTAAAATCTATCTCAACTTTGGGAGCAAATACAGTTAGAGTTCAATGGAGAATTGGTGTTACCGGTAACTTGGTAATGGCTGATTTAGAAAATGCTATCAAAGAAGCCATCCGAAATAAAATGGCTGTCATTGTTCAATTGCATGATGCTACTGGTAGTTCAGATCCATCACAAGTAACAAGATTGGCTCAATGGTTTGCTGATAATATTTATGTTTTCCAAAGATACCATAGATTTTTGATGATTAATATTGCCAACGAATGGAGTCCTTTCGGTACATCAGCTCAAGTATGGCATGATGCTTACAAAACAGCTATTTCAATCATTAGAAATAAAGGTTGGAAAGGTATTTTGATTATTGATGCACCAGCTTATGCTCAAGATCCAACAGCTATTGAATCACATGGTCAATCTTTAGTAAATCACGATAAATCAGCTCATGCTAATGGAAATATTGTTTTCTCGATTCATGCCTACGCTGATTGGAAAGCTTATGGTGGCAGATACAATTTAGATGACCATGTAAATAAATTGTACAATACTGGTGTCACCTGGATATTTGGTGAATTTGCTGATAAACATCCAGAGCATCCAAGTTGCAGTTGGGTTGATATCGATTATGTCAAATTGATGACTTTGTGTAGAGATAAACGTATTGGTTATTTGGGTTGGTCATGGGCTGGTAATGGTAACGATTGTAATACAAGTTTGACACCATTGAACTTAGTAAGTGGTGATCAAGGAGTTGAATATACTTGGTTGAAATCATCAACAAACGATTTAACTGAATGGGGTAAAAGATTATTTACTACTCCAAATGTCGGCATTCAAGCTACTTCTGTCAAAGGAACCTTTTTTCCTTAAACTAGAATAAATTCTTAATTATATTTTATTTTTTTTTGAAATTTATAAATATATTAAAATAAAAAAAATTCATTCCTTAAAGATTCTTTTAAAAACTTTTCTTTTTTTATTTTAAAATATTTAAAATTCTGTAATTTTTTGGTTTGTATAACATAAAAATTCAATCTTTAAGTTTACATTTTTATGTTTCTACATACCAAAAACGTTTTCTCTAAGCTTTTTAGGGGTTTTTACAAAACCTCTTATGGTTTTAAAACCCGAAATTCTGCCGGACGCATTTTTCTCCTGAAAATTGAATATGATGTTTCTTGAAATTACTAGGATCTTTATAAAATCAAATGACCTTGGTCAAGTTTGAATATTAAAAAAATATCGACACAATAATCGATATTAAACCGCCAAATCAAAGTCAAAACACCTAGCCGGTAAAAAAAAAGTTAATTTTATTTACGAAATTGAAATATAGACCGACACAAGGCTAATTTTTGTGTAATGATTTTTATATCTAAAGAAGGTTTTCAATCAATAAAAAAAGTGAAAATATAAAAAAAAACACATAAACATCAAAGGTAAAATTTAAAAAACTAAAAGAGAGAAAAAAGCATTAACTACAGTTTATGCTATTTTTAAATGTTAGACAAATATAACACAATATTGTTTTGCTTAAACTGTATAAAAAAAAGGTATTGAATGGCAGTCAACCCGGACAAAAAAAGGCTGTCCAAAAGTGACGGAAACATGGCAGGACGGATTGGTCAGCCCCTTACAATCCATTTTCATTAAATTTTTATTATGTTTAGGAAGTTTTCTGAAAAAAAAATTCGACTAAAAATATTTTTTCCTTTAAAACCCATGAAAGCGGGTCCAAAAAGCGGCCGTCTCTTCGGTCACTGCCACGGTCATTTACAGCCTGACCGTCTTGAGTCCGAATGACTTGACTCTTACCCTAAAAATACAAAATTTTTTTCAATTTTAACTCTGAACAATTACCTTACTGACTTTTTATAAGAAAGAAAAGCAGATCTTTAGGCGAGGTAACGAGCCGTTATTTAAAATTATTTGATCCCAGTCTCTTAAAAAAACATGAGACATGCTTGAAATTCTATTCACACACGCATGTCACATGCTAATAATTAAAAAAAATAAAGACCAAACATTTATTTAAGGCATGGTCCGACCTTTATTAGAGACATGGTCAAACACTTTTTGAAGGCATTAAGTTAACATTCAAAATTTCGAGTCTAATCGACCCATTTTATAAACATGCAATATTTAAATTCGAAATTTTGAATGTTAACTAAATGCGTCTCAGGACAAGGTATTACGGTTTTTTGCTTACAATCGTAATTAAATTTAACCGATCGACCAACTTTACCATTGATTCGTATTTTTCATCACATTTATTTTAATAAAAAATTTGATCAAAATTTTATTTTATGTAAACTGTTTCTGATAAGGTAATATCCAGTCTACAAAAAAAATGATTTAATTGAAAAATAATGTATCACATTTGTACAATCGTTTTTCAAACAAATTAATACAATCATTTTAATCAATTTTAATCGAGTTAACATAATACCATCTGAAATAACTTTCCCTGATATGAACCGATCTTTGTATATTCTACATACCTATCAAGATTTATAACATTTTGAACTTTCATCTTTTCTCATAATAAGTTAATATTAATTAATCGAACGAGAAAATATGGATTTATTTAAAGCAAAAATAAATAATTTTTAAACAAAAAAGTTCGAAAAGAAACTTTTAAATTGATGACCTTAATGAAAAAAAATTAATAATAAGTCGATGATAAGGTTCAAGAAATTCAAAACTTAAAAAGCTATCTGAATTTCTAATTTTTGACTTGAAATTCGTAAATTACGTCATTTTAATGTCAAAAAAAAAAATTTTTGCTACGTCTGAAAATAACTTACCTTTTTAAAAGTTGTTGTTCTTTCAGACCCAGAGATTCAATGATAAAATTAAAAATTTTTTTTAAATCATATATATTCTGAAAGAGCAAAAATTTTCTACATTCTGGTGTATATTTTTATTAGAAAGAAAAATTGTGACAACTTTTATTGTTGAAAAAAAGCCAAGAAAAAGATATTTTTTAATTTGAATCCTATTTAGTCCCAGGGATCACTTTCAAGACACCACTTTTTTTAAAAATAAACTAGACAAAATTCTGAACAAATCTATGGTTTTACTTTTTTAAATTTTAGCTTTATTTTATTTGCGAGGAACGAGCGGTGCCGGACGAGCATATTAAGCAAAGGCACATATGAATAAAAAACAAATACTGAATAGTTATTAAAAAAATTCTGGACGTAAATCGTCAATACACTTTACACATAGAAAATAAATATTCATGTATTTTCTTAAAAAAATTACATGTTTATAAAAATAATAAAAATGCAAATAAAACTTAACTTTTTTGTTTCATTTTTTGAAAATTAAACTTAACGCTTCGTTACTCGCAATATAAAGCCCTGCTTCCCTATCTTATAAATAAAGTCTCAAAATCAGGTGGATTATCTAAATTTTGAATGTATGAATTATATTGATAATTTTTTGAATATTTTAATTAATTTTTAGACCCAATCAATTTCAAATCCTAAAATTATTATTATTCCACCAAAGTCCAAATTTATCCGTTCTCGCACTTCAATTATTGTATCAAGAAACAAATTATAAAAACAAAAAAGGTCAAAGAACCGATAAATTTCAGAATATATATGATTTTAAAAAAATTTTTAATTTTATCATTGAATACCTGGGTCTGAAAGAACAACAACTTTTAAAAAGGTAAATTATTTTCAGACCCCTGGTAACAAAATTTTTTTTTTTTTGCCCCCACCCCCACAAAAAAAAAAAATGAGGGTTTCAAATGACGTAATTTACGAATTTTAAGTCAAAAATTAGAAATTCAGATAGCATTAAGTTTTGAATTTCTTTTACCTTACTTTAATAAAAATTGTTTACACAAATCTTTCACATCGTAAACCTTGTTTTTTGGTCACTTTCAGTGGTCTTGAATTAGTTGGTTCTTATCTTAAATGATGTAAAATTCGGTAATATTCCGTAATCTAATAAAGTCTTGACCACTGTATGGAAATGAAAATTATCCAATAAGACAAACATTGTTTTTTATTTCTTCTAATTGATTTCATTAAAAATAATTGACTGTAAAAACCCTCATGTATCAGGATAACCTGATTTATTTACAATTATTTAAAAAAAAAAATCCTTTTAGATTGGTTTCTCTGATCTGAGGACATATGTGACATCCGGGTACCAAACTGACCTAGATGAACAGATTAAAGGAAATTTACCAGAAAACTAAAAAAATTGTTAACTTATTGTGGAAAAGTCTAAATTTGTTTTTGATCGATTAATAGTTAGAATTAAAAAGAATATATTCCTTTTATTGAGATTAATTAAAATTAAAAGATTTTTGGTAAAATTTTATTATTTAATTTTTAAAAAAGGCGTTAGAAATTTAAGCTTTAAAAAATTTGCAATTGATTTAAAAAAAAAAGAAAATTAAGTTTGATTTTTAAATAATTTTAAATTTGAGATGTTTGTCTAAAGACTTGAGAATTTTGACCTTGTATACAACTAAATGAGTTGGTATTTAACTTTTTTAAATTAATACATTCTTGTTGATGATTTTTGCTTAAATCTACATGCGATCTCGTAATTAGACCCTTGTTTATTTTATTTTCATTTGAGCCTATATTAACTGACATCGATTTTTTTTCTACCCGATTTGGTAACTCAATCGCATTTAACACTTGATCTAAATTAACATTTACAACTTCGATCATTTCAGGTAAACAATTTTCTATTTCATTTACACATTCAATAATTTCATCAGTTTTTTCATTCTTTGGTTTTGATCTTTTCAAATTTTCTTCAGTTTTAAAAACATCAAACAAAGTAACATGCTCATAATTCTCATTTATTCGCTTCTTTTTTTTAGTTTTTTCTTTTTTACCATTTGAATTCTCACACTTAACTTGAAAGTCTTTGGTCTCCAAACCCGATATCTTGTTATTATCTATTTGAATTATAATTGTCGAGTCTTTTTCTTGTTCAATGTCTTTAAGAGTTACAATTGGTAAATTATCGGCTTCAATATTCGATTTTTTCTTGTACAATTTAATTTGAATTAAAGCTATGAATGGCATTCGACAAATAGGACAATTATTGGATTGTACTCTTAAATTATAAGCGCATAATTTGCACAGACATAAATGTCTACATGGTAGAATTAAAGTATCGCGTATTTCAGACATACATATAACACACTCGATTCCTTTTAGCTCTTGTTCTTGATCATCTGGTTTGATTGTTGATACTGTAGTCGTTGTCTCTTGTGAGTTGTTACTCAATGAATTGGTCGAGCCGTCGTCACATGATGTTTTTTTTTCAATTCCATATATTTCTTGTAGTGAATAAACAATACCATCGATGTATTGTTTTTGTTTGATGGCTTTGATTTGATAAGTAGTTGTTATTTGAGATATGCAACCAACACTAAGAGCTTTATGACCAAGGTTTTTGTCTGTTTTTTCTTGGATTGTTGTTAGTTCTGTTTGATTTGATATTGGTGAAGCCAAGTTTAAGGACTCTGTATTTGGTTGAGATGGATTTATTGACGTTTGGAGCTTGTCTAAATAGGCTAGAGTAACATGGGAATGTCGATCTCGATGGCTTTCATCAATTGGAATACATTCAATTACAATTGGAAAATAACCCGTATGTAAGTTAAACTGCCACTTAAACGAAAAAACAATTTGTCAAATTTTAAATAAACTCTCATTTAATTTAGCGTCAACTAAAATTATATGAGACATATTTTATCAAATTTAAAAATTTAAGAAATATATCAAGTTATTTAAAAAATATAATTTAAGAAATATATCAAGTTATTTAAAAAGATTTTCAGTTAAATTTTAAAATTTATAAATTGTAAATAAAATTTGCGCATTTTTCGATTTTTTTTGTCAAAAAAAAATTTCTAATTTACGATTTTGTAATAAACTAGGTTCTTTTTGCCTACGTTTGAACATGTCTTTTGTTTCGATTAGCTCTAACCCCAAAAAACATTAGATGCTGTGTTTAAAACATTTAAACGCCGTTTGTACCGAACAAGAAATTATTTAACATTTTTTATTTAAAGAATTTCCTCAAGAATGATTGACATTGGGATGAGAGGCAAAATTTTTCGAGACGATCAAAATAGGAAGTTAAAGTTAAATTTTCAATTTTTTTGCTATTATTTTTTACAGTAAATTGTGGGTTTTTTAATTTCAAAAGTGTTTAAAAATTCGGAAAATTAAATTAAGAAATAGTGCAAAATCTGGTAATTCGCAAATGTAAGAGAACTTTTATAAGAAATAAAAAAACTCAAAAAAAAATGTTTTTGATCTTTGTTTTTAGCTTTTAAATTTTTTTACGAATAGTGATTTTGAATTTTTTGGTGTCAAATTTGTGTTCCTCTTAAAAACTCCCTTTTCAGCAAAACGTGTCATTTATTTAAACATGAAATTACGTTAAAAAAACACGTGTCAAGTAACGATAGCCTAAAAACTTAGGAAACAATCGTACAATCGTACATGAACCTTAAAACCTTGAATTAAAAATTCATTTTTAATTTAATCGATTTTATTTTTTAAAAAACAATGTAATATAACCTAATCTGAAAGTATTTAAGTTTTTTAATGAATGAAAACTTGAAAATAAATACACTGTGTTAATGCAAAAATTCAAAGAAAAAATTTTAAACACACTTTTACATTTTTTTTAGTTTTTATTTTTAACCCGGGACTAATGTGAAATTTAATTGAAAATGTATGTTATTATACCCGAGTTTAACAGGGATGGGGGATCACCAAAAAATAATAAAGTAAAGTTTTATGGTTCGATTTAATTTGTACTCTAAAAATAAATTTCAATGGTCTTGTAGTTATAAAGACTTTTAATATTTAAACACTGTTAAAATTTTTATTTCTACGATAAAAGTCTAACTTTTAACCCCATAAAAACGATACAAAAACACTAAACAAATAGGCTATTACTAAAACGCAGATCGCTGTTTTTTTTGAAAAAAACTGACCACTATTTTTTTCTTCAACAAAATTTTAAAGCAGCTCCGGTCGGTCAAAAGTCAGTAGAGAATTTTGAGAGCTTTCAGAAAAAATTATTTTCAACTTTTTCCGACGAATATATAAAAAGTGATTTAATACAAATGACAAAATTCGAATTTTCGAAAAAACTGATGGGTAGTTTTACTGAAAACCATCGAAATAAAAAAAAAAAAATAGTGGTCAGTTTTTTTCAAAAAAAGACAGCGATCTGCGTTTTAGTAATAGTCAACAAATAGACAAAAAACAGCATTTAAATTGAGTCTCAGGAATCAATAAAAAAATTATACTTACAACATTTTTAGGAAAATCGGAAGGTACAAAAAAATATTCATGTTGCTTAAATACTAAATTAGAACCTTTTTTATAAATAACTGGCTTAGGTTTATTAGTCGAATTAATACAAATACAATTTTTGCCGTGTTTTAAACACGAGCATGTATAAGTTAATTTTCGCTCGGAATTATTCGGAGAATCAGTGAATTTTTCCATAGCAAAAAAGTGTATTTTAATTTCGACATCACAATCACAATCAAAAACAAATTCAATTGAATATTTTTGATTAGTGTTATTCGGCGATAGAACTCTAAGCTCTGAATTTAATGCCGGTGCTGATTCATAACAAGCCGAATCATTCAATCTTTTAAATAAAAATAACAAATTTAAAAAAAAATTTTTTTTTCATTTTATTTTGTTTTTTTTTTACTTTACTAATTTTAAAGTGTCTTTTCTAATATTTACTAAACTTTGAATATAATTACTAGGTGAATCGATTGGTTTGATGTCATAAGGAAACTTTGAAAGAAAAAATTATTTTTAAAAAATTGAAATTTTTTTTTTTATTTCTTAATTACATTTGTTGGTTTATGTGATAGAACAAAGCCTAGATCGAGTTGATCGCCGAACAAAAAGGTTTGATTTTGATCAATTAAATTTTTAAATTTTCTTCCGGCCATATAATAATTCTGAGCAAAGTGCACATTTTGAAAATCGTTTAAACAATTTAAATTTTTAGTTTTTGGTCTCGTGATCCCATTTGTTCTTAGTGAATTAGTTCGTAGAAGTTGATTAATTAAATTAAGCCTTGAATTGGCTTGATTTTGATTTAAATTTTGAGATTCGTCATTAACAGCGTCACTTTGTTGAGTCTCGATTTCGGAAGTCGTTCTTAATGGCCAAATGTCAAGTATGTAATTCCGTGCCGTACTCAAAGTAGCACCCATTTCATAGAGCGCTTTTGGCTAATCCCTAAATTAAAAAAAAAGAAACGACAAAACAACCTATTTTGAAGGGCCCCTAATAAATTATATTTTCATTATTTTTAAAAAATTTGGATTTCATGTTAATTTTTAATCATAATTTCTCGGTCGAAAATATGTAAATTAATCTCTTTGTTTCGTTTTTTTTTTATTATTTTTCTACGAAAGGATGAGAAAAAAATTCAAATTGTTATTTTTTTTAACATAAAAAAAAATAGGGCTTAAAACTTGTCTTTTTTTTTTTGTTGTTGATAAAACACAAATGGTTATACAGTTGTAAAGATTTTCGGGTTGTATTTTAAATATAAATATTATTGGCTACAAAGCTTATACCAAGTTTTTATCTCGTTTAGAATTTAAGGATTGATTAAAAGAACTAAAATTGACAACATTAAAAACTAGAATATTACGTGGCGATTTAATCCAAACGCTTAAAATGGTCAAAGGTCTGATTAAGTAAATTGGTTTAATAAAGTTTTATAAAAAAAAGCAGTCAAACTGATTAGCTCCACAACTAAGGTCGCATGAATTTGTAGTAGAAAGGCAACTGGTTAAAAATTGCGATCAACGTAACAATAAACAAATTTTTCTAATTCTTTTGAGTATTGTTACTCAATTATACCCAAGCATCACCATTTAGTTACATGTTACTATTACTATTGAAAAAAAACTCTCTATGCGGTTTGTAGTTCATGCAATTATAACCAAACAACCTTAAATATTACATGTAATTAGTGACGGGCCAAAACTAAACTGAGTTAGTCAAATTTAGACAACTTACTTAAGTTAACTTATATTAGTTCAACTAATTCTAAAATTAGTTGAACTATTACAGCAATTGACTCGAAAATGTTGCATTACCGTTACCATTACCAAAACAATTAAAATTTTTTTTTGTTGAAAATTCTAATGGTAATGGTAATATCACTTTTTCTGGAATTTCATAATAAATTTTTTCTTTTATTAATTTTGAAAAGCATTTTTTAAATAAGCTGAATGAAGAAGAAATTAAAACTTGAATTTAAAATTTATGCAATTGGTGAAAATAAAAAATGATCTCCTATAAAAAAAATTAATCATTAAATCTTATCATTTAAAAAAAAATCTTCTCGCTTTTAATGGCATAATAAAAAAGCGTGGATTCTTCAAAAAAATCAATAAAATAAAAACAACAAAAAATTTAAAAAATTTAAAAATTTGATTAGTATAAAATAAAAAAAAATGGATAAACAAAATGAATGTAAATTATTTAAAGGTTTTTATAGAACCCTCTCAAAAGCCACTATAAAAACAAGACAACAGCAATTTAAAAAGTCGTTTTCTAGTACAAGCTTGTTGCTAAGAACTCCTCAAACTGAATTAATTGGTTGCCGAGTAGTACGTGGTCCAAATTGGAAATGGGGAAAACAAGACGGTTGATTAAATTTAAAGAAAAAAAAAAAAAGTCGATTATTTTTTATAATTATTTTTTTTTAGGAGGGGAAGGTCATGTTGGTACAATTCGAAATTTTGAATCCTTTGAAGAAGTAGTAGTTATATGGGATAATGGAACGGGAGCTAATTACCGTTGTTCAGGAGAATTCGATATTCGAATTCTAGAACCAAGCCCTTGTGGTTTGTACCACGAAAGTATAAAATGTAATGAATGTGGCCAAGATCCTCTATATGGAATTAGATGGATATGTGCTGATTGTCTTGCTAATGAAAAAAAAAATATAAATTTATGCTCACAATGCTATAACAATGACAAACATTTAGTTAAGCATTGCTTTTATAGAATATTAACTCAAACATCAGAAAAGTAAGCTCGAGTTTATTTGAATTAAATAATGTTTTATAGAAAATTTGTTGATATTCGTACAAAAATATTTAAAGAATCTTTTAAGAAATCTCTTCAAAAGCATTCTAAAAATTTTAAAATTTTTCTGCAAAAAACTACTTCTTAGAAAAAAATCATACAGCACAGTTTTGATACATGATTTCGAGATAAATTTTCGTAAAATTACATTATTTTACGATAATTTACGGCAAAAGGTAAAACCTAAAATGACCAAAAAATGACGATTTTTACGTTTTTTAAGGAAAATTCGATTTTACGTATAATTGTAGTAGTAGTAGTAGTAGATAGAACTGCGACTTGAACATAGTCAAGTAGAGCCCTAAAGGGCTATAGCAGTCGCTTCAACAACATTTTGCTTTAATCCACACGTCCAACTTCGCCTTGAAACCATTCAAACTCGGTGCATTAACAATGTCTGTTGGCAATTTGTTCCAAATTGTCGTGACTGTAATTTTTAAATTTTTTTTTTAGTTTTTCAAAGCTTAATTTGGAATTTCTTTAAATTTTGGAATTCCCTAAAAAACGTAAAAATCGTCATTTTTTGGCCATTTTAGGTTTTACCTTTTTTGTCGCAAAAAAATCGTAATTTATGATTACATTAATTTAACGTTTTTTTTCGTAAATTATCGTAAAATAATGAAATTTTACGGAAATTCACAAAAGTGGTTTTACATAAGTTTACGTTAATTTACGTAAAATGTAGAAAAATTACGTAATTTTACGTAAACGTACGTACCTCAAAACTATATGTCAAAACAATAAGTTTATTTATGGGACATTTTTCTGAATTAAAAAAGTAGCAAAAATTTCAAGATTTTTGTTGAAAAGAAATTTTTGTTCTTTAAAAAAAAAGGAAATTACTTTTTTTTCTTTTTAAAAATTCTGTGAATCCATACATTCGTGAAGAATTCATATTAAATCTTTAAAGAAACTGAGTAAATTTATAAAAAATCGGCTGATTGTGTTTAAATTCATTTTAAAAATTTTCAAGAGTTTTAGTTAAATCTCGTCGCAAATCAAAGAAAATATCATACAAAGGTATTTATCCAGGCGCAAGAGTAATTCGTGGCCTCGATTGGATTTGGGACAATCAAGATAAATCAGAAACAAATTCCAAAGGAACAGTTTTATTAATTAAAAATTGGAACATTAAATCACCTTTGAGCAGTGCTTATATAAAATGGGATAATGGTAATGAAAATTTATATCGTTTAGGTTATCAAGGTATGATTGATTTGAAATCTAAAATCGACGCCAAAGGTGGTTATTACTATCCAGAACATTTACCAGTACTCGGCGAGCGTACAATTATTAAAAAAATAACTAAAAATACAAATGATTCTCATTTAAAAGATCACGGTTTGGAAGAAATTCATTCAAATCTGAAAAGCAAAAATTCATCGACTCGAAGTAGCGTTGAAAATCTAAAGATGTCAAGCAATCCATCACTTTATGAAAATGGTGGTATTAATTTAAATCCTCATGTAGCGGAAACATGTAAATTATTTAAAATAAATGATCATGTAAATATTGATTTAGAATTTGAGGTTTTTCAGTCCTTACAAGTCGGTCATGGTGGTTGGTCCGAGGATATGTTCGAATGCTTAGGTAATACAGGCGTTATAACTCTAATTGATTCGGATAATGATTTTGAAGTAACATTTCCGAGTGGAAATAAATGGACATTAAATCCAACAGTCTTAACTTTAGCATCCGACATACCTCAAGCATTGATTAAACCAAATACATTAAATTTAAGTACAAATCCTGAGATTATCTTAAATAATACTACGGATTTTTTAAGTACTCCTTCAAATATTTACGATATAAATCCTAATCTTATTGATTTATTTAGCAATAACTTATCTGATAAGCATACTAGTGATATTAATTTAAATACTGGCTTAAATGATGGAAATTCTATTAAACAGATGGATTTAGACGCTGATAAAACTAAAGAAGTGATAAATAAAATTGAGACATTTGATGAACAGGTTGATAAAACTATTAGAAAAAATTCAGAAAATGATGTTAAAATTGAAAATAGTGAGAAAACTCCAAGCTGTGACAATGATATTTTAAAAAATATTGAAAACACTGTCGATTCTAAGAACAAAAGCGAGCAGAATATTTATGAAGGTAAGTAAATGATCTTTTTTTTTTGTAAATTTGACTTAGAAAGAAAAGTAAAATGTAAATAAAGTACTGACTTGATATGTGGATTTATATAATTTTACGTCACTAAAAATTAAAAATCAAGCTGCCAGATGGTCGTTTTTTGAGAAAAAATTTGCCAGTCTCAAAAAATTTTTAATCAAAATCTTTAATAATTCACTAACCATAGTTTCATCGATAAACATATAAGGAGTCCTGGTGGGTCGAACGTGAGTGTTTTATCGCAAAAATAACCTTAAAAACACCTTGAACAACTTATTTTTTGCAAAATCAGAACTCAGAAACTTTTAAAAAACTCTTTTGAAAATAAAAATTGACAAAAAAACATGTTAAAACACTATAAAAAAAAATTTTATTAAAAAACAGGTTAATAAGTCTCAAACACTAGAAAAACAAGGCAAAAGTTGGAAATTTATTTTTTTCGAAATTTAATTTATTTTTTGAACAAATTAACACTAAACAGCCTTTTTTGTTGTTTTTCCTCTCTCGGGTCTATTTACTGAAGTAGGGATTTTGTGACAAAAGATTTTAAAATATTTTTACGGATAGAAAAAAAGCAATAGATAAAAGTTTGTGAGTTTTTTGGTTAGTAATCGATGTAAGTGTTTGAAGTTACAAAAGCTTCCATTTCTAGCCATATCTAATAAAAAAACTAATGCATAAAGCATTTTCAAAAAAATTTAAGCTTTCTTAACACTAGGAGCACCAAAATATTTTATACTTAAAAGCACCGAAGATGTCATTTTGACATCAAACCATCATTTACTTTCAAATCTCGCGTTATTTTATTATTTTTATTTCTATAAATAGTAAAATTGAAAATTTTATGATGAAAATAATTTTTTTTCCGAATAAAAAGTATTTAAAACATAGTAAATTACCTAAAAATTTGCGTCAAATGTTAGAAAATTTTGGCAAATACAAATTCGTAATCAGATAGATGCATTAAAAAGAAGATAAGAAACTATGTTAAATTATAAATAAAAACTATTTAAATTGTTTTAAAATGATAGAAAGACATTCTTTTTATAAAATTTAAGAAGGAATTGTGAAAAATCAATAATTGTTCATCCATTTTTTAACCAGATGTCAAAATGACATCTTTGGTGCTTCTAAGTAATTTTTTAAATTTAGCCGGAAAATAAACCTCCGCAGAAAAGATCAAATAATATTTTTATAAATTTCGCTATAAAAAACTTATTCACAAATTTTAAGCCCAGAAAAATGTGATTTTCTACATTTTTTTATTCAATAAATATCAAAATATTTCAAAATGACATCGCTGGTGCTTCTAGTGTTAAATTAGAATTTAATGACAATATTTACCATAAAACCTCTGACTTTGGCGCTTCTGAACGATTAGATTTTAATTTTATAAAATTTAAAAATGCCTTTAAATTTTAAAGAAATTTTTTTGTTTAGATTTATTAAACGCATCAGCAAATGGAGATAAAGAGACATGTGAAAACATTTTAAAAATTCAAGAAATTGAAATAAATAAGTTAATATCTGGTCATACTTGTTTACAGGCAGCATGTCATAATGGAAATATAGACATAGTAAAAATGCTGCTTAAAAGACGAGCTAGAATTGAAATAGAGGCAAGTGTTTTTTTTCTTTAAGTAAATCATTTTTTTTTTTTAAAAGTTTATATTTTTAGGATAAAGATGGTGATCGTGCCATACACCATTCTGCTTATGGTAATCAATCAAAAATAATAGAAATTTTATATGAGCATGTGACGGACAAGAAAAAATTTCTGAATTCTAGAAACAAAAAATTTCAAAGTGCTCTACATATTGCAGTTTGTAAACAACATGTCGACAGTGTTAAAATTTTAATAGAACTCGGAGCTAATTTAAATCTACAAGATTGTAATGGCGATACACCTTTGCATGACTCGATTCTAACCCAAAACGACAATATTTTAATTTTGCTATTAAACGCAAATGCTGATTTAACAGTCCTAAACAATTTTGACTTTAACCCGATTCAATATGCAGCTTTAAAAGGAAATACAAAGTAAGTTTATTTTTTAATTTTGTCATGAAATTTAAAAGAATAAAAAAATGTAAAGATTTTCTCTAAAATAAGAAAATTAAGAAAATAAAAATTTCTTATGTCCACTATTTTATGGTTGAATTAAAATTAAAACGGTTTAATTTGCTTTGATTAAAATCTATATAGTTTCCTTTTCTCCTTTTTAATTTAGGGATTTTAATCGAATAATTTAATCTTAAGCAGTTTTAAGTGCAATCAACGATATTTACGTGTTGTACTAAAATTGGAATTTAGACATCTCTTGATTCGTTCAGCCAAACATCGAAATATTTATTTTGGAAAAGCAAATAAAACTGATGATGCCAAATTTTTAGTTTTTGCATAAAATAATTTAAGTCCAAGGTTAACCAACAGGCTAGTTCCCTTATATTATTGCTGGACTGATTAACACTTCATTTATTCATTAAATAAAATAAAAAATTGATTTTTAAAATATCTTTTAAAAGGAGCGAGGATGGTTATAATATAATGAAATTTTAATTATCGCGATTACCAACCGTAAACGTTCTCTATTCGTAGCAGGTATTAATCTTTTTTTATACTCTTTTGACGAGTAGGGCAAGGTAAAATTTTTGCTCAAAAGATTTAAATACGCAATTACTTGCACGCTGAAATTTTAAAGAGTTAATCCTTTTTTAAAAAAATTTTAAAATATTATTTGAAAGCTTTTCATAAAAAGGATTGGCTCAGCGTTCAAGTTTTGTAAACACACAAGTGTGTTTGACCAATACACAAAAAAATCTGACAAACATCTCCTAACACACAATTTGGGCGATTGGGTTTTTTGATTTGAGATTTTTTGTCTGAAATTCAACTGTTAATGTGCT
>NTPY01000418.1:1071655-1100205 GCA_002922825.1 Brachionus calyciflorus
AAAATTTAAATTTCAATAGTATTTACTCGTTTTGAAAGAAATTAAAAATAATAAAAAATATTAAATTTTTTTCCATTTTTTTCTCATGTTTGATGCGGCTTTAATTTTTAAAATTTCAGTTTTAAATGTCGCATTTATCCTTTAAAAAATAATGCAAATATAATTTCACGATTTTTCATTTCACGCTAAAGCTTAGTGTTATATATTTTTTTAAAGCTTATCATCTCAAATTTTGTCTAGTATAATTTTTTTCTTTACAGATTTTTTTTACAAGAGATATTGTCACTCAAAGATGGGCACTAAAAAAGTGTAATTTATACGATACGAATTTTCATAGGAAGAGAAGTTTAGATCCAGATAAAAAAATATATTATTTTATTCAGCTCAGGTTCCTCTTTCATATAATAATGTGAAATATCGTCTTTTTAACTTATTGATATTTAAATTTGAAGATTTTTCTTATTTTTAAGCTTCAATGTAATTTTTAAGGTTCAGATTTTTTTTTTTCAAATTCATTTTCCGCATAAAAAGTTGTCACAGAATAATTAATTTCAAGCAGGCAAAAGATGTAGAACATAAAAAAATTCATCAAAAAGAATGAAAAAGCCAAAAAGAAACCATTTTTTCACATTTTTTTTGTTGTTGATAACACTAAGCTTTAGCGTGAAATGAAAAATCGTGAAACCCGTCCTTTTTAAGAATTTGGCGTATTATGTATGTTGTGCAAAATATTATTTAAAAGTTCAAAACAAATTTTTAGCTGGGTTAGAAATTACTTGGGCAAGCTTAGTAATGCAAAAAAAAGTTTAAGCAAAGGCAGTTGTGATTTTTACTAGAAAATTTTTTTTGGTTCATTGAATTCCTGTTAAAAAGTTATTTTTTAGATCAATTCATCCTAAAAATGACTAAATGTAATTAAGTAAGATTTCAGTCAAGAACCAATCGAATAAAATGCATTTAGGCTCAAAAAAATTTCCTATAATTTTTTTACGAATATAAACTTACTGGTAGCATAGCCTCAGGCGATTCACCATGATGATCAGAATTTATTTGAACATCTAAATTAGTTATTTCAGTATTTTTAGACAAATTATTATTAAAATCGATTAAATTTGAATTCTGAATTGAGCACTTAGATTCATTGGAATTATCTGTTACTAAATTATTATTATTACTATTTTGGTCATGTTTTATAGTAGATTTTTCAGCAAGTGTTAAAACAGCTGGATTAATTATCCATTTATTTCCACTCGGATATGTTACTTCAAAATCGCTGTTCATTTTTACTCCAGTTATAATACCAGAATTCCCTAAACACTCGACCATATCTTGACACCAACCACCATGACCAGCTTGTAAAGATTGAACTATCTCAAAATCTAAGTTAATAGTCACTCGGTCGTTTAATTTTAAACTATTTGAATCACTAATTAAGCAAAATGTTTCACTATTTTTCAATTTAGTTACGAGCAATGTATTTTTTGAACCGTTTATTTCACGCATTTTAAAATCTCCAACCTCCTTATTCACTGAATCACTACGCAAATCCTGAGTATTTTTTTTAAATTTTTTAAACTGATTGTCACCCAATACAGGCAAATGATCTTTATAAAAATAACCGCCTATTGCATCTTTAACACTTCTTAAATGAGACTTTTAAAATTTTATAAATTAATATAATCTGAATATTTTTAATTTTTGCTCAAAATTTCTTTACCATTTCTTTTAAGTTCATTTGGTAAAAATTTCGAATGCCATTTTCCCATTGAACATAAACTCCACCGAGTGGCGATTTTTGATTCCAATCTTTAATTTGAATTACTTTCCCTTTAGAGTCATAGTCTCGAGTATCCCTAGGCCAACCAATGCCACATACGACCTTAGCACCCGGATATATACCTTTATAACTTGATTTTTTGGATTTTTTTCTCGACTCAATAAAAACCCTGGAACAAAAAATAAAATCTTTAAAAAAAATTCGAAATTTTTTTTTAATTACTCGTCAGAATTGGGCGTGAGAATTCGATAGAAACAATGTTTAAGTTGATGTTTATCATCATGATAGCATTTAGAGCATAAATTTATATTTTTATTTTCATTAGCAAGACAATCAGCACAGACCCATCGAATACCATACAAAGGATGTTGACCACATTCATTACATTTAATATTTTCATGGTATAGACCACAAGGACTTGGTTCGAAAATTCGAATATCAAATTCTCCTGAACAACGGTAATTAGCAAGCGTACCGTTATCCCAAACGACAACAACTTCTTCAACCGATTTAAAATCTTTAATTGTTCCAACATGACCTTCTCCTCCTGAACAAAAAAAATTAACAAAAAAAGGCTCTTCAAATAAGGGTGTAAAGCTAACCGTCTTGTTCTCCCCATTTCCAACCAGGACCACGTACAACTCGACTACCGATAAATTTAACCAAAGGATTCGATTCAACATTAAGGTTATTTTTCGAAGTCATTTAACTTTAAAAGCGCTGATTTATTTTTTTTGAAACAAAAAAATATATTTTGTAAAATTACAGTGTGAGTAAAATATAAAAAAGAGAGAGAACGATACACTTTTAACCATAAACTATAAGTGAAATATAGTTTCTCTTTCAACTTACATTCAATTTTTAGTCTCAGTTCAATTTAATTTTTTTTTTCAAATTTTTCGATTGAAATCAATTTTTTATTTTTAAAGCGGAAAATTGGTCTACACTAATTCTTATTTAATATTTTTTTTTC
The DNA here is from genome assembly GCA_002922825.1 of Brachionus calyciflorus. Lineage (NCBI taxonomy): Eukaryota > Metazoa > Rotifera > Eurotatoria > Ploima > Brachionidae > Brachionus > Brachionus calyciflorus. Next base: position 1,074,406 of record NTPY01000418.1, read on the forward strand.
TGATCAATACATTCATAATCAGAGCCAAGAATAATTTAGATGGTTTATTCCAAACAAACCATCTAAAAATGTTTATTTTTATATGTTTAATATTTTGATTGATGATGACAAATAATTTTTAAAAATTAAATTGAATAAGATTTTAATTTATTATTTTTTTTAAATAAGTTTTGTTTTAAATAAAATTATGAAATAGAAATTTTTTTTACATTTTGCTACAGAATTAGAATGTTAAGATTTAAAAAATAGACATGTTAAAGTTTTTTGTTTTTTTTTTACCACCAAAATCGCTCTGCAAAGCTCTAAAAATTACTTTTGTAAAAACAAAATTTGCTGCACCTGTTGATCAAGTCAACAAAAAATTGTGCAATTTTAATTGCGTATTTAATTCTGGACTGTTTTTAATGTTGTGCAAATATTTGGAATCGTGGCTCGTTAATTAAAATGTTTTACTTTAATAAAGGAACTTTTGATTAATGCAGAAAAAAGATTAAACCTGTTTGTACTCCATTTGGCACCTTTGATTAATTAATTAGAATTAAGATCATCTTGTAGCTAAAATTGCAATGAAAAAAGTAGCATCGTCTCCCACTTTTTTATTTGAATTTTCAGACAATCTCTAATGTGGTCTCTTATTGAAATTCAATCGCTCCCAACTTTATCAGAGTTGATATGAGAAAATGCGATGAAGCGATCCCAAGTTCGAAATCCTGAGGAAGTATTTTTAAAACGGAAATTTTAAGTGATCTTAAAGGAAAGTGAATTTTCAGTTCGGTTTTTAACTATTTGTTCTTCCCTTTCTTAATCGTTTTTCTCTCAAAAACTGCCATTTTAAATTTAGGTGAACATATTGATTTTTTAGGAGAACAATTTTTTAAACCTAGGCTGCCAATTTTAATAGAAATAATTCTTTCAAAATAAACTTGTCAAGTTTTTTTTAAAAAATTTAAATTTTAACATGCAATTTTAGTCAGACAAAAAGAAGACAAATTTCGTTGGAATTTTGAAATAAATACTTGAGATTTAGATCATCTGAGAAATTCTATGAATAAATTTCAAATTTTCAAAATCAACAAAAATTATTTATCAACATTCTAATTTTTGAAAACTCAATTAAAAAAAAAAACAAAAAATGACAACTGACCAAAATATGGTAAACAAAAAAAATAAAAAAATTTTCATTTTTGTTATTTTTTAAATAAATTAATGTTAAGGTTAAACTTAAAAAAAAAGTTCGTGAAAGAACTTTATCGATGACTTCAAATGGTGTACCAGACGCTCAAAATCAAATAAAAATTGGTCACTATATTTTATTAGAAACACTAGGCTCTGGTAGTTTTGGCAAGGTAAAAAAAGCAAGACATCAATTGACAGGTCATACTGTGGCTATCAAAATAATGAATAGAGACAAAATAAAGACATTGGATGTCGTTGGTAAAATAAGAAGAGAAATACAAAATTTAAAATTGTTTCGACATCCGCACATAATAAAATTGTATCAGGTCATAAATACGCCAAGTGATATTTTTATGGTCATGGAATATGTCAGTGGTGGTGAATTGTTTGATCATATTGTCAAAAATGGCAAATTAAGTGAAAATGAAGGAAGAAAATTCTTTCAACAAATTATTTCTGGTGTAGCCTATTGTCATCGACACATGATAGTTCATAGGTTAGTTTGTCACTTTTTTTTTATAAATTATATTTTCTCAATCATAGACTTTCAGTAATTTGTACCGTTTAAATTTTAGAATCAGTTTTTCTCTAAATTTATTTTGATTGTTTAATGATAAAATATAACGTAACGTCTCATTAGATGCTCGACTGGTCTTACATTATGACTGAAATAAATGAGGATTTAAAATCGGATAATTTGAATTTTAATATTTAAATTCCAAACTTTAGTTTTTTAAAATCACAACTTAAGACCAGTCGTGCATTAAATGAGATGCTTCGGGAAATTCTGACCACACCACTTAATGTTATTTGTAATATAATTCACAATACCTAAAGAAATTTTGCTAAATATTGGATCATATCGTACATTTCTAACAATCCTAGGAAACTCTTTATGAGCAATATTTTGAAGCTGATGAAACTGCTTTTTGCAAGTTTAAAAAAAAAAGTTTACAATTTTTTTGAAGTGCTATTCTGGAACTTTGTCTAAAACAACGATGCAGTTGAAAATTTTTGAAAATTTTGAGTTGTTCTTTAACAAATGCTCTAAAATTCTTTTAAAACTGTTCAAAAGTAAGTCTAAAAGCTGTAGAAAAAAAGTTTCTAAAAATTTCTCCGTTGAAAAAAAACTTTATAGGAGATAAAAATTGATCGGTCTAAAAATTATTTTCAATATATTTTCATCATTTTTTTTTCGTCATATAATTTTTTTCTTCAAAAGAAAAATCTTTGGAATTTTTTTTTTACCAAATTTTACGTAAATTATCGGTAAATTACAACAAATACCGATATTTTACCAAAAAATAATTGTTATTAAATTATATGTTTCCAAGGATTGATTTTTAAATTACCGTTTTTTACGTAAAATATAGTGAATTTATCATATCAAAGCGACGCTGAATGTAGAAAAACAAAATAGTATTTCTTTATGTTTTTTTTTTCAAAAGATATTATAGGCAATTATTAAGAAAAATTGATCATTTTTTAAGTACAGTGATTCTTATAAAAGTGTAACGTCAACCGTCAACTGTAACCATAGCTCAAACATCTTAAAATTGAAAATTAAGGCTTATTAACATGGGTTACGGTTACGGTCAAAAGTTACGGTTGACGTTTGACGTTTTATAAGAATCACTGTATGTTTAGAAATGTTCTTGTGTATCTTAATGTTCTGATTTTATTAGTATATGCTCGGTTCCATTGTTAAAATAGACTGTTATTTTTGTCTTGGATGTCACCAGAGATGTACCTTAAGTACTTTGGACGAATTATTAAAATTAAAGTAAATTGGTTATTTTTAATACAAAATCAAAAAACCAGACAACTTCGATTATCCAAAAGAAAGAAAGAGTTGTTTTCGGGAACAGACTTAAGTTTTTATTTGTCTGCTCTTATATTTAACGAACTTCTGGTAGAATTTAAAATAAAATTGAATTATTCATAATAACGTTTACAATTTTTTTAAAAATCGGCTCAATAAATTAAGTACGCTTTTTAATTTAAACTAAAAGTTTTTTTTTTTAATTTTTAAAATCAATATAATTTTGATCGTCGATTTTTTTTTTCTCAAAGGGATTTAAAACCTGAAAATTTATTACTCGATGAAAACATGAATGTAAAAATTGCCGATTTCGGCTTGTCCAACATGATGAAGGATGGTGAATTTTTAAGAACTAGTTGTGGTTCGCCAAACTACGCTGCACCTGAAGTAGTTAGTGGCGAGTAAGAAAAAAATTTTTTTTTTCTTAAATAAATAAAATTAAGATAATAAATTTTTTTTTGTCAAGATTATACGCAGGCTCAGAAGTAGACATTTGGAGTTGTGGTGTTATTTTATATGCTTTATTGACTGGTACTCTACCATTCGATGACGAAAGTGTACAAATATTATTTAAAAAAATTCGCTCAGGAGTTTATTCAACACCAGATTATCTAAGTCGATCCGTAGCTGATCTAATATCGAAAATGTTGACTGTAGATCCATTAAAACGAGCCACTGTCAAAGAAATAAAAGAACATGAATGGTTTAAAGTTAATCTACAGAATTATTTATTCCCAGAACCTTCAGCTGAAAATGTGAATATTTACGATATTGATGCAGTTATCGAAATATGCGAGAAATTCAACATTGACGAACAAACAGTACAACGTTCCTTGACAAGTGGTGACCCACATGATCAATACGTCATAGCATATCATTTAATAATTGACAATAAAAGAATATCAGAAGCTCATAATAGAGTCAAAATTAATGATTTCTATGTCGCTAGTTCACCACCAACAACTTCATTTTTTATGGAAATAGTAATTTAAACAAAAAAATTGTAAAATTTTGATTTTTTTTAAGAATTTTTTTTAAGTCTTCACCAAGTCAAGTTATTTTTAAAGAACATCCGGAAAGAATGCCTCAATTAAAGGATGTTAGTGCAACATTGGATGAGAATAAACCAGTGGAGCATGTGGAGGTTAAGAAACCGGCAAAAAAAGCTAAATGGCACTTGGGTATTAGGTCTCAATCAAGACCGCAAGATATCATGAATGAAGTTTTTAAGGCTATGAAAAGCGGAAATTTAGTAATTGAAAATAATTATTTTTTTTTAAGAATTAATAATTAAGAATTAATTAAACATATTTTTTAAAAAAGCAATGGAAATATTACAATTCAAGTATTTATAGTCTAAGAGTGCGTAAGCCAATAGGTCCGAATCGTTATATTAAAATAGGCGTTCAATTATATCAAGTCGATCAAAAGAGTTATTTATTAGACTTTAGATATTTTGAGCCGTCGACTGAAGAGCAAAAAATATTAGATGAACATCACGAAAAAACACGAGAAATAATACAGCATAATATGATGGAATTTTTTGAGTTATGCGCAGGTTTAATTGGTTCATTAGCAAGATGAGTTTCATGTCATTGTTTATTTAAATTTTTCTGTATCAGGCTTTCGAATCCAACATTTTCTTTTTCGTTTATTAAAAGTAACATTAAATAAATTATATTTAGCATTTTAAAATATTTTAGATTATTTTTAATAAAATTAAAATACGAAACTTAAAAAGATATTTTATTTAAAAAATAAGCAAAGTCTTTTGTTTATCTAGAATTCCATTATGATTGGTTAATTTTGCTCAAATTTCAATTTTTCTATTTTTTGCTCAATTTAAGTACGCAATTTTCTTGTGCACTAGAAACAATCCTTTAATTCTTTACATTTAAAAACTTCCTGTTGAAATCAAAAGTAAAAAAAAATCAATTTTTGGTTAATTTTAAACGCTGATTTAAAAATATTAAATAATGAAAGAAATCCGTTCTTTAATTTTTTTTAAACATTATTTGTACGTTTATTTTTTAAATTAAAAGCAAAAATCAAGAATTTTTTAACATTTTACAAATACAAAATATTCAAACTCTAAAATAAATTGCTGAAAAAAAATTATGCAAACTAAGAGGTTACAACTTATAAAGCTTTCTGCAAAATCACTGCAATGTTCAAAATTTGAAAATTCGATTAAATATAATTCTTATTTACATTATTTGATAATACCAAAAATATTGAATTTTTCAACAAAAAAAACAAATTTTCCAACTTTTTTTACCATAATTTTCCAATCGGAAAAATTTGGTTAATTTTGAAAACTAAAATTTTCCCGATTTCGCTTCGCTTTTCAAAAAGCTTTTTCGCTCAAAAATTTTACTTTAAATTTTTTCTGAGTAAAAAATGAGAGCAGCTGTTCACATAATTTAACAGCCGAAATTTTTCGAAATCGAATGGCCAAAATTTAATTTTCACCATGTTTGGCTAAGTTGGAGAATCTTTTTTTTTGAACGATTTTTAAGTATTGAGTTCGGTACGCTTTTAGATATGCTCTTTTGGCACGCTTTTAAGTACGGTGTGCGGTTTTTTCATTAGTTATGCTGTAATTGAAAACTATATTTTGTCGCATGGACCAAAATTCAGGTAAACTATAACAATGGAGGAATTCCTCGGTACTTTTACTTACCTTTTTTTTTTTACTAAAATCATGATGTAAAATTCATGGTCACGGTTATCGACAATTTTTTTTAATAAATAATTTTAGGATTAAGTTTTTTATAGTGCTTAATTTAAATTTTGTTGAATTTTTAAATAAATGCTCAAAAATATTTTTTAATTTCAAAAAATAAAATTTTTTCTAACCAATTACTGAGATATCACGGAAGGATAATAACAATTAATATTGCAATATATCTTATTTAAAATGTTTAATAGTTTAGGCGTTAAAGCTAAAAACAAAAATTGATTTTTTTTTCCCTAATTTTTATATTTGTCAAGTAAAACGTCTAGAAGGATCAAATTTTTTGTTAATCGAAGGCAGCATCAAGTGACAAAAAAAATAAATTTAAAAAATTTGATATTTAATTTGAAGACATTTAATTAATTTTATCCGTCAAGATTAGAGAGTAAAATTAAAAAAAAAAATTTTATCTTATAATTAAAAAAGTGCTGTATGAATTCAGCAAAAAAGGAACTGTTTACCTTGGTTTTATAATTAAAAAATTTACATTTATAAACAATCTTTTTTTGAAGTTTTTCATCTATGCACTAATTTTAAAAATTATTTGAAGAAAATGCACACCATATAATCCTATAGTATTTTATCAACAACAACAAAAATTCCAAATTAATATTTCAAGGAAATTATATTCTCTTTTTTTGAAAACATAATTTTCTGAAGATTTCTATTTTTTTTTTGGTTTTTTTTTCTCATAAAGATCAAATCGATTCTTTTTGAAGAAAATAAAAAGTGAGCTTGGAATTTGGATCCAACGTAAATCTTGACAAGACTTAATTTAAATCAATAAAAGGCTTTTACGAAAACAAAAATAAAAATTTAGGTCTCAGGTAGATTAATTTTAATATCAAATTTATCTAAGCATTTTTATTTTATAAATCAGGTCTTATCAAGCTATTAGCTTAAGCAACAAAAAAATTCTTTTCTTTCTAGACACTTAAATAAAAACAAACAAAAAATTTCTTGTTTTTTTGTGTATCGCTCGTTCTATTCTTTTCTATTCTACTCGCACTGTTTCATTGTTTCAAAGATTTAAATTTAAAAAAAAAATTTTCAAAATTTTTTGATTAATTTTTTTTTTTGTTTTTAATTCAAAATTTCAGCGTTGTTTAAGTTGAATGGCTGAGAAAAATAACCCTAAGATTGAATCGAATCCTTTGGCTAAATTTATCGGTAGTCGAGTTGTACGTGGTCCTGACTGGAAATGGGGAAAACAAGACGGTTCGCTTTACACCCTTATTTGAAGACCCTTTTTTTTTTATAATTTTTTTTGTTCAGGAGGAGAAGGTCATGTTGGTACAATTCGAAATTTTGAATCCTATGAAGAAGTAGTTGTTGTTTGGGATAATGGAACGGGAGCTAATTACCGTTGTTCAGGAGAATTCGATATTCGAATTCTAGAACCAAGTCCTTGTGGTTTATACCATGAAAATATAAAATGTAATGAATGTGGCCAAGATCCTTTGTATGGTATTCGATGGGTCTGTGCTGATTGTCTTGCTAATGAAAATAAAAATATAAATTTATGCTCGAAATGTTATCATGATGATAAACATCAACTTAAACATCGTTTTTATCGAATCCTAACATCCGCATCTGATAAGTAATTTAAGAAAAAATTTTTTTTTTGTTGGAGTTTAATTTTTGTTTATAGGGTTTTGATTGAGTCGAGAAAAAAATCCAAAAAAATAAGCTATAAAGGTATATACCCAGGCGCTAAAGTCGTACGTGGTATTGACTGGTCATGGGATAGCCAGGACTATGATTCCAAAGGTAAAGTAATTCAAATTAAAGATTGGAATCAAAAATCGCCACTCGGTGGAGCTTATGTTCAATGGGAAAATGGCATTCGAAATTTATATCGGCTAGGATTTGAAGGAATGGTAAAAAATTTAAAAAAAAAATAATTTTAAAATTGAGATCTCATTAATTTTTAAATAAGACTGATTTAAAAAGTGTAAGCGATGCCAAAGGTGGTTATTTTTATAAGGATCATTTGCCTGTATTGGGCGACAAACAGTTAAGAAAATTTAAGAAAAATACTAATGATTTGCGTAGTGATTCAGTGAATAGTGAGAATGAAGACTTAAAGATGCGTAAAATGAAAAATTTTAAAAATTCAGCGAACGATAATTTTGCTAAATCAATAGCTAGTTCGGTATCTAGTGCATCGTTGAGTGAAATAAGTGATTTGAAAATTTTAAAAATAGACGACCGAGTGAATATTGATTTAGATTTTGAGATAGTACAGTCTTTACAAGTGGGTCATGGTGGCTGGTGTGAGGCTATGTTTGAGTGTCTTGGAAATACGGGTATTATAACCGGAGTAGATTTGGATAACGATTTTGAAGTAACATATCCGAGTGGAAATAAATGGACATTTAATCCAGCTGTTCTGACACTCGCTGAAAAATCCCCTATAACTCTCGATCAAATTAATAATTGTCAAGAAATGAATAATAATGCTCCTAAAGATAGTTCTAATGGGCCTAAGTGTTCAATTCAAAATTCAAATTTAATTGATTTAGTGAATAATAATTTGTCTACAAATAATGAAATAAATAATTTTGTTGTTGATGAACTTGTTGAAATATGCTCTGATATAGACTTGGTTAAAAAGTTACAACATGGTCATGGTGAATGGGCTGAAGCTATGCAACCGGTAAATTTTATTTTTCATTGATTTTTTTTAGATAAAAAATAGAGGATAATTAAGTAAAACTAGAGAAAGTTTTATGTACAAAAATAGCCTAAAAATGGTCTTAATACTAGAGGGTCACAAATTGGGTACAAAAAATCCAAGCTTTTTTATGGATATTGAAAAATTTTTTTGGTATTTAATCTTCTCCAATTCGACTAAGCCAAAATTTTTTTGAAGTTAGGATTTTTTTTTTTTCGACCTCAGTGTACGAAATTTTTTTTCCTCCTACCCCCTGGCTTTGATAAAGAAAATATAGGGTTAGAATTTATTTAAATTGACAGTTAAGAGGCTTTTAATTTTGAAAAATTCGAATTCTGACAGTTACGATTAGGACAATTTTTTTCATAATTTTGCCAAAAAATTTTTACAAAAAATAACCTAGAAAAATATTTAAAAATTTTTTTTTCATAAATAATAATATTTTTGAATTAAGTTAAAGTTTTTTATTTATTTTCAGGTTTTAGGTCAAGTTGGAAGAATAACTAAAGTTTATGGAGATAAGGATCTTAAAATAGAAGTATGTGGCACTACGTGGACATTTAATCCACTAGCTGTTAAAAAAATCGACCAATTAAAAAATAAGAAAATTTTGATAACATGTGATTTAAATGAAGAATTGGTTAAAGCTGCAGCGAATGGTGATTTGGAAAAATGTGAGTATATTTTAGGATTGCCAAGTGCTGATGTAAATTGTTTATTTTCGGGTCATTCAGCCATACATGCAGCATCACAAAATGGTCATTTGAAAATAATAAAATTATTAATACGTTACAATGTTGATGTCGAATTAGAAGATAAAGATGGCGATAGAGCTATTCATCATGCTGCTTTTGGCAATGAGCCTAAAGTAATTGAATTATTATGTAATGAAAATGTGATCGATAGTAAAGCTACATCATCCAAATCACCAATAGACTCAAATACTATAAAATCTAAATTAAATCATTTGGAATTAAATTCTCGCAATAAAAAAATGCAAACTGCTCTGCATATAGCTGTTAATAAAGGTCATATAGATGTTGTCAAAGTTTTGTTAAATTTAGGTGCTCATACTAGTTTACAAGATATTGATGGTGATACACCTTTACATGATGCAATTACCAAAAAAAATTATGATATTATTAAATTATTGTTGGATGCTAATGCAGACGTTTCGACTGCTAATAAATATGGATTTAATTGTATACATCATGCAGCTCTTAGAGGAAATACTGAGTAAGCTAAATTAAATTTAGAATTTTTAAATTGTTACCGCAGTGCCTTACTATAGCAACAATGCTTAAGAGGATATTTTTTTTTGCTTAAAACTTACTTAAGAGTTGTCTAAGACGACATTGTCCATGGAATGCTCAAGACCCTCTTAAGATTTGTTTAAAAACTGTATATTCTTCTGTTATCTCACTAGAATAAATATCATCTCCATTAATAAATATCACATCCGTGCATCTACTTGAATTTTTGTTTGCGACTGTTCCACAAGCTTTCAATCTTATTAGTACAAGCTCCTTAAAAAACATTAATGCTTTAACAAATTAAAAACTTTTTATAATTTAATAAATTTATCCTGATTTAGGGTCTATGGAATTAAATGAGTGATTTACAGTTTTGTACTTGAAATTTTATATTTCTATCGTATTTTTTGAATTAAGATTTAGACATTTTCTAGCTGTACTTAGCCATATTCTGACTGAAAGAAATATATTTTTTACTGAGAAGAGTTTAAAAGACTCTCTTTAGAATCCATTTAAAAAAAATTAAAACTTTAAAACTGATATTTAAATTTGTGTTTAGATTATAACTTTTTTGGTTCGTAAAAAAAAATTTTGGGTATTTTAGAGGAAGTCAAAATTTTTTCACAAACTAAAAGTATTTGAAGCATCTCAAAAATCTTAGAATTCAGTTTTTTCGAAGGTGCATTCGCGATAAATGTTTTTTGTGTTAAATCTTAATCTGAAGTCAAAAATTTTATTTGGTATTTTACTTTTTTAAAATTTAAATAAAATTTTTTTTTAAACCGTTAAATTTTTAACATAATTAGTTCTATAAATTTAGTAAATTGATGATAATTCTGGAATTTTTTTTTAGTTCAATGGAATGTTTGCTCAAAAAGTTAATTGAACTCGAAAAATATTGGCTTATAGACGAAAAAAAAGAAGATGGTTTCAGTGCATTGCATTTGGCATGCTTGAACAATTATCACGATGTTGTTAAACTAATGTTAAACTATTCACAATTTATAAATATAAATATTCAAAATACTAATTTACAAACTCCATTACATCTAACCATAGAACGTTTAAATTACGACATTTCAAAATTACTCATTGAATGTCAAATAAATTCGGTCAAACAATGTAACATTAATTTGCAAGACAAAGATGGTGATACATCATTACATTGTTTGCTTAGGAATTACACAATATCTCAGCTTAAAAATCAAAAGGGCACAGCTCAAGAAAATAATAATGTAATTGAAAATTTTCTAAAAAAAATTTTAAAATTTTTAATTTAATTTTTTTAATTTAAAGCTTTCATCGATAGATTTAAATAATCGATTAGAAAATTTAAATATTACATCAGAGCCAACTGATAAAGTTTTATATTCAAATTTAGCCTGTCTACTTATAGACAATGGAGCTAGTTTATACATTAAAAATAATAAAAACCAAACCCCTATAGATTTATGTAATGATTCTAATTTTATAAAATTCTTGATCAAATACAATCACGATGTAGTTGAAGCCAGAAAAGATACTAATAAAAATCCTAGTGAAACACTTATAAAAAAAGAAAAAGATTTGAATGAATGTCCAATTTGTTGTGAGAAAAAGCTTGAAATTCTACTTAAGCCTTGTAACCATGTAAATGCTTGTGAAGAGTGTTCAAGTCGTTTGAAAAAATGTTTAATTTGCAAAGAACAAATTCAAGACAGAATTAAGTTGGATAATTGTATGATTTGTGAGGATGGTGAATCAAGTGTTTTAGTCGAACCTTGTGGCCATGTTTGTTCTTGTATAGCATGTTCTAAATTATTAAAAAAGTGTATTCAATGTCGTGTTCCAATCGAAAAACAAATATGTGTTTTAAATTCTAATGAAAAAGATAATCTAAGCTTAATTGAGAATAATCTAAGCGTTAAAAAGCTTCAACAGCAATTACAAGATATCAAAGAGCAAGTAAATTAAAATTAAGTTGTAAATTCGACAACAAAAATGAATTATGTTTTTTTTTTAAGACTATGTGTCCAGTTTGTATGGATAAGCAAAAAAATATGGTTTTTTTATGTGGACATGGTACATGCCAAATGTGTGGTAAGACTTTTTGGTTTTATTCAGCTTTAAATAAAAAAATTTTAATTATTTTTTCAAAGGTGATCAAATGAACGAGTGTCCAATTTGTCGTAAACTAATCCAAAAGAAAATCTTAATTTACTGATTGTTTTTTTTTATTTTTTACTTTTTAATGTTACATAAAAATTATGTGCTATTCTTGGACATTTAACTCTTTTTTTTGTACAGTTTAATTTAAATTATTTATTTAATTTTTTTTTAAGGAATTTGTATTAAAAAAAATATTAATGTTTTGATGTTTTTTATTTTTGTATATTATTTTTTATGATCTTTTTATAAAAATTCAAATGAATAATTTGTTATTATTATTAAAATAAATGTTTGAAAAAAAAATGATTTATCTAGTTCTTCTTTTATCTCTCTAACAAAAACGAGTTTGATTTTAAATTAAGAAAGATTGTTCAAAACGCTAAAAAAGATTGTTCCAAACGTATTAAGAAAGCGATACGCTGTTTCGAAAGAGACTTGGCACAGCACGCGAAAAAGAACCCTAAAATAATTTACTCATACATGAATAAAAAAAGGAAGTTTAAGGATTGAATTAGCGCAATTAAGTTAAACGAACAAATCACAACCGATCGTCATGAAATAGCGAAAAGCCTGAATCAATATTTTAGATCCGTGTTCACGCAAGTCGAGACTGATGAACTCCCAGACTTTCCTTCAAGAACAAATAAAGTTTTCACTCTAAACCCGTACATTAGCTTTATTCCATTAAATATAGAAAAATATTTATATGATATTAGTAATGATATTAGTAAGTCGGCTGGACCGGACAAAGTCGTTGCGTCTGTGCTTAAAAACTGCTCCGCATCATTAGCGAAGCCATTATCAAAAATTTTTGTCAAGTCGTTTTCAGACGGTGTTTTACCCAATTACTGGAAGTTAGCTAACGTCACACCCCTGTTCAAAAGTGGGACAAGAATTGCTGTTTCAAATTATAGGGCAGTCTCTTTAACATCGATAGTTGGTAAAGTTATGGAGAGGATCTTGAGAGATGAATTAATGGTTTTCCTATTAATGAACAGACTAATAAACGAGAAACAGCACGGCTTTATGTCAGGCAAATCATGTACTACCAATTTAATCGAGTTTATTGACAAAGTTACATATGAAATGGAAACTTAATCGATGTCATTTACACCGACTTCTCTAAGGCGTTTGACAAGGTTTCACATAAAAAACTCTTAAAAAAGCTAAAAGCATATGGAATTGTAAATGAAATACATGAGGTTTTCCTAATTTAGTTAAATTATTAATTTGAATTTTTAATAGAAAGGAAAAAAAACAAACTGTCTTCTTTTTTTGCTTTTTTTTAATTTTGATTGGGAGCTAAATTTATTATAAGATTGATTTTTTTAAAAAACATAACTATTTACACATTTATATTGTTTTACGAATTTTTGATTTCTTTTAATACATTTTCTAAAAAAAAGACAGCTCGCTGAAAAATTCAGAACATTATTTAGACTTTTGAACGTTATTTAGCAAAAATGTCCTGAAATGAAAATTGTCCGGTGAAAAACTTTTACTAAGCGCTTATTTAAGGAAAAGTTTACTGTTTTAAAATCAAAGAAAATTATACTGAACGCTTAATTAAGGAAAATTATACTAAGAAGAAATGCTGGATTTAAAATAAACAAAAGGTAATTTAATTTATTTATTTATTTATAAAAGGTCGCTTATCCGACCAATTTTCGAGGTGTACCGTGTAAAAAAGGTACATCCTCTATAGGAACTACATTAAAAATATTAAAAAGTACAAAAATAATTTTTTCTTAGTCTACAATTACGTAAATAGTAATAAATACGTCTAAAAAATAAAAAAAAAAAACTCAGAAATATTTTGATTCATTTGATGAATCTAATGAGATCGAAAAGCTCCTTTAGCATTTTATTATGGTCATTTGACTTAAATGCTTCTTTGATTAAGTTTACCACTGTACTGGACTCTTTTTTTGCCATGATCTCTGTATCATTGATGTGTTTTGACATTTTACAAATAAGTTTTATATCCTGTGTGTTATTCATCTCACTTTCGTCTAATATGTGACTTAAACTGTTCCACATGTCTTTAATACTATTAGCCTCCAACATTTCTTCTATTATTCCGTTTGTTAAATTGTTTTCAATTAACCTTATTAAGAATTCGGTCTTCGAATTTTCAATAAATGTCTTTGTAGGAGTAATATTTAGGGCTAAAAAAAGGTTCCTGGTTCTACATCGGTCCGATACTCCTATCATTCTTTTGATTATATTTCCTTTTTTATTCTCAGATCATTGATTTCAGTTTTATTTAGGTTAATTGTTTCCATACCATACATTAGGATTGGTCTAATAAATGCTTTGAAAATATGTGATTTAAGATACGGGCTAGAGTATTGGTTCCAAATCCCCACTGTTTTAAGACTCATTGATGCATTCATTTCCAATTTTTTCCTCTTGTCTAAATGCATTTTGTTATTGTTCTTAGTGTCTAGTTCATATCCAAGGTACTTCATATTACTGACTTCTTTGATAACTTCACCATCAAACATAATTGGCTCTTGCCATCCGTCTTCTCTTTTAGATCTCACTGTTCTTTTACAACTACGATTAAATATCATAATGTTTGTCTTTTTTGGATTAAATTTTATTTCTAAGTCTTTTCCAATTTTCTCAATTTCTTTTAGTAGTAGTTGGAGACCTTTCCTAGTTTCACTAATGATTAATACATCATCAGCGTTTATAATATTTAACTCTATGCTTTTTCCTATCGATTTTTTTTTGATTTTTTCAATGACCCTTTCGATATAGATTGAAAAGATAAGAGGTGAGAGTGGTCCACCTTGTCTTACTCCTACCTGGGTCTCAAATATGTCTGAAAATTCGTTTTCATTTACCACTAACATTTCTGACTCGTCATAATATATGTTAATATATAATATGACATTATTGCATGTATTAGAGCCGGATTTATTTTTAAGTCAATCATAATTGACCATAATATTTCCCTATTTACCTTGTCAAACGCTTTTGAGGCGTCAATTGCGGAAACATAAAGCCTTTTGCCTTTTTTTTTACATTTTCTTATTATATATTTTAAAGTGAATATAGCATGTTGAAAAGAGGATGATTTTTTTAAGCCAAGCTGGTTCTCATTTTCAGTGTATTCATTTTTTAAAAATTCTAAAAGGATTGATTCATACAGATTTGCTAATGAATCTGAGATAGAAACTGGACGTAGATTTGTAAGTTCATCTAAAGCACCATTTTTGTCTTTAATCAAGGGTTTGATCATAGAGAGATTGAAATGAAACGGCACAATTTTACTATTTATCATTTTTGAGAAAATACAACTTATGTATTCATAAAGGATTTGACTATTACTATATTTAAGCATTTCATTCCTGACGTCACTGAAACCTACACTTTTGCCATTCCTTAGATTTTCAATCTTTTCTTTTATCAAATTTACACTGATACTTATATCAAAATTTGAGTGAGAGAAATTTTCTATAAAAATTTTGATTTTTGTGTGAACCTCATTTTCATTTAACCTATTTGTTATATTTCTAGTTGTCAAAAGTTTTTTATATTCTTGGCGGATCTCTTTTATTGAGATTTCTACTCTCAGATTACATCTTTGGATTTTTTTTATCTTAGACCAGAATTCATTTTTGTGTAAACTATAGAGCTTATTAACCATTCTCGACTTTTCTTCTAGTTTTTTGTGGATATTTAACCTTTTTAATCGCTGGAATCTTCTTTTAAGCTCCTTATACTCTGCTCATAATTTTTCATTTTGATGATTATTTGTGAGTCCACTATATTTATCTATCTTTAATTTGAAAACCTCTTTTATTTCATTATTCCACCAAGTTTTCGGTTTAAAAGCGTAGTCGTTTGACTTTTTTTTGCTATTATTATTCATCTCATTGGCCGTTTTTTTAACTGATACTATCATCGATGATGATATTTCATTCAGAAGATTACTGAGCTTTGTCTTAATTTCTTTTGGATCATTTTCAGTACTTAGATTTTCAACTTTACTTTTTAGAGTACCCAATTTTTTCTCGAGTTTTTTTGGTTCTTTGCTTTTTTTTGGTGATTTCAGGATTTTTCCAATCTATATTATACCTTTTAATAGGAGGCGATTCTTCAATTTTATGGTGATTATTACTCTCAGTTAATTCTAATTCACATGATAGGGCCTTATGATCACCGAGATTACTTGGGCATGAGTCTACATTTAAATTTTTCAGGTATTTTTCATCTTTTTTAATTAGAATATGGTCGATCCAACTTCTAAACAGTTTATTATTTACTTTTTTTTCATACGTAAACTGGTTTTTACCCAAAAGATCCAAATCTTTACTAGTCATATTGCTAAAATTAAAGAAATTCTTTAAGCCTATTACAGTGATGTCCTTGTCTATTTAGATCAGTGTTAAAGTCTCCCATTATTATTACTTTTATGTCCTTAGATTCGAGTTCTAACACTATATTCTTAATTAACATTAGTTCTAAAAGATATTCAGCATTATTGTTTTTTGAGTTATCGTCGTATGGAAGGTAAGTATTAATTATGGCAAAGTTATTTATTTTTAGAACACATGTTCTTTTACTAAGGAACTTAACTGAGCATTTTATACTTTTATTTACAATAAACCCTAATCCACCTGAGGCTCTTCCCTTTTTTTTTATTCTTATGGCTTTTTCGTGGTATGTTTTTTTATTTGTTAAGAAAATTAATTTATAAAGAGGATTGTATGACTCAAGCCATGTTTGCTGGACGCATACTATGTCGTTTTCAATAGATTATTGGTTCAAATATACTTGATTATTTTTAGCACCACATAGATTTATAGTTGAAATTTTTAAAGATTTTTTATAAGAAGGTAAATTTGAATTGTTAATACTTGCAGGATAATTAGTTGCTATTGTTTATTATTGTTAAACTTATCGGCAATAAAGGTCAACATGTCTTTTATCTCCGTGTGATGTGACTACATCGTTGCTTTAACACCCTCGATGTTATTGCTTATCGTCTTTACATCAGACTGTATTTCGACTATTTCCTTTTTGACCGAATTTAGATCATTTCCTATATTTTCCACATTTTTTTTCATTAGGTTTATTTCCTTTTCGTGATTGTTTATACTTGCTGATAGTTTGCTTAATGCATTATCCACGTGATTTAATTTTCTGTTAACCAATTTATCCAAAATTGAATTTATCTCATTACTATCGTATTCCAGATGTCCCTCATCTTTATTTATTTTTAGTCCTATTATATCGGTTCTTTTTGATAAAATCCCTTCGCCCACTAGAATATTCAGTAGATTTTCATTTAAGTTTATTGTTTTCTCAACAAGTTTATCACAGAGTTCACTATTAGATTGATGTTTTCCAGAACAGTTTATACGCTTTGACATTTCTACACAATCATCAGTATTATGTAAATCTGATGTACAGTTTAGACATATTTTTTTTTATTGCACTTGTTTTCTTTATGACTTAAACTACCACAGTTCATGCATATTTTCGTGTAAATTGCGTTATGCAAAATAGAATGTTTCCTTGAAGTGACACCAAGGTTTATACCAGATTTTAGAGCATTAACGTAATCTACAATTCTCTTAGCTGTTGCTTTTAATTTGAAACTTGGTTTATCACCGTAGAAAATTCTCTCGATGTTTACTAATCCGTATTTTGTGTCTAGATTTTTAATAAATTGAGATTCCTCATTTATGGTTATTTTTGGATCCACATTTGTTATTATAACTTGTAGGTTTGTCGGTAGAGGCTCAACCTTTACGCCATTACTAAATGCATCATTGGGCCAGTGGTTAGTTAGTTTCAAAAATCGTCATAGTTGTCTACGACAATTTTTACTCATAAACATTTCTTCGTTTTCAATAAAGTCGAGTTCCTGGCTATTCATACAGATTCTCCAGTTTTCAGCTATTTGTGTTATCTTGAGCCTTTTACGATTCATTTCTATTAGTTCTAAAGATTTATAAAATTATTTTATTTTATTGAGTATTTAAATTGCAATAAAATTTACACTTATTCTCTAGCATTTCCAAAGACTTTACAACAGAAAGCCTTTTTAAATGTGAAAGAAGTCTTAACTTTCCTGTTATAGCTTTCAATAATACTGTTGCTACTAGAATAGCCAGGTGGTGTATTAAAAATTTGCCAATTAGAAAAATGACCTCTTATCCACTCTTTTTCAAAGTAGTCAGCAAATTGATCAAATTTATTTCTGGAAATTAATTTTGACTTTCTTAACTTCTTAAGTTGAAAACAATTTAAATATTTTATTAAGTGAACAAGACAAAATTTTATATCTAAAAAACATGGTTCATTTTCAACACTTAGTCTACAAATCTTTGATGAGCAAACTCTACAGTCGACCCGCTTTAATCCGGACTGCGTTAGTCCCAACACTTCGCCATTCAAAGAATTTTTTAAAAGTCCCTACTCCTTATCAAATATAAAACCATTGAAAAATATTTTTTAATCCGAACGCTTTAATCCTGATTTTCAAAATTCGAACAAATTTTTATAAGTACATGTATGCATATATGCAATAAATTAATGAATATTTAATTCGAACAAATTTAATTTAAGTTACATATGCATTTTTTTTTTTTAAAAGATAAATTAACTTATGTAAAAAAATTGATCAATAAGATCAATTCTTAAATTTTTAGATAAAAATGATTAATTTAAAGATTATTGCGAATTTATTTTCATTAATTTGCAGATTTTTTGTGGGTAATTAAAAATTTTGATTTAAAAACAATTTTAGATTGATTTTTTCAAATTTTTTAATCCGGAAAATTTAATCCGAACAATTTTTTTCCAGTCCTAAAGTGTTCGGATTAACGCGGGTCGACTGTATATCTAATTGTCATCTTATGCTGATTTAACCGATCACAAACACAAATATTATCATGATTGGTTTGAGTGGTTCGTGTCTTAAATTTAGCCGATTTTAAAAAAACTTTCAATGCTCAGCTGAATCGAAATTCCTAATCATATTCCAATCAAAATTTTTCCTTTGTTTTTCTTTAATTTCATCTTCTTGGTCAGTAGAGTGAGATAAATTTAAGCTTATTTCCTCCTTAGAATTATATTATTAGATTAAAAGCTCCTACGTCTTCATCACCATCGTAAGATCTGTTCTTATCAAAAATACTAGTGACTCTTTTCATTTTTTAAAGTGTACATTTAAAATAAAAGTAAAAGTATTTAAATTAAAAATTTTATGTATAAATAAAATTTTTTAAAGTTATGTATAAAAAAATAAAAACTAATCTATAAATGCAAAACTTTTATAATTTTTTAATTTTATCTGTACCAATAAATGACACCCATAAAAATTTAAACTTTTAATAAAAAAAATGTTTAATCTTGATTTAAATGAACGATCAAGCTCATAAGACTTTCCCCTGATATCTGACTTATTCTTACAAAAAGCAATATGTTTGATTAATTTATCGAAGTCTTTTTGTAGGTCCATAGTGAAATCATTGTGATTTTTCTGTCTCCTTTATCTTTTCATAATCAATGTTAGAAAGAATCTGAGGATTTTGTTTGGGTAAAGAAGTTTTGGTTTTGTTTTTTAAGAACACCGCGATCATTTTTTTTTCGTGTTTAAAAAAACTCAAAAAACAAAAAAAAAGTTTCATAGTAAAAAAAATTCGCACCAACAAATTAAGAAAAAAATTAAAGGAAAGGTTTTTCTGGGAGCATCGTTTTTTTCCACTTTCATTTTTCTTCAATTAACAAAAAAGTGTGAAAAGCGGGAAAGATCAAAT
Source organism: Brachionus calyciflorus (assembly GCA_002922825.1). Classification (NCBI taxonomy): domain Eukaryota; kingdom Metazoa; phylum Rotifera; class Eurotatoria; order Ploima; family Brachionidae; genus Brachionus; species Brachionus calyciflorus. The sequence continues at coordinate 1,094,000 of NTPY01000418.1, forward strand.
AAAAAGTGGAAAAAAGCGACTAATTAAAGAAAAATTTAATAGCCGATAAAAAAATAAAAAAATAATTTATTTAAAATTATTGACTAATTTTATATATTTTATCAAAATAAGAGAAAAAAAACAAGAAATATTGCAAATTATACAACTAGTAAAAAAATCTTTCAAAATAGATAATGAAACATTTATAATCTTTGGAGAAAAGAAAAATTAAATGCACCTTTTGATAAAAATCTAGCATACTTACAAAAAAAACAGCACAGTCATAGTTATTATTTTGAGCTGGTATAGTTTTTGCAAAGCTGAAACACCAATTTTCAGGGAACTTAAAAGTAATTTATTGCAAATACTTTGTTTCTTAATAGGCTTTCATATTTTCTAGAATTTTTGTAAGACTTTAGAAAAGATGTTAAATTGTTGCACTACATTTTTTTACATCGATTGCACAAGGCTCAAGAGAATTTTTTGTCGAATCAAGAGAGGTCATTTCAAGTTTCAAATTTTTTATTTCAATTTTTTTTAGTTTAAAGATTTCAATTTCAATTATTTTCTAAGTTTATGTACTCAATTATTGTCAATAAAATACATGAAATCAAAGTATTTTTTTGGGGGTTCTAAGAAGAGATTAACTAAGATTAAATCATTCTTGTTGAAGAAATTGCAATAATTTCAATTAAGATAAGCTCAAAAAAATTAAGATTAGTTGAAAAAAAATTGCAATACTTGCAAGTGTGGAAAAAAACGACTAATTAGTATTAAAATTAATTTTTACAAATGAATAAATAATTATTTGACACTTCAAATCAGTAAAGTACCGCTTTGTATTATGTATAGGAGGAGATTTTAAAAAAGTGGTAAAAAGCGACGTTGCCGTTTTTCTTAATTTTGGATTTTTGCTAGGATAGTAAAATAAAGACTCTTTCTTTTATTTTATTTAAAACGCAGTCTTAATGTATGTGAATAATATAATATTTTATGAATACATAATTTGTTTCATATTTTTTCAGATACAGTTTTGAGTAAAATATAGCTTAAGTAACCTTAAGTATTTAAATAATTAAGGCTTTACTTAAGTACTTATAGAAATTTCTTATTTTTCCTATTTTTAGACTTAAGTATTTACTTAATTTCAATGTTTTTTAAATACTTAAGTACTTAATACTTAATGAACATCCCTGATATAAAGCTCTGCTTTTCCATATCTTAATCTAATATATAAATAATTTATTTTTTTTTAATATTTTTTTTATTTACAGTCGAATCGCCTTAATCCGAACTTTTCGGGAGTAAAAAAATTAGGTTCGGATTAATTTTTCCGGATTAAAAAATTTGAAACAGTCAAAATTTTTCAAAAAAATCTTCATTTAATTATTAAATATAAATTAATTAAATAGAAAATTAATTATCGGAAAAATTCCAATTTTATAGATAATTATTGGGGGACGTTCAGTTTATAGAAAAAAAAATTAATATAAAGTTTTTTTCATAGAAAAATTTTTATAGAAATTAATTTTATAGAAAATTTATTTCATCGAAATTTCTTTTGTAGAAAAAAATTTTCATAGAAGGAAGTTTTCATCGGAAATTTTTTTAAACAAAAAGGAATTGCTATTTTTAGGTTCGAAAATTAATTTTGAATACAGCCCAACTTAGTTAATCCGATCCTTGCAAGTTAATCCTTTAACAAATTTTAACTTTTTAAACCTTTTCAATTAACCGGCATAAAAACACTTCAGCAATTGAGAATGATTAACAAGATTAGAATGCATGAACGACTATAATGACGACTTTAAAAATTCTAAAACGTAATTTTTTTCAAATTCCAAATTATCCAAATGGGGATATATTCGTTTAATTATTATTCTAAACTAAGGATTTATCTTTTTTAATACTTATATAATTTAAAATTTTTTTTCTATCAGTGAAGTTACTTTTCTATAAAAATATATTTCTATGAAAGTAAATTCTATGAAAATAAAAAAAAAAATTCTACCAAATTTTTCTTCTATAAGATTTTTCTATGAATTTTTTTTTCGATGAACTGATATAACGCCATAATTATTGATTCATTTAATTTTATCATTCACCCCTTAAATTGAATCAATGTATTTTTTTGTGTTAATACATACTGTAAATTTTTAATGCGTAATGAGGATTTCCTCCATATATGCGTAAAATTTCGAACATAAATGCGTAAAAAATGTAAAATTGACCAATAGAAATATTGGAAATGCTACGCATATATGGAGGAAATCTTAAAATACGCATTTTAGCTAATTTTCACTGTTTTTTACACATTTATGCGTTATTTATTGCGCATTAAAAATTTACAGTGCACAATTCATTATGGAATTTTTTTTGGCAACGTAGTAAAATTACACTATTTTTACACTTTTTCTAAAACTCCTCCCTCGCATAATGAATAGCGTAACTTTTACGATTTCGAGTGTCAACTAATTAAAAATTCATTGTGAAATAATAAATTTTTAATACTAATTAGGAGTAATTTTACACTTTTGCAATAATCTCAAATTTTAATCTTTATCCAAATTGCAATTATACTTCTTAAATGCAACTTGATGAATTTTAAACTTAATTAAATTAAAATTGAAATCAAAAAATAAATTTTATATAAATTATTAAAAAAATTGATGCTAATTATCAATAAAAATATTTGCAATAAAATAAAAACTTGAAAAAATTAGATAAAAACTTGAAATTTGCTTAAAATACCTTGAAACCAAAATGCAAAAAATAAATGCTAAAATTGTGTCAACATCACATCAAAAGCAGATGCTTTTTATTGATGAGTTTTTATTTTACAAAAATCAAGAAAGACCTAATGGTAACATTTACTGGAGATGCATTGAATATAACACCGAACATAAATGTCCAGCATCTGTTACCACTGAAGGTATTTCTACTGAAATACTTAATTTTAGCAAAAAGAATCACTGTGACCACCCAAAAGTCGATGATTTAAACACCAAGGTAAAAGACTCAATACTTTAAAGTTGAATTAACTTATCATTGGGTCTTTTCTTATTCTAAAAATATACCAACGCAAACAAATACTTATGATTGCGGTGTTTTTATGTGCAAATTTGCTGAATTTTTATCCAAAGATAGTAAAATGTTTACTTTTTTAGCAAAAGATATGGATTTCTATCGTAAAAATATTTTACTTTCAATTTTGAATGATCATGTTTATTAATCAATTTTAAAAATCATAATTTGCAATTTTTTTTCCTTTTTTTTATCTAAATTTTTCATAATAAATTCTAAAAACTATTATTGGTTTATTTATTTTTTATAATGAGGTGCTTTTTTACACTATTTTATTTTATCTTTACCGACTTTTCACACTTAATTATTAAAAAAAAGACAATGAAAGTGTAATTTTACCATGATACGTTTTTTTTTTTATGCTTTTACCTTTTATTTTTTTAATTACAAAGAAAAAAAATTCAATTAGAGGACAAGAGTTCGTTTTAAATAATTGAAAATACACAGTTTATGCTAAACAAGTAGCTGAAAATTATAGTTCAGATGTCAAAATAAAGTGAACTTTATTTTTCGGATAAAAAAAAGAGATTTACATTTATTTATATTAATTAGGGGGTATGTCTTATTTAAATTTGGTTCAGATAGTGAAAAGTTCGAATAAAAAAGGTTCCGATTAAAGCGATTCGACTGTATAAGCATTTCTTATTCTGTAAAATTGTAAATATTTATGTAGTTTCTTTTTATATTATTATTTTTTAAAAAGAAGAAAATACTTTTTTATAAGTGGACAGGGTCGTTTATTTAACACGACTCTGGTTAAATGGTCGGAAATCGGTCTCAGCATCAGTATAAGTAAATAAATAAACTAAATAAATATCTTGTGAAAAAATTAAAATATTATTATTTTTTGTAAAGAGTTTATTAAAAGCTAATTATTATTTCTTAAACTAATCTAATAGAGGTTATAAATGACTGGAGCAGCTGATGTAGATGTAATTTTGGCTTTGTAATTAACTGGATATGATGGAGTTGGATAAACTGGTTCGTTAACATATGATGGATTTTCTGGATATACTTTTGGAGTAGTTTTTTTATATACTGGGTAGACTGGTTTAGATTTGTAAGATGACATATATTCTGGTTGATTTTGATAAACATTTTGATCTGGGTATTTAGTGTTAGCTGGGTATTCTGGTTGAGCTTTATAAACTTTTTGAGCTGGGTATTCTGGTTGAGCTTGAAAAACTTTTTGAGCTGGGTATTCTGATTTCATTTGGTATTCTGGTTGAGCTTTATAAACTTTTTGAGCTGGGTATTCTGATTTCATTTGGTATTCTGGTTGAGCTTTATAAACTTTTTGAGCTGGGTATTCTGATTTCATTTGGTATTCTGGTTGAGCTTTATAAACTTTTTGAGCTGGGTATTCTGGTTGAGCTTGATAAACTTTTTGATCTGGGTAAACTGGTTTTTGTTGATAATATGAAGGATATAATGGTTTTGGTTTCATTGTACCACATGGAGCAGGCACTTGATCAGGACGAGCACAAGTTTTAGCTTTATTGTCCCAGACAGTTTTGCGTGGACATCTTAAAATATATAGATAACCATTTGAGCATCGTCTAAAACTAACACATGAACCTGGTACGTTGGTATAATCAACAGAAATGTCACATTTTGGGGGTTTTGGAACATATGGTCTTGGTGAATAAACTGGCGATTGTTGATAAATATCCATTGGCTTATATTGGGCTCCGTACATATCAGATGCTTGAACAGCGCAAGCAAAGATAGCAAATAAGGCAAATAATTTCAACATTTTTGTAAGTTGTTTTTTTACAGATTAAACTTAATTTGTAAGAAAATTTGATGCTTATTAAACAAAATTTTTAGCTCTTTTTTTTATAGTAAATTTTGTCCGTTTAGTCATTTCGACTTTGTTCTTATAAAATAAAATAAATAAAGATTAATGTCTTCCCTAAGGGCGAAGAAAATATTAAATTAATTTTATTAAAAAAAAATATAATAGGAGAATTTTATTTTAATTTTTTATTAAGGTTTAAAATGATGTACGACATTTTTTAAGCTCAGGTTTAATATCATCTTGCTTAATTATATCATCCAAAGGCTCCGAACGAATCATAGATTGGGAATACTTTGAACAAAAAAAAAATTAAAATTTTTTTCTTGTAAATAAAATTTCAAAATACTTTTTCGACTTGGGAAATAACTCTTAAAATATTGCCACCAGCCAATTTTATCAAATCTTCTTCAGACCATTTCAAATCTAATAATTTTTGAAATAGACCCGGAAATTTGGATACATCTTCCAATCCTCTAGGGGTTTTATCAACTCCGTCGTAGTCTGAGCCGATTCCAATGTGATCGATACCGATGAGATTTTTGACATAATTCAAATGTTCTAAAAAAAAAGTTAAAATAAGGTTTTTATTTTAAATTTTGAATTTTTAGGTCACCTATGACATTTGTAATTGATGCATTATTCGAGTCACAAGCAACAAAACCATTATAAAAATTGATCATTATTATTCCTTGATTAGCTTTTAATTTAAGTAAAACATCATCCCTTACATTTCTCACATGATTACATAAAGAATAAACTGACGAATGACTGAACATAACTGGAGCTTTAGATTCATCTAAAGCATCTAACATAGTTTGATAGGAAACATGAGATAAATCAACAATCATTCCCAATCTATTCATTTCTTGAATTACTTTCCTACCGAAATCAGTCAAACCTCCATAGTCAGTTGAATTTGGTAGTCTATCAACTCGGTTATTAGTAGCCCTTAAAAATCAAATTATTTTTGAGGGGATTTTTTGTGCATGAAATTATTTTTCGGTATTTATTCCAAGAATTAATCTCCTTAAAAGGAGGAAAATAAATAAATAACAAATTATTGACCAAAAATGATAAAATTTGATTGGTTAAATTAACCATGCAATACCGCGCAAGGGTATACGGTATTAACATTTAATTAGATGAAAAGGATTAAGTCAAATGGGGGTCATTTAGCAAAGATTTATAAATTTGGGACAACCAATAATTTTACCTAATCGTGTTAATAAAATTAAGTCTGGAAAATAAGTAAAGCTCATTAAAATTAAATAAGTTTAGAACCTTCAAAATTGTAGAAATGTGACAAAATTTAGTGTTTAAGCCTATGATTAAATTCACAACA